>VZDJ01000115.1:526314-545532 GCA_008694505.1 Cyanoderma ruficeps
CCCCCCCCCCCCAATCCCCCATCACCTGCATGGCTTTGAAGTTCAACACCAGGGGCCAGCTCGAGAGAAAGAAAGACTCTGGGCAAAGACATTACCCTTTCCTCCATGGAAGACAGAGGGGTTTAAAATGTAGGGAGACAGTATGAAACAAAGTCAGTGAAAGAACTGATAAAGACTATTGGAAGAAGGGATGGAGGGAGTGGACATTTCTGACTGGACTTCTCTGGATGTAAACCATGGAGAAATTGACTATTTCTTGTAATATCATAATGCTGTTCACAGGAGTGCAGGTTCTAGCCAAAGGGTTGTCTGCACTGATATAATTGAGATTTAATTGACAATTTTGAATAGAGTAAGCCCCTGGCTTCTGGGGTAAAAATAAGGCTGTCTCAGCTTTTGAGATGAAGATGATTCTAGAGAGAAAGTGATTTGAAGCCCTGGCTCCTGGGCTAATAGGAAGTGTCTATTTCTTTTGAGATAGAGACAATTTTAGAAATAGAAGAAGAGAATCCTTGTTTTATACTAGAAGAAGCATTCTTAAATGGTACCCCAAATATGCTGGAAGACCCATAAGTAGCCAGGGAAAGGCTGCTAACTGGTGGGACTGCAGAAATCTGCAAAATTCTGGGCAGTTGCAGATTTGTGACATTGAAAGCCACCAGACTTTTTCTTGTGGCAAGTGTCTTCATGAAACTCTAGAGAGACTCCTCTCTCAAAGTGATACAAGATTATGTATAGATGGTTGTAACTGACTGAAAATCATAGTTTTCTCTCTATGTTGTGTGGGAAAGTGTTGCCTGAGTTTTTCTGTCTTTTGTCTTTCTGTAGAACTTCCAGTGCAGCTTAATGTAAATAATGTATATTCTTAGAATGTTTACATACTGCTCCTGTGAGAGAAGAAATGATTGACAGTGGTATCCACTATTCAGGTCGAAGGGGTGGTGACCTGTGTAGCCAATCCCTTGACCTCTGTACATATGTATAAAAATTGGAGTCAGATAAAAATAAAAATTAGAGAGCCTTCTAGCAACTGCTGTCTCCTGGTGTCTCTCTCGGGTTCCTAAATTGGGACACACCCAGCTTCGCCCCGCGACATCTGGTGACCCCCTGAACGTGTGAGAACTGCAGCCTGGGTCACATCTGCTGACCTCCTGCTGTGTGGGATTTCACACAGCTGTGCATCTGAAGTAAAGGGTAAGAAATTACTTCTTCCCTCACCACAGAGAGCACTGTGGTCCTGGAACAATGGTTTGGGGTCCTGGAGAATGAGGAATCCCCTGTTTCTGCAGAGGAATTCCGGCTTTTGGTTTTTTTTTTGCTAGGATTCGTGGATTCCTCAGCCATGAGGATGTCGCTTTTTCTCTGTCAGAATGGGAGAAAGTGGGAGGCTGTTTGCTTCAGGCCTGTGCCACGGAAGATGGTGGCCATTATTTGAAGTTGGTTTGTACCTGGAAGTGGGTTGACGGGCTTTTACGTGGCTGGCAATCCATTTCCGAGGCTCCATGCCAAGGAAGACCAATTCTCCTTTCCTCTCCTGAGCTCGGGGAGGAGGGGGAGTCTGATCCCCCCCCAGCTCCTCTTTTGAGCAGCTCGGGGAGGTGGGGGAGCATGACGGCCCCCCCAGAGACGGTGGGTGGGGGCCGGAACCTGTGGTCACGCCCCTTCGCCGTTGTAGCAGTGAGGGCAATATGCCCATGGGTGTAAGAACCACACGGATGGATTTTGCGGGCGGCAGACCCCCGCACGGCATCTTGCCGGTGTCTTTATGTTTTCAACATTTTGAATTTTTTATTTGATGGATCCTAACCCACCAATTGTTTGGCATTTTAATTGGAATTCACAATTGCAACAAAAGGAAAAACCCCGTTTTAGTGAAGGATCCAGAATCCAGTAAGATATTGGGGCCCTATCCTTTGGTCACCTGAGGTAGAGGTTTTGCTTGTGTCTCCACAGAGAATGGTCCTAAGTGGACTCCAGCAAAGAATGTGAAGCCATTTTGAGAGCCTTTGCATCACCCGAAGATTCACCTTTAACACCAACATCAGAGGAGAGCCCTTATGAACAGCCAGAGGCATCAGGATTTACAGGGTTAGGTCATCCCATCTAGGGGAACCAGAACTCCATACATCACTAGGAGGTTCATACAGCACACAATTCCCATTTCATGAGTCTATTCTTGCTTTGGATTCGGAACACAGAGACCCTAGCCAAATAGTTACTGCCTTTGAGTGAGAACTTAATGCAGGACTGCTCGTCTCCTTCCCTTGTTTAGTTTGTCATACTGGGCATCATCAAGCCTTGGTTGAATGCAAATGGGTTGAATGTGGGATACTGTGGTACTGTGCATCTCATAAAAGGAGAGGCGCTTGATGTCAATATGACCCAATGAGACTCAGCAAAAATAACACACAAATCAACGATTAATGTGTGGGTGGGTGGGTATAAGTTTGGTCTACCTGAACAATTGGAAATTAATCCAGAGCAGTGGTTTACTGCTACTGAGAATAAGGATAAATTATGATTTCCTGAATATTATGGTATTTACTGGGAATTGTTTCTAGTGCTCAGACATGCCCCGTTAACCAACCAAAAACAAACGTTTGGGAAACCTTAGCAAATATTACAGGACAGGATACGTTGTGTTTGGCCACTGCATCCCCTGTTAATGCTTTTTTAACATGCCTTGTTGTTCTGCTCTTAGACAATTTGCCTTGCCTGAGTCAGGCAAATACAGTGTTGCAGAGCAGCAATCATGCTGATGCCTGGGATCAATGGACCCCTTATCTTTCCATGGCATCCCTTGAGCCTCAAGAGTTAGAACTCCTTGGCTCAGTGAAAATAGATCTTTGTATAAGGTTTAATTATCCTGGGAAGAATCAGTTTAAGACTTAGTGGATAGATAAGAAATTTAATTAAAATAGCCTTATATGTATTAGGCATTATATTATGTATTGTTATGGCTATTCCTTGTATTTCACAGTGTGTGAAAAATTTAATAGACAAATCACTTAAGCATGTATTTTTGGTTGAAAAAGAAGGAGGAGGTATGGGAATTGAAACAGAGTGTATAATGGAACTGATAAAGGAGCCTGGTATCTTAGGCCTGGTAGAGCAGAAACCATGGGAGAGACAGACACAGAGAAAGGCTCCCTGGTGTGCAAGTAACCAAGAAACAAACATGTTGTGAAACTTTGTAATGATTACCAGGTAACTGATGTCATAAAGAATGTATAACCGATCAAAATTGTTACCAAAAATAGAACCCTATATAAGTGAGATACAAGAAAAACCCTATATAAAAGCCTTGTATGCTCAATAAATTTGGCTTCTGATCAGAACTCAGAATGTCCCCATCTCTCAATTGCCGATAATAGTTGGTTTATGATGGACGGTTGTGTAAATCAGTGCTGTGGTTAAATATGGAGTAGAGACTAGGCAAGATAGTATCTTGTCAGTCTCTAAAGGGGGGAATGATGTCAAACTGATTTTTGCCTTTTTGCTTTTATATATTTTCTATCTTATTTACATATATATTTGTAGCTCGGTAGCCTATTATTGTATAACTACAGAGATTCATAGCTAGCATTTCACCTACTCTACTAGTGAATTATTAAAAAATATATGGATATTGATCTAACACTGATATCCACTATGACGGACGAAGACTCTCTAACACTTTAAAGTTAGAAAGTGTATGTTTATTACGACGCCGGGCAGCGTGCGGGATAGCTCTCAAATACACACGCGCGCTTCACAGATGATTACAGGGTCTTTTTATGTACAGGAATATTGAATACCCAAAACACAAATGCATATTCATAACTCTGGTACATCCCATTCCCCACTTTGTATGGTAATTAGCCAAAAATCTATTAAGCATGCGTAGTTTGTTCTTTGAAATGGGTCGGTGGTCGTTTTATGGGGTGGGGGTCTCAAAATGATGAAGTAAAATGGGTCTTCCTCGCTTTGACTTTTTAAGCTTTTAGTACTACGTGACAACTAAATCCTGTTTTCCAGCACTGTTTGATTGATGTTTGTATTGTGTTCTTGGAGTCCATTGATTAGTCAGGATGCACATACATAGTTTGACAGGCTTCATGATTTACTAGTTCCTTAAATCTGGCTTCTGTTAACAAAGGGAAGTTAGTCTGTATTACCTCAGCAATATCTATTTTAACTAAAGTCCTTAATTCTTCAAAATTAATGCTTCATTCCCCACTTCTTTAAAGTGAGTAAATTCTTTTACTCAATATATAGAGTCTTTCTCATTTATCCAAGTTGTACAGCTAGTGTCTCTTAAGACTAAGCTATATGCCTTTGATAGTGAAGTTAAAGCTGCTACTCGTCGTAGCATTTTCTAATTTTAAACAAGTATCATAACAGATAAAACTAAACTTATACTAACTAAAATAAGCAACACAACTATAGGGTGGACTAAGGTATTTAGTATACTAGTTGCTGTCGGAGACTACTCAAAAAGCACATCTTACTAATGATGAGACAAATGTTCACTATACTAGTCACAGGGTTATAGGTGAAATTGACTAACACTTACTAAGACTGAAGCTCTTTTTTCATATTAGAGGCATTGTCTCAAATAATTTTGCAAATTTTAGTAGGGAATGTTCCTTCTTTACTTTCTTTGATAACTGCGGTAGCCACTGATTGCATTCAGAGTTGTGCCTGAGTACACTCTAAAGTCAGTGAAATGTTTTTACTAGCTGCACTTAGCACATTAATTATTACTTTATGATTTTGCTCTTCTGTGTTTTTTCATTTTGGTAGTATTTGGGTTAATTTCTAATTATTGTTCTCCAGTGCGAGTAGAGAGGATTGCAAAGGTTGCTGTAGTTGGACTAAGTCATTCTCTACTGAGGCTAATTTATTCATCAGTACTTCTGAATTTATGGTATTTAGTATTTTCAATTTGGTTTCTAGCAACCTAGTGAGATTTCTCTTAAAATTAGGAGGCATACTTTTTTGAAGTCAAGTGGTTCAGTCTATAAAGGGGTTCCTGAGAAATGGAGCACATTCTGGTCGAACATGAGAAGCATTTATCTGTATTTTTATCTTTACTCGTTTTAGAGACCATTTTGGGTTAATTATTAGCTTTTGAACTTCTGTCTTTTTAACAGCATATGGCCTAATTTTGGTAATTACAGGAGTTGTTTGTTCTCCTACTTTTGGGAAAGCTGGCACCTGGATGTTCACAGCCTTTCTTGGCTCTGGTGGAGTAATTTTGGTCTTGTCTTTATGGAGCTCAGTACATACTTGAGTGATGTTAAAGTCAATGTCATACTCTCTTATTGCACACCCCTCTATTTTGAGTCTAAACTGAGGACATTTACTCAAGCATCTGTCACAGCATTCAGGGCTAATTCGGATGGGTCTCATGGGTGGCTGGTAAGCCTCGTGGAACCCATCTTATACGAATGCATACTTGCATCCCCAAACATTTCTTCCTTCCCACAAGCTTGCATTTGTGACTTTTAGCATCTTATTTAAAGCCTTACGAAAGTAAGCATCATAAGCTCTTCCTTGACACCTGTTTATCTCAGTTACATTGTACCTACGTGGTATTGCGCTGACACCTGTTGTGGTTAAGGCAATTACTACAACAATTACAATTTTCCACATAATGTCTATAATAACTATTAGTCCATCTATTCGTGGTTTTGAGTGAGCTTCAGCTTCAGTTCATTATCGCCTGGTGTGATCTTCCAGATTCCTTTTGGGGCTTTCTTCACTCGGGAGTGATGGATCCAGGCCTTCTGTTCTTTGATCTTAATTGCAGTGAAGGTAGTAAGAAGCACCTGGAATGGTCCTTCCTACTGAGGTTCCAAGGTCTTTTCTGCAAAAGACTTAACATATACATAATCCCCAGGTTGTATATCATGTACTGGCCCATCTAATTCTCTGTTTTCAGTTCCAGCCACATATTTCTTAATCTCTCTAAGTTGTCTGTTTAAGGCCACCATATACCTCTGTAGGGTTTCCTCCCCTACTTGCATGGGTGTTGTTCTTTCTTGAACTGCATATGGCCTTCTATACAATATTTCAAAAGGGCTTAGGGGTTTTTTTGCCTTTGGTTTTGTCTGAATTTGCAATAATGCTAATGGGAGAGCCTGGGGCCAGGGCAGATTTACTTCATGCCCTAATCTTACAATTTGTTGTTTAATTAAGTGGTTTATTTTTTTACTTGGCCACTAGATTGAGGGTGGTATGGGGTATGCAATTTTCAGTCTATTCCTAGGTGGTTACTTATTTGCTGTACAATTTTTGAAATAAAGTGTGGCCCTCTATCTGAGGATATGGTGGCTGGGACTCCAAATCTCGGTATTATTTCTTGCAACAGTGCTTTGGTTACTTCTCGGGCCTTAGCTGTTCTGGCAGGAAAGGCTTCTGGCCATCCTGAAATGTATCAGTTAACACCAATAGGTAACGATATCCTCCCTTCTTGGGCAACTCTGTAAAATCAATTTGCCATTGTTGCTCAGGTCTACAGCCTTTTTTAATTTGTCTTACTTTATGTTTTGGGGTATTTTTGGGATTAGTTTGGAGGCAAAGACTACACTGACAGGTTACTTGTATCACTGTACCTTGTAATTTTTTAGCTATAATTTTTTCTTTCAAATAGCTATAGAAGGTATCTATTCTCCAGTGTGTTTTCTCATGGTTTTTTTTGCACTAATTACTATAACAAATAGGAGGGTACTACAAGCTTTTTTTCCTATGTCACGGTCCACCTCTTTTGATTATAATTTGCTTTTTTTTGCTTTAATGAGTTTTTTACCTTTTTTATGGTATACTGGTTTACCTTTAACTGAAATTTTTCTATTTGTGATTAGGGTTGCTTCAATTGTCTCACCGGGTACCTCACCTTTGGCTGCGTCTTTTGCCTTTTTGTTCGCCAGCATATTTTTTTCTTTCAATTCAGAGCTTACTTTTTGATGCGCTTTGATGTGCATGATTGCTACTCTCTCAGGTAGCTGCACAGCATCTAGAAGATTCAGGATTTTTTGTGAATGTTTAATGCTTTTTTTTTGTGAATTTAATAGTCTTCTTTTTTTCTAAATGGCTCTGTGTGCATGGACTACTTTGAACACATACTTTGAGTCTGTATAGATGTTAATTTCTTTTTCTTTTGCCAGCTTTAAAGCTAGGATCAAAGCGATTATTTTAGCCTTCTGCACAGAGGTCTTGGTTGGCAATGGTCTAGACTCTATTACTTTCTTGCTTGTGGTAACTGCATACTCAGCATGCCGCTTTTTGCTGACAATGTAGCTGCTCTCGTCAGTAAACCAGGTCTCAGCATTTTCAATCAGAGTATCCTTCAGATCCGGGCGACTGGAATAGGTGGCTGCGATGGTCTCTAGGCAGTCATAGATCACTGGTTCTCCCATACTCCCGCTGAGGAAGGAAGCTGGGTTCACAATGTTAGTTACCATAATCTCAACATCATCTTGTTCTACTAGTATAGCTTGGTACTTTAGGAATTTTTGTGGGGAGAGCCAATGCCCCCTTTTGTCTCAAGGACTGCAGACACAGTGTGGGACACTAGCACAGTTATCTTCTGGCCTAGGGTGAATTTGCGTGCTTCCTGGATATTTACTGCCACTGCTGCAACAGCTCTGAGGCATTCTGGCCATTCTTTAGCAGCTGTATTCAGTTGTTTGGAAAGATAGGCCACTGCCCTTTGATATGGGCCTAGGTCCTGTGCTAATATTCTTAAGGAGATCCTTTGCTTTTTGTGAGAGAACAGGAAGAATGGTTTACTCACGTCTGGAAGTCCTAGGGCTGAAGTTGACATGAGGGCCTTTTTTAGCTGGTCAAAGGCTTGAGTAGTTTTCTTTGTCCACTGAAGTTTTTTGATTTTATCTATAATCAAGGCATATAGAGGTTTAACAAGCAATCCATAATTATAGATCCACAGTCTACACTATTCTGTCATGCCCAAAACGGTTCTAAGTTCTTTTACTGTTTGAGGTTTTGGGGTCTGGCATATTGCCTCTTTGCGGTCTTGCCCCAAAGTCTTTTGCCCACCACTTACTTCGTAACTCAGGTAAATGACTGTTTGCCTCACTAACTGGGCTTTTTTCTGGGATACTCGATACCCCTGCAGGCCCAAGAAGTTTAGGAGGCTTACTGTCCAGTCTATGCATGTCTGTTGGGTTCGTGTGGCTATCAGGAGGTCATCCACGTACTGGAGCAGCTGTCCCTCTCCTGGTGGGGGTTCCTAAGATTCCAAATCCTTTGCAAGCTGTTCTTCAAATATGGTGAGAGAGTTTTTGTAACTTTGAGGTAATACACACTATGTGATCTGAGTTTTTCGTCCAGTTTTGGGGTTCTTCCACTCAAATGCAAAGATTTTCTGGCTGGCTTCATGGAGAAGGAGGCAAAAGAAAGCATCCTTCAAATCTAAAATGTAAACCAGGTTAGTGGGGGGGATTAAACGAGTCAACAAGGTATAAGGGTTAGCAACTACTGGATACAAGTCTTCAGTTACTTTGTTAACAGCTCTTAAGTCTTGTACTAGCCTGTATGACCTGTCAGGCTTTTTCACTGGCAAGATAGGAGTGTTGAAATCAGACTGACACTCTTTCAGTAGTCTTATCTTTAAAAAGTTTTTAATAATTGGACTAATCCCTTTTTTATTTTCTTTCTTTAGGGGGTATTGTTTAACCCTTCCTCCTTCTTTAAGTTTGATCTGTACTGGTTGTGCATTCTTTGCCCTGTCTGGTGTGTCAGAAGCCCACACTCCAGGAAACACCTGATCTGTTATTTTCCTGAAATTATCTTCGTTATTTGCAACTTCAATTTTTTTGGTTATTATAACAGTTCTACATATTGTTGATCCTTTACCTCCAAAATAATTTTCCCGTTCTTAAATATTATTTTTGCTTCCAGCTGCTTCAGCAAATTTCTGCTCAAAAGTGCAGATGGAGCTTTAGGCATATATAAAAATCGATGAATTCCCTATTGTTTCTCCAGTTTATACTTCAATGGTTTGCAAATATAAGCTCTTTCAGATTGGCCAGTTCCCCCTTTTACCATAACATAGTCATTGGTTACAGGTATTAGGGCTTTGTTCAACACTGAAAATGTTGCTCCCGTGTCTATTAAGAATTTTACTTCTTTTTCTCTGCTCCCTAGTTTGACTATAACCAGAGGGTCCCCTAGGGTGGGGCCCTCCGGTCCTCCTCAGTCCTCTTTTACATGAGCAACCACCTTTTCCCCTTTTTGACCACCTTTTCTATATTCATCACTCTTTTTTAATTCTGGGCAGTGGTTTTTTCAGTGACCAAATTTCTTGCAGAATGCACATTGATCTTTTCCCAGTCGGGGTGGTCTCTGTTTTGGTGGACCGTGCCCATGTTTTTCTTTTTCTCTCTCTTTTACTTCTGCTACTAATTTCCTCATCTCTTGTTTATACCCTTCTTCCCGGTTACTAAAAATTCTCCAGGCCTCATCCAGTAAAGCTTCTAAATTCCGGCTGTCTGGACCCCGGATCTTCTGGAGTTTCCGCCTGATATTTCCTGTAGACTGTCCTAAAAATAAATTTATTAATTGCTGTGTCCCTTCATTAGATCCAGGATCTAAGGTGGTGTGTCGGCACATTGCGTCTCGCAGGTGATCTAGAAATTCAGAAGGTGTTTGGGAGGGGCCTTGTTTGACAGCATATAGGGCTGACTAGTTTATGGTTTTGGGGATTGCCCTTTCTAGCCCTTTTACTATTAATTCCTGGTATTTCTTTAACTGCCCCAACTCTTTATCATCATTAGGATTTCAG
The DNA here is from genome assembly GCA_008694505.1 of Cyanoderma ruficeps. Lineage (NCBI taxonomy): Eukaryota > Metazoa > Chordata > Aves > Passeriformes > Timaliidae > Cyanoderma > Cyanoderma ruficeps. Next base: position 536,105 of record VZDJ01000115.1, read on the forward strand.
CTTGGGTTTTGAAGGGGAAATGCATTTTTAACATCTTACTGTGTTATTTTACAATTATCCTTGGCTAGATCCTTAGCCACTTTTAAAACTAATTGCTTTTCAGTCTTTGTTAAGGCATCCAGCAGCAATTGCAGGTCTGCCCAATCAGGTAAATGCTGCTTGATTATAAACTTCATTTTTTTAGCAACTTTTATTGGGTCACTTCAATAGCTTTTAGCACTTTTTTTTTTAAAATCTCTAAATCAATTGAGGAAAAGAGAACTTTAATCAGTTTTGTTTCTTCATCAGAGGTCATTGCTTGTCTTAGAGGTGTTTGTATGATCTTTGTGGTTTGTTTTCGGGTCCTTGATGCTATAGGCCCTTGTGGGGGAAGTTTGGGGGGCTGACAGGGGAGGTTCAGGTTCATCCCACTCACTGTCACTGCTAGGCAGTGGTGGATATGGTTCAGGAGTGGGTGGGAAAATACCTTCTTTAGTTTCTGTCTTTTTAAAGGAAGATGAAGTTAGAGATGAAGCAGGGGAGGTTGGAGTTAATGGTGATTCTGTATCTGCATTTCTTACTACCCTCCTCCTTTTCTGTTTTTTTGGGGGTGGTTTAAGTATGTCTTCTGTCTCTTGTTCTAAAGCTTCTACTTGGTATACTTTGTTGGGATGTGTGCACCTCTGATTTATTGAGCCGGTGCTGCAACACCGTTTGGGCTTCCCTGTAGTAGCTTTATTGTTCTTTTTAAGGGCTAATACTGAAGGATTAGATGGTGGCTTCATTTTACAATTCTTTTTCCACTCAGGGTGATTTTGAAGGCTGAAAAACATATCTGCATAAGTCACCTCTGTCCACTTTTGTTTCTGCTGGAGGAAAAGCATTAACTGTAATAGTGTCTCATAGTCTAGTGTATTATTTGCTGGCCACTTTACTTCTTTATCAAGTTTATAGAGTGGCCACAACTGTGTACATAACTTAATCAGCTCCTTCTTGGTTTCTGTACCATCATAGCCCACCAGCTCTTTCCAGTGTGTTAAAATACACCCCAAAGGGCATTTTCTGGGAATCTTTTTGTTCTCATTTGCCTCCATGTTTGGAATCTTTTTTTTTCAATGCCTTTTGATCTTCTCTCAGTTCTTAAGTTTCACTTGGTATAAAAATATGCTGGCCACACTCAACTTCAAGAATTTGTAGTGGTTCTTTTAAGGTTCCTGAAATCCTGTTTTTGGGCAGGGAAACTCTGAACCAGCCTTTTAATTCTTCTACTTTTTATTCTTGGGTATATAGTTTAACTAGCAAAAGGAAAAAAACCTAGCTTGTTAATTTTAAAAGGGAAAAAATGTTAGCAGTATATATGTTCTTTAAAACAAGGCTCGAAGCATCAGCTGTTGAGGAAAGAATTTATGGTTACATAAAAGGGGAAAAATTCTTTTTATTTAAAAAAACTAAAAAAAATCCTTCACACAATTAGCTAGGCACTTCATTGAAATTGCTGGTTATTAAGCATTTATTAAACCAAATACTTTATTATGTTTTGCTCTGGGTGTATTAACACTAAAATACGTTTGAAAATTGCAATCAATTTTTTATATACTGTAGCAAGTGTGCAGCCAAGAACCAGTTGTATTTTTCTGTGCTGTAACCAAGGAACCAATGGAGATTTTGCAAAGTAGTAGTCGAGTTTCAGCAGAGATCTCACGATTTCACACTGTGCTAAAAGCTGTGCAAACCGGGGTTACAACTTGTCTTAAAGCTTTTCGGATTATTGGACAGGTCTTTGCCACCCAACTCAGAATGTTACAGGACGCAGCGTGAACTATTTCACCTGTGTAGCTCAGCACTAAAAAAATCTTGCACAAAACTACCGGACCAGGTCCTCTCCTCTCTATCAAAATCTGCTCTGTACCAGCAATTTTTAAGCTCACAAAACAACGGCTTTTTGAAAACACACTCAGCAAAAGATCTTAATACAGTGTTTATGAGAATCATACAGATCTCAACTAAAACACTCCACAAATCCTTCCACACTGAGGAAGGGGGGGGGGGTGTTTGATCTTAGGNTTTTTTTTTATAAGTAACACTGCAGTTTACAAACAAACAATAGCTAAAATAAACACATCAGGCTTTTCAGAATTTCACAAAGAGCCTAAAGATGCAGCTTAAGGCTACAAATTCTGTCTCCCTGCCGGTTACCAGGGTAACTTAGATTTTGGCTTAATCACTGTAGTTTTAAAGGAAGGAGGAAAAAAAAAAACTTTTTGCGTTTCTTGCTCCTCCAAAACACAAAATAAACAGCTTCAACACACACACATATGCACAAGAATTCTTCTCACCAGTCAAAACTCTGTGGCTAACACACAGTTAAAATTACACAATTCAATTTACAGCTAAACACAACAAATTCTTCCGCTTTTTCAAGCAAAGATATCCCTCTGCTGATTCTGGTGGGGATTTTAAAAACCATTCACAACTTTAAACTTGCAAAACTTCTAAAAACACTTACAAAGGTTAGTAGCACACTTCAAAATCACACAAACTAAAACCCCTACAACACAAACTTTCACAAATCACAACACATACGGTACACAAATGATTCTTTTTTTCACCTAAGCATACACAATCACAAAACTACGGGACTCCTAAACAGACACGTCTGCAATACACACACACATCCGGCTGCGGGACCGCGACTTAAAACGGGACTCTTCGCGTTTCAAAACTTGGTCTAGCCCTTCAGATTATGGACTACTAAGGTGCACCTTTAAATTACAAACCAAAATCGGAGCAACCACTGCTCCTAAAACCAACAAGACTGGCGGCCCAGCTGCCGCCGCTGCCCCCCGACTGGGGACGCAGTAGTCACAAGTTCCCAGCTTTACTTGGAACAAAACCAACCATTCACAAGACTCCGCGGAGTTTCCAAAACCAAGTCAGGCCTCTGCTTTGCATAAGACGTCTCTTATGACTTATAAGCTGCCTCTATTCAAAGGTACCTCCTTTCAATATTTTCTTTAAACATACCTTTTGTCCGTAGTTCTAGCAGGCTCTGATCTTTCCCCCGGGGGTGTCAGCGGGGCTGTGAAAGCCCTCTTCCCAGGAAATTCTGGGTGGGCGCCCGTAGGGTTCCCAGACCCCGATGGCCCCCTCGGCCAGAGAGAGCAGACTCCTGCCTGGCTCGCCAAAATGAATTATTAAAAAAATATGGATATTGATCTAACACTGATATCCACTATGACGGACGAAGACTCTCTAACACTTTAAAGTTAGAAAGTGTATGTTTATTATGACGCCGGGCAGCGTGCGGGATAGCTCTCAAATACACACGCGCGCTTCNATATCTGGCTGGCTGGCATAAAAAGAATCTTCTGCTGCTTGATGTTTGCTGGCTTCTTCAACAGCCAAATGTTTCCATTTCATGTCAGATATGAGAACTGTGAAGGTATCAAAAGCAGGAACACAATGCTGACAGTCAGCTGGGCAAAGAATGTACTGAATAATATTTTTTTCTGCTTTTAATCGAATTCCACATGTAGAGAGTCTGGTTTGCTGCAACACCTGTTGCACTGAAGGAAAAAACTGACAGTGCAGGGGAGCTGTCAGCTCAAAAGCTCAGCGAGTTTGGTTATTATTTGTTGTAATTCATTTGCACATTGCACTTTTTTCTGCGACCGCTGTATGTCTTCGGAATTGGAAATGGAACTTTCAATTTCTGAAATCTCTGAATCAAAGTCCTGGGGGAGAGGACCATGTGCTGCTGCTGTGGCGTGCTGTGAGAGTGTCATGCTCTACCGACTGAGCTAGCNAGAGCGCTCCGTCTCTGTGCAGCCTCTCTGCCACATCACCTGGCCCAGCCCCACTCTGCCCTCAGCTTTGCCTGCCTCCTCATCTTTCACCATGCCCCCAGGGTCTGGCAGCTGCCCCATCTCGCTCTCTGTCAGGGTTTGTCCTGCTCGGAGTGATCCTGGATGTCGCGCGATCCACGCCTGTGCCCACACCAGCCGCAAGGGTTTCTGGGGTTTGTAGTTTCCAGCTTTGCGTTTGCGCTGCTCGTTCCGCAGCCCACACCACCACCGTGCGCCTGGCTGCCGCCGCGCACTCCTTCTCCCCCATTGTCCCTCTGGAGCCTGGACGGCCAGTTCAACTCTTTTTTGTTCAGCGGAACCAGCTTGCAAGGTCTGTAAAACTTTTTCCATGCAGCACCCAGTTCCTGGGCGATTTTGCCATCTTTCTCACCGGAAATCACAGAGTCCCACAAAAGATCTCCAAGGTCTCGCCATTCAGTGGCACGAAACACCAAGGACGGCTTATGGAATTTCCCTTTACTTCTGGCCCATAGGGCTAACTGTTCTAGATCACTTCCCTTCACTTTTTGACCTCTCTTAGAGAGGATATTCAAAAGGAGCCGCACTGTCCTGCTCACATTGGCATTCATGGCTAATTCTGTCTCTGTTCCCCAGTGCAGCTTACCTTCTCCCATTGAAGCACTAATTTTGAAGATTTAAGGAACTAGTAAATCATGAAGCCTGTCAAACTCCTGAGTAATCAATGGCCCTTTGTTATCAGTAGACACAGACTAACTTCCTTTTGTTTTTTAAGGATGTGCACCCTGACCAACAGAAGGATGTACATCGTTGAATAATCAATAGACAATACAAGCATTAATCAAACAGTTCTGGAAAACAGGATTCAGTTGTCACGTAGCGCTAAAAAGGTTAAAAAGTCAAAGCGAGGAAGACCCATTTTCATTCATCATTTTGAGACCCCCACCCCATAAAAAGACCACTGACCCATTTCAAAGAACAAACTAAGCATGCTTAATAGATTTTTGGCTAATTACCATACGAAGCGGGGAATGGGATGTACCAAAGTTATGAATATGCATTTGTGTTTTGAGTATTCAATATTCTTGTACATAAAAAGACCCTGTGATCATTTGTAAAATTGCGGTGTGTATTAGGGAGCTATCCCGCACGTTGCCCGGCGTAGTAATAAACATACACTTTCTAACTTTAAAGTGTTAGAGAGTCTTTGTCCGTCATAGTGGATATCAGTGTTAGATCAATATCCATATTTTTTTAATAAATCACCATGGGGTGCTGCCACTCTTTACAGAAAACAGACGACCTCCATGGTCTCAACCTCTCTGCTCCGTATCTCGGTTCGGTCGTTTTTAGGGTCCCGAACCAAGCGGAGTCTTTCAGTCCCATTTTCAAATGAGCCGTTCTGTATTTAAACAAACTGATGCATCAAACAACTGCGTTTAGGCAAATCCAGATCCACTACAGGGTCCAAACCTGAAGCTCTGCATCAGACAACCGCATTCAAGCGAAAAATACTGGGTTCAAACAAACAATTCTGCATTTAGGCATTCCACATTTAAGCGAGAGTCCCTGTTCAGGCACCAGAATGTTGCAAGGAGGCCCTAAGATAAGGAGAGGTTAAGCCAGAGCAACATAGATCCGACCAATATGGTTACCACTATGTTCTCTGCTTATTTCATCTAAAATGGCTGCTTATATATATTTCTAGATAGTTTACAAATTCAGTAGCTTTTCCATTGGCACACAGCATAAAAGGAATGCAAACACACATTGTTTAACTTATTTTTAAGGTGGCTAAACGTGCTCACTAATAATTGCTCACAGTGACCTTCAGAAAACCCACTCTCTAACATTACTACCTTAACATCTAATTTCTGCTGCGCCACAATTAATTTCACCTGCGCAACAGCTTCAAGGCCTCAAGGCCTTCAAGGCCAAGCCTCAGCCAGGCAGGCTTCAGCTGGGTAGTTCACTGTTTCATTCAATGTCTCATTCTAAGTACAGAATGAGACTCTTTCTCTCAGGAAATCTGCTTCACATGGCAGATAAGGTTTTTGAGAAAGGGGAGAAAATAATCCAGATTCTCCTGCCTCCCTTAAAAACCATAGAAAAATATGTTCAAAATCTGTATTTTTATATTACTTTGCAGATTCTATCCTTCTTATGAGGTAGATATGGATTTCAGTGTACATCCTACCATGCAAAATCACCCCTAATTTTAAGCAAGCAATATTATAGCAGCTTTTTATCTGTCTTTTTCTATACCTGGGTAAATGTTATGACCAGACCCTGGGCAGTATCCCATGGTATTAGCTGCAGCAACAGGTGGTGGTGGGGCTGGCTGGTCGCTGTATTGTCATTCAGTCATTCGGGATGTTGTGGCCAAGCTCCAAGGTTGATCACAAACTGAAACACGAGAGAGAAAAAAGGAGAAACTATAACATGGAGAAAAGAAAGGAAATAATCACAAAAATCCTTAAGACACTGAAAAAAATATAATGAAGAAATGTTGAGAGGTTAGATAAAGAAATGGAGTAGAAATCAAAAGTCTTCTCTTTTAAATCCTGATTAATATCATCCTTCCATTACAAAGGCATTTTTTGAATCTGAGTGTGATGGTTTAACACAAGCTGGGAATTAAACTCCAAATAAGCCACTCCCCTTTCTCCCCGCTCCCCCTCTGGTGAGAGAGGGACAAAGGTAGAGACTATGGGTTGAGATAACAATTTACTGAAAGCAAAAATGCAATGGAATAAGAAATGCACAGTAACAGTCAGAATATTAAAAACAAAAATATACAAAAGAGTATACAAAAAATGTTTACCGCTTTGATTCAGTTCTGCATGGCCACCAAGACAAAAACAAGATGCCGGATATTCTTGGGGCTCAGCAGTGACAGGTGGTTATTCCTGAGACAAAGACAAGATGGTGGACACACCCCAAAACTGGCATTCCCATCCCTGAGACAATGAAAAACGACAGGCAAACCCCGAAAAAGCTGGATTGTCTGTGTTGTGCCACCCACTTTTCCGGACTGCTGTGCTTGGCTGGTTCCATTCCATGCAGCACCGCTGCTTTCAGACCACTTTGCTCCACTGCATTTGGGCTCGGTTCCTCTCATCTCAGTTTGCTGCCACTTTATTCCCTTTGGCTGCTTCCAGCACCAGCATCGTGGTGTATGTACTGTACTCAGCTCAGCTGTTTTTACCACTTGGAGTTGCATTCTTCCGGAGGGGACAGGAAGGGACAGGCAGCTGTGGGAGAAGAACAAAGTCCACAGGACCGGTCCCAGCAGCTTCCCCGAGAGAAGAGACAGAACAAAGTGGCACACTTCTGTGGTTCTCACACGTCTTGGGGTCACCACTTGTGGTTTGGGCTGCTGCGGTGCTCCTCAGAGAGGGCACCACTTGTCGCTAGCTGAGGCTGGGTGTGTCCCCCTTTAGGGACAGGAAGAGAGCAGGCAGACACAGCAGCAGTGAAGGGATCAACTCTCTACCTTTTTTTTTATTTACATTTCATCTGACTCCATTATTTATACATATGTACAGAGGTCAAGGGATTGGCTACAAAGGTCGCCACCTCTTAACCTGTTTGGTGGACAGCACCATCACTCAATTCTTCTCTCAGAGGAGAAGAATGCAAACATTCTAAGAATACACATTGTTATCAGAAGGCTACATGAGAAACTTCTGCACAGAGGCAGAAAACAGGGCAACACACTTCCAGTTTTCACTCACCTTTTTTTTCTCCCAGAAAACACGCCTCCCAGCAATGGTGTGGATGGTATGGAATGACAGCCTAGCAATGCCCACACGGCTCTACAACCAGAACACTGAGGAGGAAAACACTTCCAGATGCTTAACAAGACTATTCAGGACAAAGGCTACTTGTACAGACAGGACCTTGGACAGATAGACTTCAGTGTGTTCTCTTGTCATACACTGCAAAAGAGAGGCGTGTCCTTGTTCATGGGTAATGGAGATTTATCAAATGTCTGACATCGCTTATATCAGCAGAGGGGCCCTATAATAAATACAAATATTTTCATTCTCATTTAGTGCCCTGAACTGGTTCACTGTAGGACCAGAAAAGCAAAGGTGCTCATGGCACTGGAAATGAGAGACTGGGAACAGGAAGTCAGGAGTAGTAACACTCAAGACAGTCAGGATGGAAGTGGGACCACTTCATATGGAACAAAGTTGTCTCGAGACCCCACTGTTAAACTGACTAAGACTAAACTTTTTAGCCATCACAGCAGAACTGATCTGATGATGAGTGTTCTCACTGCCACTAATCCCAGGTTCATGCATTGCCACTTGCCTGGTACTTGATCCATCAACAGCAAGTCTGTTTATATGGCTGATCCAGCAGAAAATTCGCTCTGCAACAATTAATAAACAAATTCATAAGAAGAGTTTTCCTTTGGATGAAACTGGATGAACAGTCTCACCCTGAGGCCACAATAAAATACAGTAGAAAATACAATTAAAAATTTCTCCAAACCAAAATAAGCAAAGGGAGAAAGCCTGTTGCAGCACCCTAACACAAGGATGTCCTAGCTGTAATGCTGAACTGCACCCTGAGGTTTAGGGCAGATGGATGCTGCTACAGGCCACTGGGACTGATACCAGTCCTGGACCCCAGCCTGATGTTACTGTTTTATATAACAAAAATTTGCCTGTTCTTTAAGGCCATCTTGACTCACAGGCTGGTATGTTCATTTAAAAGCATCAAAAAGGAGGGCCTGTGCTTATAAGCATGTGAGATTGCAGTGGCTGAGATGCCCATAAATATCCTGTTCTGTCACCCATGCTGCTGAGGAGAAAGTTCATGCAGCGTGATAGACAGAAACCTGACCTAATGCTGTAGGATTTGCTGCACTCATGCATCAGATTCCCAAGAAGCAAATTTCACAGATACAATTGAGGCTTCTTCTCTCTTGTTTGGTGCCATGAGAGGTGAGCAGGTAACAATAACTAGAACATAAAATAGGACCTCTGAAAAACTCCTAAGGGGAAGAAGAGGAACATGAGAAATTTCTGTACATCCTATACTCAGAAATGTCATAGAATGGTTTTAGTTGGAAGGGACCAAGTCCCAACCCCTCTGCTACAGAGACACCTTCCACTAGACCAGGTTGATCAGAGCCCCATCCAGCCTGGCCTTGAATACCTTCAGGGATGGGACAAATTAAGAAAGAAGAGTAAGAGGAATTGATTCTGAATGCAACTGTAAAAAGACCCATTACTGTGCCACAAGATGCTGAAAAACATTCAAAATTTTTTTGATAATATGCACTAGAATAAAACCATCACAACAGAGTAGAGAGCTGGGAGTAGGGGTACCTACTACCAGAGTAGGAGTACCCTGGCAAATGTTTTTGATTGTTATCTGTTGGAACCCTGGAGGCTGAAAATTTCAGGCTTTCTGAGTTGAGGGGTGCTGACCCTTGGGCAGGCACCGCATTTGACTTGAGGCCTTAGAACAGGCTTCCGAGATTGTGTGATAGCACAGAGGTTGTGTGTGTGTAGCTAGAATGGTGTTGTGTAATCTCACAGAGTGAAAACTTAGGTTTGGGGTTTTGGTATATAGTGATATATATATATATCACTATATATATATATA
>VZDJ01000115.1:558031-599709 GCA_008694505.1 Cyanoderma ruficeps
GCAGAAAAGACCTTGGAACCTCTGTAGGAAGGACCATTCCAGGTGCTTCTTACTACCTTCACTGCAATTAAAATCAAGGAACAGAAGGCCTGGATCCATCACTCCTGAGTGAAGAAAGCCCCAGAAGGAATCTGGAAGATCACACCAGGCGATAATGAACTGAAGCTGAAGCTCACTCAAAACCACGAATAGATGGACTAATAGTTATTATAGACATTATGTAAAAATTGTAATTATTGTAGTAATTGCCTTAACCACAACAGGTGTCAACGCAATACCACATAGGTACAATGTAACTGAGATAAACAGGTGTCAAGGGAGAGCCTACGATGCTTACTCTCGTAAGGCTTTAAATAAGATGCTAAAAGTCACAAATGCAAGCTTGTGAGAAGGAAGAAATGTTTGGAGATGCAAGTATGCATTTGTATAGGATGGGTTCCACGAGGCTTACCAGCCACCCATGAGACCCATCCGAATTAGCCCTGAATGCTGTGACAGATGCTTGAATAAATGTCCTCAGTTTAGACCCAAAATAAAGAAGTGTAACAATACACCATGACACAGAGACCATCAAAGCAGTTTTGCAGCTTGTATACTAAATACCAGCTACCCTATAGTTGTGTTGCTTATTTTAGTTAGTATAAGTTTAGTTTTATCTGTGGTAATACTTGTTTAGAACTAGAAGATGCTACAACGAGTAGCAGTCTTAACTTCACTATCAAAGGCATATAGCTTGGTCTTGAGAGACACTAGCTGTACGGCTTAAATAGATAGGGAAGACTATATATTGAGTAAAAGAATTTACTCACTTTAAAGAAGAAGTGGGGAATGAAGCATTAGTTTTGAAAATTTAAGGAACTAGTAAATCATGAAGTCTGTCAAACTGCTGAGTAATGAATGGCCTGTGTTATCAGCGGACACAGACTGACTTCCTCTAGTAAGCAGAAGAATATACATCCCACTACAGAAGGAAGTACATCCTTCCCTAATCAATAAGCTGCAAAAACACAATACGAACAGTGCTAGAAAACAAGATCCAGCAGTCACGTAAGCATTAAGAGGTTAAAAAGTCAAAGCGAGGAAGACCCATTTTACTTCATCATTTTGAGACCCCCACCCCATAAAAAGACCACCGACCCATTTCAAAAAACAAATTGCGCATGCTTAATAGCTTTTTTACTAATTACCATACGAAGCGGGGAATGGGATGCACCAGAGTCATGAATATGCATTTGTGTTTTGAGTATTCAGTATTCTTGTACATAAAAGACCCTGTGATCGTTTGTAAAATTGCGCGTGTGTATTTGGGAGCTATCCCCCACGCTGCCCGGCGTCGTAATAAACATACACTTTCTAACTTTAAACTGTTAGAGAGTCTTTGTCCGTCTTTGTGAATATCGGTGTTAAATCAGTATCCATATTTTTTTAATAAATCAGTATCACTGGAAAGGGTAGAGAGCAAGGAATAGAGGAGCTCTTCCCTACTCTACTGCTTAGTAGAGCAGGACCAGAAATGGGTAAGCTTCCTTTAGCAGAACCAGACATCAAATTATAGCTGCCTCCCAAACTAGACACAACTTCTGGAAAACTCCATTTCCCACCATTACTGTTTTCTTTTGATAGACACAATAACCATGCTTTGGCTGCTGGGTCCTCCTTCCTCTGCCATTTAAAGTTCATCCTCTATCCAATGTTTTTCCTGATCTTTCCTCTGTATTATTAACAGGGCTGGCATAAGCTCTCCCCTTTTTTGGAACAAAATAGACTGAAAAACACAAACTCTGGTTCAAATACAGCTGATCAAGGCACTGTTTTTTCCTGTAAAGACATTCAGGGTAAAAAACCTCTCTATCTCGGTCAAATATTTTTACATATTTCATAGAAAACTTGTAATAAAAAGTTTTATCTGAAACGAATATTTTGCATGTCGACAAAAGCAGGGAAATCAGAGTTAAGATTTTTCTTTACTATGTGAAGAAACACAGAACGATGAAAAGATAGATGATCTTAAAAACAAGCAAAAACCACCAACTATTCACTGCAATTGTAGAAATTTATCTTCAGTTTAAAAAAGCTATAAAGGAGAAATAATAATTCACCAGATCTTACTGCTGCAGTCTGTTTCTTGCTTTGCTCTAGCAACAATGCATATCTTTCCCAACCTAGACTGTAGACTTATCATCCAACTGCAAAAGACAGTTGACACTGTCTGTTTTCTCTATAAATCATATACCAGCATAAAACTCCCAGCATCTTGGCTGCAATACCTTGCTTCCCCCATGATCACCTTGCTTCACTTATGATCACTCAGCTGAGCACCAGTTACAATCATACTGGAACTGAAACCATGGCAAACTGTTTTTAAGAACTATAAGTTTAAAACGTTACCTTGCAGAATGGTGAAATCAATAAATGACAATTTTGCCATGCTGAGCACAGACATTTTCTGTGTGCTGCAATGTAGCCTAAATTTATGGCTGACCAAAGTGAAAGTTAACAATCTATAGCTCTGCTCACTTAAAACTTCCCTATATTAAATATTTTTTCTAAATAATATATTTTCAATTTTAATAGCTCAGTTGTATGGTAAGACTTGTGAAGCTTTGTACTTGGAAATTTGAAGAAACATTTCAATTATCACAATGTGGCAGTTTTTTCTAATACACAAATCATTGTCAGTCATGATTTGCAACTGCTTTACTTTTGTGACATCCAGTTAATGTTTATCACCTTTCAGAACGATGGATGGAAATTCTACTCTTGTTCATTTTACATATGAATAAATAATTATCCAAGATTAAATGATACAAGCAGAAGTAATTAGAAAGGAGAAAGATTATACATTCCTCAATTTTCAAGTTCATTATATTTGAGTTCAAAACAGACATGCTGTTGTTGATTTGATGCATGAAAAGTTCCAGAGAAAATATCTCCTTAAAATAAAAGATAATTTATGTTTCTCTAGCCAATGTGCTTTATCTGAGATCTGCATGGTTTTTGTACAGCCTGACTAGTTTCTTCAGAATTGCTCCTGTACAATAGAAATCAGAAACCATCAAGGAAAACATATGTGTGTTTATGAATAGACTTTATCAGAAGTAGTTTGGGATTTCTCAAACATTATTAGTTTGAGAAATTCTAAACCACATAAAATAGGATTTCAGAAACTTCAAAATCCTCCTATATGTATTCAGATTAATTCGATTAATTCTTCAGCAAAGTCCAGACTCCTTCAGTCATTCAAACAAACCATTTATGTCATCAAATCACAGCATTTTAAATCTTACTTACATGAAAGCATGCTTAATGGATTATATGTATGCTGTGCACCTACTGGAGTATTTCTACATGTAAGGGAGACATTAGTTATAGTCTATTTATTTTTATGCAGATTAGATCTGTCTGCCATGTGTAAAACCAGCAAAAAATCCCCTAAATACTGCTATGTTTCATTTGCTTCACACTAGCACACTTACTCACAAAGATCAGCTTCAAGGTCCAGCGCTTTCTTGCACAGTACCAAACCTTTTTGACAACAGACAATAAAACAGAGTCAATAAAAAGTGTCCTAATTCTTGCCTCTGGAGGCTACAGACATCTTGGGGCAAAGAAGCAATGCAGGCAGAATGGATTCCTTGATAACCTTTGTTTTCAGTGAGTGATCTGTGCAGGATTTCTAGAGAGAAATATTCTGTTAATTATCTACCACACCTTTCAGATATGTGCTTGTGCTATTTTTCTCTGCTTTTATATTCTATTTCAATTTAATTTTTGGCCAGGAAAAGAAAATTAAAATCAAGTTAAACTAGCCTACCTGCACAGCAGTGATGTCAGGTTCTGTGAAAGAAATAGTTGCTTTTGCTGGTCTCAAAGTTTTGCTACAAACATTTGAGTTCAATACAAAAATTACTTCCATCCTCATGTCCTAGCATAAATCAAGAAAACATTCCAAAAATGTTTTGCAACATCTTGCATTAAAAATCAAAAGGACCTGGAAGCTACACAATCAGATAACTTTGACCAATTTCAACTTAAGAAGGAATTCTGATTTTAAAGCAATACTACAAGAGGGAAACACTGTTACATTGAGATTGATGACACTAAAATTAACTCAATTTTTACTATATGTAGAAGAGAACTTTCTTTTGATTGGTATTCCAATTTGAGGAATATTTTGGGTTATATCATCACTAAAATTATACAGAACACCAAGAACACCACTTTAAGGGGAAAAATTGCAGCTGGGAAAAATCTGAAAGGAAACTTTGAATAAAAAAATCAAACAGAGACTTACTTTAAAGAAGGAAAGTGTAGTAAGGCACCCCACACACCCAGAAGGTGCTTCCAAATAGGGAAAGAGGTTCAGCTTACCTTTAAACATATTAGGAAGTTTACCTAGATTCTTCCATACCCTCCTGACAAGGATTGGCTCAGTGCCAGCACAGGGGCATAGATAGGGCTCTGAGAGTGTAACTCAAAACCCCTTGGTAATATTACTGGATGCAAGCCAGGTTATCCCTCCTAAAACATTCAGTATTTAAGAAAGAGCAAAAAAGGAAGTAAAGGCTTTTTGGGGTGTTTGTAGCAGGGTGCCTGAGATTTCTCAGATATCTGTGCGCGGCTTATTATTTGTTTTCTGTAACATTTGTTATTTTGTTATTTTCTCTTTATTAAACCTTTTGATTTACAAAACCCCTTCGAGGAGCAGTCTTGCTCAAATTAATTATAGCCACTTTTCTGCCAGGCTGGCCCTCAGAAGTGTGGTTAAAACACATAGGGAAGTACAGTTTGAGTGAGATGTACTGTAAGTAGCTCTTTTTTGAAATCAGCAAAAAAGCTTCTTTAGCCATAGTTCTGTTGAAAATTGCTTATTATTTATTATTTTGCTCTACAGAACTAGAAGACACCCATACAGATGTTTGCATGTGCACACACACACATGCACACACANACTTCTCTTCCTGTCCTGTATCAGATAGTTGCATATTTTCAGGTCTGATACAATCTTAATAAAAATGGTATCTACATTACACCTATGACCCTTTCTATTTCATCCTCTTTTTCTTGCAGTTCCAAGAGGTTTGTAGCTGGGGTTGGTGAGAACAGCAATCTAATAGCTCAGCGGTGCTATTCAAAAAGCAGGGGGAAAAAATTACTTTTTTTGTGCCAGACTGATTTGGGGATACAGCTAGTATATAATACTGCTAAACACCAGCCTTTCCAAGTAAATGCAGCCTGAAAAAGAAACCACTTGTGCTGCAGAATGATTTGCTTTCCCTTTCTGAAAATGCATCTGTTTGGCAAATTTTCACTTCATGAGCAGAAAAATGTGTAAAATAAACACATACTTATCCACCTGTTGCTTCATTTAGCACAAACATATTTTTCTCCCTGTCTCAAACTACCAAATATTGCCATAAAAATCTGTAAATAACATCAGCAATTGTTAGTATAGAGAAATGAAGATTTGCAGATTTCACTATTTTTTTCTTTAAGCTCTGAAGCATCCTTTATATAACACTGGCCTTTGCTTTAAATATTTGATTTTATATTTAATTTAATAATTTTATATTATTTTAACTTTAATTCATGCATGTACCAGCTCATACATGGAGATACTCCTCTGTTCAAAATAATACCTTGACTAGAGCCTAAGATGAACTGAAAAAACTCTGCAAGTTCACTATTAAGATATCAAAATTATTAGCCTTTGGGCATATGATTTTTACTCTTGCAAAACTTCCTCAGGACATCCCTGCACATTTTCATTCCCTGTCTGTGAGTTGTCTGTTTAGTGTGCTACATGTCAAGATGATGATGTGAAGTGCTGGCTAGGCTGGCACTGCTAGCTTTCAGAGTTTCTGTTACCTCCTGTTTATTGTGAGGCATTTCTGTGTCAGGTTGGGGATTTTTGTTGTTGTTAAACCCATAATTCAGTTTACAGAGCAGTCTTACAAACAGCTGTGCCAGCAGATGGGTCAGAGTTCTGCAGCACAGGGAGGAAACAAATTGGCAGATGAAGGCCCTCCTCATATGGGCACTGCCAGTGAGGCCAGTGCATCACTGCTTCAGGAGTAGTACTAAGGACTCCAAAATCAGTACCTGCCAATGCAGGCCAGCTGTCAACACCCATTTCCAGTGGATGCAAAGATCTCAGCCTGGAACAGAAACACTCAATGAGGACAGTCTTAAAGACTTGAAGAGTATCTGTGCTGCTGTCAGGACAGTTAACTGCAACCTCTTAGGCATCTTGCATTCAGTTTCAATCTTGCTTTCTCAGATACTAGTGATGTTTAAGAAGCATACTGGACAGGACAGTGCCTGACTGCCCAGACTGAAGTGTGATAGGGTAATGAAAATCATAGAATTATAGAATCACGGAATCATTTAGGTTGGAAAACACCAATAAGATTATCAAGTTCAAGTGTAAACCCATTACTGCCAAATCCACCACTAAACCATATCCGTAAGCACCCCATCTGTAGGTATTTTAAATACCTTCAGGGATGATGAGCTAATCCCTTCCCTGGGCAGCCTGTTCCAATATTTGACAACCCATTCAGTGAGGGGATTTTTCCTAATATCCAATCTGAATCTGTCCTCATGCAAGTTGTAGCCATTTCCTCTTGTCCTGTCTCTTCACTTTGGAGAAGAGACCAACCCCCATCTTGCTACAAGCTTCTTTGAGGTAGGAGCCTCCCTTTTCAGCCTTGTCTCCAGGCTAAACAGCCCCAGCACCCTCAACTGCTCCTCACAGGACTTATGTTCCAGACCCTTCACTAGCTTTGTTTCCCTTCCCTGGACATGCTCCATCACCTCAATGTCATTCTTTGTGTAAGGGGCCCAGAACTGAGCACAGGATTCAAGGTGCGGCTTCACCAGTGCCAAGTACAGGGGGATGATTACTGCCCTAGTCCTGCTGGACACACTATTTCTGATACAGGCCAGGATGCCATTGGCCTTCTTGGCCACCTGGGCACACTGATGGCTCATGTTCAGCTGCTATTGACCAGCACCCCCAGGTCCTTTTCCACAGGGCAGCTTTCCAGCCCCTCTGCCATCAGGCTGTATGTTTCAGTGCACCCCCACACTTCAACAGGTGCTTCCATATTAGGAAAGAGTGTAAGCATCACCCCTGAACTTATAAGAAAGATGAGGCAGTCATGTATCAAATGGCACCCGAACAGGGACTTTCATATTGAAAGGGCCTTCTAGGGCTTTTGTTGAATAGCCCTCCGTCAACATAGGAAATTTTTTCCCTTAGTTTTTGTTTTTTAAGTGAGCTCATTTGGGGTTTTTGGCCATTAAAGAAACCTAGATTTGGGGGATGAAAGCTGAAAGAGGGGGTGTTCCGCCAAGCTCTTGTTACCGCTGGAAGGAAGCCTCAGTCAGACACGGCTTCCTAGAATGTGAAGTGATGACCAAAGGACAAATTTTCCTCTATGGAGAGAGGAACATCGTCTTGCAGCACCAAGACCGCAGGCAGAAATCACTGCATTTCAGAGGAAGTTGGGGATAAAGCCAAGGGAAGATAGCTGCCTCGAGAAAGCTACACTTTGGTGAGTAAAGATGGGTACCCCAGCTATCGTAGTAGTCAGTGAGAGATTTATTTTTATTTTAATTATAAGTTGGTGATTTAACACTTTAATTTTGAAAAGAAATAGGTCAAAAAACAGTTCTTGAACACTACAGCAGCAGAAACATTTACATGGGACTTTAAGGATGGGGTAGGATTGAAGTTATACAATCTGGAGAAAAAAGAGAGATCTACTTTTAAATTACATCCCATTTTTGGACTGTTGTAGACTTTGTAACATCAGAAAGTAAAAGCTCACAAGTACGAGTTAAAACATACCTGAAACTGCAGAGAAAAAAAGTGTTCGAGCGCAGCAAAAAAACCCACCGGAGCCAGCAAAGTAAAAAAAACAAAAGCAGCTCCAGCCTGAAGTAGAAGTGAATATAAAACTGCATGCTGTAATTGTCCGACTGAAGCATTAATTTTGAAAATTTAAGGAACTAGTAAATCATGAAGCCTGTCAAACTGCTGAGTAATCAATGGCCTGTGTTATCAGTGGACACAGACTGACTTCCTTTGATAAGCAGAGCCCAGATTTAAGGATATACATCCCACTACAGAAGGAAATACATCCTGCCCTAATCAATTAGCTGCAAAAACACAATACAGACATCAATCAAACAGTGCTGGAAAACAGGATCCAGTAGTCACGTAACGCTAAATGGTTAAAAAGTCAAAGCGAGGAAGACCCATCTTACTTCATCATTTTGAGACTCCCACCCCATAAAAGGACCACTGACCCATTTCAAAGAACAAACTACGCATGCTTAATAGCTTTTTTTACTAATTACCATACGAAGCGGGGAATGGGATGTACCAGAGTCATGAATATGCATTTGTGTTTTGGGTATTTAATATTCTTGTACATAAAAAGACCCTGTGATCACCTGTGAATTGCGCGTGTGTATTTGGGAGCTATCCCGCACGCTGTCCAGCGTCGTAATAAACATACACTTTCTAACTTTAAACTGTTAGAGAGTCTTTGTCCGTCTTTGTGGATATCGGTGTTAGATCAATATCCATATTTTTTTAATAAATCACAACCCTAAAAGCAGTCTGTTCCAACCTGAAAGGCAACTCTGAAGGGCAACCCTGAACACCAACCCTGAAAGGCAGGAGCAGAGCAGTCCGGACAGCTCCACCCTGTACCCCCGTCCTTCCTCCTGCATGGGGGGTGAGTAAGCACTGGCCATGCAAAACTCCCTCCCTGTCCCCTACACCCTGCCTGTCCCTTTATGTTTCTGTCCTTCTGGTAGTAGTCCCAGGTGAGCCAAGTTCGTGAAATGTAGCCACACAATTTTTTAAAAAACCAAGCCAAAAATGAATCCTCTGTGAACAAAAGAACCACGTGCTTGGAGCCATTTTGCTGCAGCATGTGTTGTTCCCCTTCTATCTGGACTATCTGTTCCTCCTTTGCAGCATGCCTTCTCTGACATCACAGAGTGCCTCCCTATCAGCTGCCAGACACACCCCTTTTATGAGCTGTGCTCACAGTTCCAGCCCTTCGTCACCGTCCTCAGTCTGCAGTGACATGCCCCTGGCTGTGATGGGTGTAGGAACCAGAACTGACATCCCGGAAACTGCCTGTCCCAAATAGGCGGCGCTTACGCCAGCAAAAAGTAAACAAACACTGAAATTAAGCCGGAGCATTTCCCACACATCCTGCAATCTCTCCGATGTATCCGAGGACAAGTTTCAGTCGTCAGTCAGTAAAGATCCCTGGCAAAAGATGAGGAGAGAACCAAAACAGAGCAGCGCACTCCCAGAAGTGCCCGGATGGAGCTGGTGCAAGTGACGCCGGGGGCATCTCCCCTCCCAGGTTCTCGTGCCCAGCGAGAAGCAGAGACCAGCCCATTGAGAGGAGCTGCGCTGCTGCAGGAGCTCAGCACGCTGCACTTGGCCCAGCGGAAGGAGGCACTGGGCCCGCAGCAGCTGGTGCCAGCAGGCAGTCCGGCTGCGGTGGGGGAGGCATAGAGGCAGCAGCGGTGCTTTTGAATTATTAAAAAAAATATGGATATTGATCTAACACCAATATCCACAATGACGGACAAAGACTCTCTAACACTTTAAAGTTAGAAAGTGTATGTTTATGACGCCGAGCAGCGTGCGGGATAGCTCCCAAATACACACGCGCAATTCACAGATGATCACAGGGTCTTTTTATGTACGAGAATATTGAATACCCAAAACACAAATGCATATTCCTAACTCTGGTACATCCCATTCTCCACGTATGGTAATTAGTAAAAAAAAGCTATTAAGCATGCGTAGTTTTTTCTTTGAAATGGGTCGGTGGTCTTTTTATGGGGTGGGGGTCTCAAAATGATGAAGTAAGATGGGTCTTCTTCGCTTTGACTTTTTAATCTTTTAGTGCTACGTGACAACTAAATCCTGTTTTCCAGCACTGTTTGATTTATGCTTGTATTGTGTTCTTGGAGTCTATTGATTACTCAGGATGCACATCCTTAAATCTGGCTTACTCAGGATGCACATTCTTAAATAACAAAAGGAAGTTAGTCTGAGTCTATTTATTACTCAGAATGCACATACATAGTTTGACAGGCTTCATGATTTACTAGTTCCTTAAATCTTCAAAATTAATGCTTCACTTTCTCATTCCCTCTGCCCCTCTGGGAGCACAGAGCCAGCAGCAATGGCAGGGGGAGGTTTGAGACAGCCAAATCGGTTTGGCAGGTTTCTCATTAGCAAGTGAATCAGAGGAACTGCGGGGGGGGGGGNGGGGGGGGGGGGGGGATAAGTAACCCTTGCTAAAGACAGAAAACCTTTAGAGCTTTAGAGAAATAAAAAAATAACAGCTTTGTAAAGCTGCAAACATCTTACCATGTCATCTCAGCAGCACAAGATACAAGATTTATTGTATCCAAAAAAAGACACATTAAAATCACAAGAATTCACAAAAGAAACTCAAGATATCCTGAAAAAACTACAAGCCATCCTAACATGCTAAGTACATCATTATAACCCTAATCTATCTTTTTTTATTTGCAGTTTTAAGAGAAAATCCACAACTTTATAAGTTAATTTTCCAGCGAGATCTCAAGAAGAAAAGACCATTTAATAATTCTAAAATAAATTTTTCTGTCTTGTCAATTAGGTAAAACTATAACTTGCCCAAAAACTTATATCACAGCTAATTGTAAAAGCTAAATCTCAAATGTTTTTCCTTTTAAGGAAAAGATTTTGCAAAGAAAATTTCTAGTAACCAATTGTACAATTTACTTAAAAGTAATCCTTTTTCTTTCTTCTCAACAGCAACCTTACTTCTTTACACATATTACGTCACGCATTGTGTACTCTTAAATTTCATAGCAGAAGGCAATGCCATAGCAGATCTTCTATCAATGACAATACAAAATACACTACCACATGTTATTAAACAGGCTCCAATAAGCCATGTGTTTTTTCATTGAAATACACCAACACTTGTGAAAATGTTTCGCATATCTCAAAATCAAGCCAAAGCAATAATACAATCATATCCAGACTGCCAAAAACTAGCTGCACCATAGCAACAGGGGTTAATCCCCGAAGTTTAAACCGAACAAATGTCACACAGTATCAGCCATTTAAACAATTTAAGCAAATACATGCTTCTATCAACACGTTTTTTTAGAGCAATTTCCACCTCAGCACATAACAGAAAAAAGACCAAAAATGTAATAAAATATTTCTTACATTCTCATTCCTAAACATACATTTCTCACAAATTACACAAGTTTTTTCAACATGTAAAATATCAAATATGCTACAAATATAACTAATTCTTCCACAATCCAGTCTATTATTAAAAAAGCACACAAATAACTAAAAACACTCCTTAAAAGATAAAAAGGGGGAGTATGTAGAAGTGCTATCTACTGTAGAGAAGTTGAATAATGCTATATATTTTTTTTAATCTCTTAAATAATTCTTTTGTAAAGCAAGTACCACCAGTATTCATAAAAAATCCTGAAAGAGGACAAGTTTCTGGGCCTTGTCCTCTGATGGCATGAGGGAGAGGGTTTGCATGTGTCTCCACAGATGCAGGCTTTGAGTGAGTCCCTGCAAAAGATGTCAAGCCAATACTGCAGCCAATGAAAGAGCAGCAGAAAAACCCTGAAGAAGACCACACAAAGGACATTGAGTGACCACAGACCATGACTCCAGAAAGACTCCTACACCTTGACACAAACCAGCAATATGGACACTGGAACATTTTCAAAGCAGACTAAATTTTTTTAAAGTTTGTGCTAGTTAAAGATTACTCAAAGGAGTATTCTTTGCACTGAAAAAGTTTTTATAAGTTATTGCTGTCATGTTAATGCTATTATCTTGTTTTCAAATTGTATGTTAAAAAAGTTTAAAAGTTCTGTTAGTCCCAGTTCTATACAAAGAAAAAAATATAGTTTACTTGAAAACATCTCACCAGACTAAAAAACAAAAATATCGTTCCAAAGCAATGAGAGACTAAATTTTAATCTTAAAAAAATAATAATTGAAATAATTGGCTGGAAAAGAAGAAAGGGAAACAAATTCAAAATAATTTAATCCATAAAAAACTACAGTTGAGTTATAGAACCAAATTATAAAGCAATAATAAATTATTAGCTCAATTATAATGATCAAAAAGGGTGAGAATATTTTCAAGGTAACTATTTTTCTTCTTTTTTTTTTTCCTTTTTTGTAATAAAATTTAAAAGGATGTGATGTAGCAAGGCACCCCCACACTTTAACAGGTGTTTCCATATTAGGAAAGAGTGTAATCCTCACCCCTGAACTTATAAGGAAGATGAACCAGAAACTTCTATGCTCTTCTCACCATAATTGGCCCAGTGCCAGGACAAAAACACCTGTTGGATCCTTTAGCTGTTCCTCAAGAAATGTAGCTATTTTCTATTGGGCAGCATGCCAAAAACCCCTCCCAGATTGTTAAACACTTAAGAGAGACCACAGAGATTCTCTGGGCTTTCTGGGGTGTCTTAGCAGGTGCAAGGGACCTCCCTGCACTGTGCACGGTTTTTATTCTTTTGTTCTGTATAGTTTGTCATTTTTGTTTTAATTAAAACCTTTTTTTGCTTTTTCAAAAAACCTCTGATCAAGCCATCTAGCTAATTTTTCTTAAGCCATTTCTGAGAGGCTGCTAGCATCCCTCAGAGCTTGATACAGCTTCATGGGGCTAATAACATGCCAGCCTCACGCAGCCATGTATCAGCTGTGGCACTGCATGGGGTTGTTGTGACCCAAGGGCAGGACCTGCCATTTGGCCTTGTTGAACCTCACACCATCAGCCTTGTCTTATCCCAGCATTTCCATATCCCTTTTGTCCTAGAGTGACTTAATGATGCTTGTATCCCCAATTGTTTGTTCTGTGTGTGCTGTATATTGAGTTCTGTGCCTTTAAGGCTAGTTCTGAGAGTGAAGCAGGAAAAGAAGAAGCACGCAGTTTTTTTGAGAAAACAGCGTTCACTCCTCTGCATGCCTTCTCTGGTATGTTCAGCTGAGGCATGGACAGCAGTAAGACAGAAATTTTTTTTGCTTTTAGTTAGTTTAACTAGCTGAAGCAAAGAAGCTTCCTGAACTGTTTTTTTCCTTTTTCTTAAGACTGTTTAAACCTGCTCTGGACGGAAAAACCCAGAGGAGCACCAGGGAGCTTGGACCTGTAGCCCACTGGGGCCTAGACCTCCAGAGAAATGAATAAGGGACTGACCGAGTCAAGCTAAACCCACAACAAAGACTTTCTCAATTTGCCATCTCACTCCAGAACAAGAGGTTTTACTGTTTCATGTTATTCATTCTTTATGCTTGTGAGCACTTTGTTTATTAAATAAATAGTTTTTTCCACTTTTCTACGAAGAAGTTCTTTCCCGAACTGGCTGGGAGGAGGCGCCGTTTAAGTTTACTCCCCAGAAGAACCCTATTCAAGAGTTTTCTCCCAAATTTACCCTGAATCAAAACACCTCTGGTGAGCCTTCCTGCCCTGCAGCAGATCAACACTCCTGCCCAACTTGGTGTCCCCTGTAAAATGACTGAAGGTGCCCTCAATTCCCTCACAGGTCATCGATGAAGATATTAAACCGGACTGTCCCCAGTACTGAGCCCTGGGGAATATCACAGGTGGCCAACTGACAGCTGGATGTAAGTCCATTCACCACCTCTCTCTGACCTCAGCCATCTAACCAGTTTTTAACCCAGTGAACAGTGAACCCATCCAAGCCATAAACATCCAGTTTCTCCCGGAGAATGCTGTGAGCCACACTGCCAAAGGCTTTACTAAAGTCCAGGTAGACAACATCCACAGCCTTTCTGTGGCAGGACTTTTCATCCCCTGACACAGTAAAAACTTATCGCCCTGTCACATATGGGTAAGCTAGGCCAGAATGGTTTGTCATGTGATGAATTATCTCAGCTGAAAACACCCTTAGCCAACAATAAACATACTGTCTTAAATGGTGAGAAAGGATAAGCCAAAATTAGTGACTACAGACACAAGCACTTCTTACAACTATAAAAGACCACTATGATTTTCATGAAATCAGAAATCTCTTATACACACTCTGAGTGTGTGGAGAGTTCTCCTTGATGACCGAGACATTGGTGTTGAGTTACTTCCCGGAGAATTAAGAGGAACTAGGAGATTCTCTGCACACCACTATCATTTGTTGGTAAGTGACATTGGCTCCTAATCTATACCATTTCTTTGCTAGCTGTAACATAGTGTCTTGGGGTGACTGTGTGATACAATATCCCCTATTGTCTGCTTTATGCCCAGACAAGGGTCCTGTAACTTTAAACTAGGTCCGAGGAGGAGGGAAGCTGGTGGAATTCTGTCCATGATCTGTGTTCAAACACAGGTACTCCCCTGGATCTTTCTCAAGAGAGAGAGGGAGAGAATACATTCTTTGCTTTTAGCCAGCTTCTTGTTTGTTAGCTGAGGCAAGAAGTTTTCCCAGGACTGTGGCTTCTCCTTTGGGAACTGTTCAGCTTTGCCCTGGTCCAAACACCTAGCCATCACTGAAAGCCCCATGCTGCAACCTGGGGGGACGCTGCAGGGATGCTGCATCCTGGCTCTGGACCCCTGGACAAGCCAAGCAGGACTCTAAAATCGACCTATTTTCTCTGCTGCAAGGTTTTATTATCTACCATTATTCATTCTTTTTCCTCTGCCTGCGTGCATTTTACTTGTTAAATAAACAGGTTTTTTCACAGAATCACAGAATCACAGAATGATTAGGTTGGAAGAGATCTTCAAGGTCATCAAGTCCAACCCAGCCCTAACACCTCAACTAGGTCATGGTATCAAGTGCCACATCCAGTTTTCTTTTAAACACATCCAGGGATGGTGACTCCACCACCTCCCCGGGCAGACTATTCCAGTATTTAATCACTCTTTCAGTGAAAAACTTCTTCCTAATATCCAACCTATATTTTTTCCCTTGACGCAGATTAAGACTGTGTCCTCTCGTTCTGTCAGTTGCTGCCTGAAGAAAGAGACCAACCCCCATCTGTCTACAACCACTCTTCAGGAAGTTATGGAGAGTGATAAGGTCACCTCTGAGTCTCCTTTTCTCCAGGCTAAACAACCCCAGCTCCCTCAGTTGTTCTTCATATGGCTTGTTTTCCAAGTCCTTCACCAGTTTTGTTGCCCTCCTCTGGAGGCGCTCAAGCTTCTCAATGTCTTCCTAAACCGAGGGGCCCAGAACTGGACACAATACTTGTTGCAGCCAGGCCTCCCTGGCGGTCAGTCGCCTAAGGGCCTAATCATGATGACTAAGCAAAAATAACCCTTTGCCTAATCATGACTAAGCAAAACAACCTTTTCTCCCGCGCTTGGACTTTCTCTTATCTCCCTGTAAGACAATAGGTCACTTTCTATCCCGACGTGTACCATTGGTCCACTTCTCAAAACCTCGATACCCTATAAAAAGCCCACTCTTCCCCAGCTCAGTGGAGCTGCCGTCCCTGAAACCCTTCGTAGAAGAAGCTAATAAAGAATAACCTGCGGAACTTCATACGGCGACTCTCCTCTCTCTTCCCTGCGTCTGCCGAGGCGCCTTAGCAAGCTCAGAGCTGATAATCACTACAAAAGAGCTGATCACTGCTAAGAGCTGAATATCACTATCACTAAGCTTGCTAAGTGCTGCCTGTGCCTGGGGCTTGCCAGAGTTGTTTGGGCAGGGGGGTACGTAGGTGCACCCCCTACCCAGGAACAACCAAGGCAGCTGAGACTGGCTGAAGCTACTGGGGACAAACTAAAAATACTCAATGTGTGGCCTCACCAGTGCTGAGTACAGGGGAAGAATGACCTCCCTGCTCCTGCTGACCCCATCATTCCTGATACAGGCCAGGATGCCATTGGCCTTCTTGGCCACCAGGGCACACTGCTGGCTCATGTTCAGCCAGCTGCTGACCAGTACCCCCAGGTCCCTTTCCTCCTGGGCACTGTCCAGCCACTCTGTCTCCAGCCTATAATGTTGCAGGGGGTTATTGTGGCCAAAGTGCACTTGGCACTTGGACTTGTTAAAATTCATCCTATTAAACTCTGCCCATCTTTCCAACCGTTCCAGGTCTCTCTGCAGAGACCTTCTCCCTTCCAATAGATCAACACACACTCCCAGCTTAGTGTTGCCTGCAAATTTACTAATGAACGACTCAATATCCTCATCCAGATCATCAATAAAGATATTGAACAGAGCTGGCCCCAGCACAGACCCCTGAGGGACACCACTAGTGACTGGCCACCAACTGGATGTAGCACCGTTCACCACCACTCCCTGGCCCATCCATCCACCCAGTTTGTAACCCAGAAAAGAGTGCTTCTGTCCAAGCCCCGGGCTGCCAGCTTATCCAGGAGTATGCTGTGGGAAACAGTGTCAAAGGCCTTGCTGAAGTCCAAATAGACAATATCCATAGCCGTTCCTGCATCCACCAGGTGAGTCACCTGGTCATAAAAGGAGATCAGGTTGGTCAAACATGACCTACCTCTCCTAAACCCATGCTAGCTGGGCCTAAGACCCTGGCCATCCTGTAAGTTCTGTTTGATGGCACTCAGTATAAACTGTTCCATTACCTTACCAGGTACTGAGATCAGACTGACTGGTCTATAATTACTGGGATCCTCCTTCCCACCCTTTTTGTGAATGGGTGTCACATTGGCCAGCTTCCAGTGATGGAGAGTAGCTTTGCAAGCTCATCTGCCAGCTCCCTCATCACCCTGGGATGGATCCCATCTGGGCCCATAGATTTATGAGTATCCAAGCATCTCAGCAGTTCTCTGACTGCCTCCTCTTGGATAACGGGGGGACCATTCTGCTCCCTGATGCCATCTACCAACCCAAGAGGACAGTTGTCCTGAGGACAAGCCTCCTTCCCACTAAAAACTGAGGAAAAGAAGGCATTAAGCACCTCTGCCTTCTCCTCATCTGCAGTTACTAAGTTCCCTCCTACATCTAATAAAGAACAGAGGTTGGTCTTACCCTTTCTTTTACTATTAATATATCTGTAAAAACATTTTTCATTATCTTTTACAGAAGTTGCTATTTTGAGTTCAAACTGAGCTTTGGCCTCCCTAATTTTTTTTTCTACATGCTCTAGCAACCCCCTTAAATGCTTCCTGAGAGACCTGACCCTCCTTCCAGAGATGATACATCCTCTTTTTATTCTTAAGTTCCTCCAAAACCTCCTTGCCCATCCAGAATGGATGTTTACCTCATTGACTCATGTTTCGGCACACAGGGACAGTCTGTTCCTGTGCCCTCAAAAACTCTGTTTTGAAGCACGCCCACCTTTCCTGAAGTCCTTTGTTTTTAAGTGTTGCTTCCCAAGGAACTCTCTGAATAAGTCTCCTAAATAGGCCAAAGTCTGCCCTCTGGAAGTCCAATGTAAAAGTCTTATTGATGTTCCTCTTGATTTCACCAAATATCGAGAATTCTATAATTTCATGATCACTGTGCCCCAAGCGGCCTGCAACCACCACATCTCCCACCAGCCCATCTCTATTTGTGAACAACAGATCTAACATAGTCCCTCCCCTGGTGGGCAATGAAAAGTTGTTCTCCACACACTCTAAAAATTTCCTGGACTGTTTTTTTTCTGCTCTATTAGGTTCCCAGCAGATGTCTGGCAAGTTGAAGTCGCCTACAAGAACAAGGCCTGATGATCCTGAAGCATTCTCCAGCTGCTTGTAGAATAAATTGTCCACCTCTTCCTCCTGGTTGGGTGGACGATAACAGACTCCCAGTAGGATGTCAGCCTTGTTAGCCTTCCCCTTAATTCTTACTCATAGGCATTCAACTTCATCATCATTAGTTTCAATACCTATGTCATCAAAAGCCTTCTTAATATAAAGGGCCACCCCACCACCTCTTTTCCTTTTCCTGTCTCTTCTGAAGAGCTTGTAGCCATCAAGTGCAGTGCTCCAGCTATGTTAGTCATTCCACCATGTTTCTGTGATGGCGACTACATCATAGCTTTGCTGTTGCACCATGGCCTCCAGTTCTTCTTGTTTGTTACCCATGCTGTGTGCATTAGTACACATGCACTTCAGCTGGGCTACTGATTTCACCCCTAACTCCTAACTTTGGCTTAGCACCCTTGGGCCTGTTTCCAGAAAGCCCAGCTGCATCCTCTACCCCCTTCAAACCAAGTTTAAAGCCCTCTCAATGAGTTCTGCCAGTTCATGAGCTAAAAATCTTCTACCCTTAACAGAGAAATGGAGGCCTGTGGGGGTTCTGTGCTGCTTTCCAGCTAGCTCTTGCACCGAGCTTTTATTTAAGGGTATGGCTTGGTACCTTTCCGATCTTGTGGGTCTTGGCCTCAGGCAGAAGCATGGCAATGACGAGGAAGAAAGGAGGACTTCACATGGGTTTCAACTGGGGCTTATTTTCACCCAGAGGGGGACCCACGAAAAAGTGAGTCTTTCCCTCTGGGTCTCAAGTACAGGGGTGTGGAAAGGGGCAGGGGACAGCCAAGAACCAATCCTAGAGATTGACCCAGAACAAAGGGATAATCAGTAGAACAATTCCATACATAGAAAGGGGAGTGAGAAGGCAGGGACTCTGCCAATCACTCGCCCCCCCCACTAGAACTTTCTAGTCATCTGGGCAGGGTTGCAGAGTGATGGATAGGACCCATAATTAAGGAAAAACCAAAAAGGGATTTAACATGGGGGTAAGGGACAAACCATTGTACAGAAATTTGGTAAATCCAAAATGGACACCACAACAGAGCCCATCTGGTTCCAGCGGGCCAGGTGCCGTAAAAGTTGCCCCATGATCAAAGTATCCTAAATTCTGCTAATGACACCATCCCTTGAGCCACTTGTTAATAATGTGGGCTCTCCTATTCCTTTCACCGTTTTTCTCAACCACCAAAGGGACTGAGGAACAGACTACCTGTGCCCCTGTCCTTTCAATCACTTGTTCCAGTGCCCTAAAGTTGCTTTTAATTGTCCTATCACTCCTCTTTTTAATCTCATCGCTACCAGCCTGGACTATCAGCAGTGGGTAATAGTCAGACAGCTGAATCAACCCAGAAGTCTCTAAGTGATATCCCATACCCGGGCCCCAGGGAGGCAGCAGACCTCCCTGTGGGATGGGTCCAGTCGATATATGGGGCCCATTGTCCCCCTCAGAAGGGAGTCATCCACTACAATTACCCTTCTTTTCTTCTTGATGTTAGAGGTGGTGATCCGTCTTACAGATGAATCATATTTGGGAGGCTCACTGGACAAATGATTTTCTTCTAAATCATCTGGCTGACTCACTAGATCCATGGGCTCATACCTATTCTGAAGTGGCATCTGGCTGGGGGATGGGGGTTGAGAGGAATTTTTATTATTACCTCCCTGAGCAGGGACCCATTTCCACTCCCCTTCACCTAGCAGGTGCTCTTCTATTGCCTGACAGTGGGAGGCATAGGAGTCCTCTGACTTTTGGTGGGCCTCCCTCAAGGATGGAAGGACTGAAGTCCACCAGTCTATTTCCTTTTCACTTTCCCAGATACTCCTTAGTCTTTCAACTTTGTCTCTAAGCTTGGCCACCAGAGAAAGGAGATTGTTCACCTGTTCACACCGCAGGCAGGTTTCCTCCACAACACCCCCGGAAACCACTGATAAGCTCAAACACTCCTCACAGGAATGGGTCTGTACAGACGCATCCTTTTTGGAGCCTTCTATTTCGTTACATATGCTTGTACTAACTACAGTTTTCAATCACGTAAAAATCATTACTACCAGAAACACCACCAACCAACCAACAGAAACTCCACAAACAACACACACTAAACCTTACTAGTAAGAAAACTTGCAACCCTGCCTGCTTGCCCTGCCTGCGCCAACTGCCACGCCCCTATTTGCCCGCTCCTGTTCGCCGTGCTCTGGGTCACCGTGCTCCCTAGAAGCCCCTTATAATCAGTCACTCAACAACGGAGGAAGGCACTCCCCTTCCCTGCGTGACTCACAAGTCAGTTTATGCCAAAGAAATTCCTTTATAACTGGTGGGGGAGGGACCCCTTTCTAAAATCTACCTTTCTTTAGAGGAGATGCCCTTTCAGGATGTTTCCTCCTAACTTGTCTCAAACCGAGACACCCAGGTACCTTTATTATCGTGCACTGTATTTTTATTTACTAGTAGTCCTTTTTCATTTATGCCTGTGTAGTAAGTAATCTGTTTAAAGTCTTGTATCTGTTTTCCTTGTTTTACTCAATAAACAATTCATGTTGTAATAGGCCTGTTCAGTCATTATTAAGAACTTGCAAGTGAGAGTGGGTTTTGGGGTGTTGGCCACCTCAATAAAGCTGTTGTCTACTGCCAGAAACCTGTCAAAGGCAGGGACATGTCTAAGCTCTCCCCTCTCTCTTTGTAACACTTTCCCTCATCCACTACTCAACTTTTGCTACTATGTTTGCCCCTAGGATCCAATATAGGCTGGACATTCTCAGTCCTACTTTTACTGATAATGTATTTATAGAAACATTTTTTATTAAGTTCTAGTTGGCTTTGGCCATTCTAATTTTTGCTCTGCATAACCTCAGAACATCCTTGTAGTCCTTCTGAGTTTTCTGGCCCTTCTTCCAAAGGTCAGAAACTTTTTTTTTCTTCAAGTTTCAAAAAAAGCTCCCTGTTCAGCCAGGATAGTCTTCTTTCCTGTGAGAAATGACCCTCAGTCCTCAACTGACTTTTAAAAAATTTAATAAAGGGAAATAGGGGACAAAAATCAATAAACAAAAGTAACAGTGCTGGGTACGTAGTAGCCAGAGGCATGCCAGCTAACCATAACAACTCTTCTTATATACCCTTTCTATTGCATCGGCCAAATACATATTCATAAACCATTATAGATATTCAAACATTTATTTGAACTTGTTTAAATGTTCCGGGAACTTTTTAGCATGGCCTCTCCTCTGATCTGCCCTTTTAGAGCATGTGCAGTAATCTTGGATGTAATTTTGAGGGCCGTGTGTCACCTCCTCAAAACAGCCTCCTGTTCCATGGTTTCAGCAGGTGGCAGTTGATGATAGTCAAAGTGTCAGTATCAGGGCTCCTCATCACACCCATTCTTCAAATGTTATCTGACCATGCAGACAATTTAACTATTTCAGTCATCGCAAGTTTACCACAAGCACTCTAAATCAGCACCAGCTACTTCACAAATGTGTCTGAGTTATTTTAATTATTGTCAGTTAGTTATAAAAATAGAAGCATTAGTTATTATTTCACAACTATAGCTACTTATGCAAAAGTTAACATTATATTATAATGCACAGCACATAGCATCGACATTATTATTTGTGAAAGCCAAAACTATAATATGTGTTTATCACATTTCATGCTGGCTCATCATTGATCACATGGGGACAACCTGCTCCTGTGCCTTTAGCATTTCCTTCTTGAAGAATGTCCAGCCTTCCTAGACCCCTTTGCCCTTCAAGACTACTTCCCAAGGGATTGTTTCAGCCAGACCTCTAAAGAAAGAGAGATTCCTGCTCTCTCAAGTCCATGTTCATTCATATGCTGTGGCAGAGAAGTGAAGATACAAAAATAGAGGAAAAGATGTTTGATATCAAAAATTGACCTGAAGAACATGAAATGTTATGAGCATGCATTGGCAGCTCTTTACAGAATTTTGAAACAATCTGGATTTATTTTTCTGTATGTGTAAATGTTACAAGGGTGACAACACTTATTCCTTCT
This sequence comes from Cyanoderma ruficeps, assembly GCA_008694505.1. Classification (NCBI taxonomy): domain Eukaryota; kingdom Metazoa; phylum Chordata; class Aves; order Passeriformes; family Timaliidae; genus Cyanoderma; species Cyanoderma ruficeps. The sequence goes on from VZDJ01000115.1 coordinate 579,797, forward strand.
GGTGCACTTTTTAACATATAACACTGCCGAAGCTCATAGGAGTACAAGCTCAGGGCAGAAACCAAGTGCAGGGAGGAATCGTGATGTGAAATAACAAATGTTAAACAATAAGTAAAATGAACCAACAATCTCTTGGTTATAACAACTGCCACAGCTTTCAGAGCACCATGAAAACCACAGGGGAGTTTTGATGGTTTTTTCTCCCTGGTGAGCAGAGTTCTAAAGCATATTCCTCATGATGGAGCATCCTTGAGTAGCATGCCTTGTGCATCCCACCACAGTGCACATCACTGCCACTGCAGCAGCTGCCAGGGGGACAGAGGGGTCAGCCACAGCTAGTCCTCCACTGCTTTCAGAGTCTGTTTTTCCATTTCTCCCTGACTCCACTCAAAAGAACTGGTCATTCCTAGTCTCAAAAGTTTTGCAACAAATTGTATGATCAGATTTCTTAAACACTGCTGCCCATTCCTAATCCCTTTGTGCAAACATCCCTTTCAGGAAAAATTGCTGAATGCCATGGTGTCTGATTTATATTTCATTTTGAAAATAGGCAGTAGAGGAAATAAATCTGGGGGTTAAAACATTTACTCTTTACTGCATTTTTTTCTGCAGAATACTTTCCAAGTTGCCATGGTCACTGCTCACTGACCCTTACCCCCTGAATGCACTTCTTTTTGCATCGGTGACATGTTTTAAGTGGACTCCATAGAGAACAAATGAGGGGAAATATCCTTATTTTCAACTGCTCTCAAAGTAAGAAAATAGCTTTGCTTCTCTTCTAATCCATTCTCCCTTTTCCAGTTTAAACAGGGAAATCTGAACTATGAGTTTGAATACAGGCAAGTAAAAACTGAAAGATAGAGAAGAAAACTGCTCATAATGTAGGATGTTTGGTCCTCATGATGCAGGTGTTCTTATACAGGACAGTTTCTCCAGATTAATATAGTCACAGACTGGACAATGTCACTGGTAATTAGCTTAGTGCCTGAATAATCTGCTGAAACACCAATGATGAAGCATTATGTTACTTGAGTCACATAAAAAGCCTAATTCAAATACTGAGAAAGAAAGGAAATGAAAGGAAAAACTGGAATGCATTGTGATATTAAATACACCAAAAATACTAGCCAAAGAAACCCCCATCAGATATTGTTTTCTATTGATATTGTCCACTAAATCTAATGGCTGATGTAAAATTGTGTTTATTTCAAAATCTTTAAACAAACTGGTAACTTCATCAATTGTGTGGGTGTAGTCACAATAAAAAGCATGTTTCTGTGAGTGAGGGGTCAGTAGTGATGCAGAGTCGCCAGCCAGGTACAAAGGAGAGCCCCTTTATTGCAAAAAACAGGCCTTTTTAAGCATTTAGCTCATTATCAGTTACATAGTTTCAAAACATAACAAACATAATTCAACCAACCACCATACATCACAATGTGAACATGCAGTGGTTATATAACTGGGTTTTTTACCCCTAATTCACCTGAGTCTCTTTCCCATAGTCCTTTTCTACTTAGCAGAAGTAACAGGCCTGAGCCATGATTTTACAAGGCCTTCCTTTTGTAAAGTTTTATTTATCAGTAACATGTTTCTACTGCAAAACTGTAATGTAAACAATGAAAAATCAAGAAGTGTGCAGCCGGTGGAGAAGCAAGAGGTTTTATTAATTTGCTGAGGAAGTAATATATTTGCTGACATAACCCACAAAATAGAAAGATAGACAATTGCTCAAAACTTTTTTTTAAATTCTATGCTAACCTTTAATGAAAACACATGTATGTCTTAGTTCCAGAGAAATATTGTTCAATAGGGGAATATCATGTTTTTAAGAACTTGGGGTTTTTCCCATTTCTTGCTTTCATTTTAAGATGGACAGGTTTATATATCCCACCTACAGTTTGGGCAGAGAAGTGATTGAGAGCAGCCCTGCAGAGAAGGACTTGGGGGTGATGGTTGAGGAAAAACTCGCCATGAGCTGGCAATGGGTGCTTGTAACCCAGAAAACCAACGGTATCCTGGGCTGCATTAAAAGCAGCATAGCCAGCAGGTCAAGGGAGGTAATTTTGCCCCTCTATTCTGCTCTGATGAGTCCGTGCCTGGAATACTGCATCCAGCTCTGGAGTCCCCAGCACAGGAAAGATGTGGAGCTCTTGGAACAAGTCCAAAGGAGGGCCATGGAGTTCCTAAGGGAACTTAGAGCCCCTCCCCTATGAAGACAGGCTGAGAAAGTTGGGGCTGTTCATCCTGGAGAAGGTTGCGTGGAGACCTCATAGCAACTTTCCAGCATCTGAAGAGGGTCTACAAGGAAGACAGAGAGGGACCCTTCATCAGGAACTGTAGGGACAGCATGGGGGAATGGCTTAAAATTGAAGGAGAGTAGATTTAAATTAGATATTAGGAAGAAATTCTTTACTGTGAGGGTGCTGAGGCACTGAAGCAGATTTCTGAGAGAAGCTGTGGGTGCTTCACCCCTGGCATTGTTCAAGTCCAAGCTGAACAGGGCTTTGAGAAACCTGGTCTAGTGGAAGCTGTCCCCTCTCATGGCAAGGGGCTTGAAACTAGATGATCTTTAAGGTCCCTTCCAAACCAAACCATTCTGTGGTTCCATGATTCTATATATATTATATATGACAGGGCTCTAAGAGAGGAGTTGAACTCTTAGAAAAGGAGAAAAGGGATATAAAATGACTGGACTTCAGAAGAGTTGTTATTGATATCTGTCTCTAAAGGTAGAGATTTTATATGCCCTTTTTGCTAATATGGGTGTTGCATAGTGGGTGAAGAATAATACCTGCAGGATCTTTACTAGCAAGGTGGCTTCTGTAAAGGCCCCTCAATTCAGATGGGAACCCTTGTCAAGTTCAGCACAGGCCACTCTGCAAGGCATTGCCAGGCATTGCTTTGGCAAGATGGATCTATATCCTTATCCCATTATTTTCAGCATGTTCCACACCTAGTGTGGACTACTCTGCTCTACTACTAGTCTCTACTAGTCTGAAGTAGGAGTGCATATGGCAGAGGTGTCATACTGTCTGCTTCATCTCAGCAGTGCAGTCTATCACCATTGTTCTTTATTGTAATCTGGAAAAGTATTCTGAAAACTTCCTGCCATTGCTAGCTAATTGGTTTTTGAAAGAGCAATAAATGCAATGTGGAAGAAATCATGCCCAAATAGCACCAGGATTAGAGAAAACCTGATTGCCTCCGGCCTTTTATTCCTCAACAGCAAAATGACACCTGAAAAGATCACCTTCCAGCTAGATATCACAGGAACAAATCTTGAAAGCCTTCTTGGTTTAGGGCAAATTTGGGAGGAAACCTCCACATGGGGTTCCTCTGGTGAGCAAACTCAAACAGCTCGTTTTCTCAGCTGGTCCGGGAAAAGAAGTTCTTCAGAGAAAAGTGGAAAAAACTATTTAACAAATAAAGTGCCTAAAAACATAAAGAATGAATAATATGCAACAATAAAACCTTTTGCCACTCCGAAGAGAGATGGCAAAACTGAGAGAAGTTCTTTCTGTGAGTTAGCTCAGCTTTTTCAGTTTCTAATCAGTTCTAGTCCTTTTGGTGCTGGAAAATGTTGAGGTCCAGGCCCCGGTGGGCCAAAGGTGTCAGCTCTTCGGTGGTCTTCTGGGTTTTTTTTAGTCTAGAGCAGGTTTAAAAAGTTTCAAGAAAAGGAAAAAAACCCAAAAAAACAGTCCAGGAAGCTTATTTGCCTCAGCCAGCTAAACTAATGTCCTAGGGTGACTATAGTGCCTGTATCCCCAATCGTCTGTTCTGTGTGTGCTGTGTGTTCTGTACCGTTAAGACTGATTCTGAGAGTGGGCAGGGAAGAAGACGCGCGCAGTTTGTTTTGAAGAACAGTTTTTCACTCCTACTCACTTCTTCGTCGTCATCCTTGTGTGTGTTCTTCGGATGTGCGGACAGCGGCGAGAGAGGTTTTTGTTTTTTTTCCTCTTCTCTTTCGTTTAGTTAGTCTAGCTAGCTGAGGCAAAAAAGCTTCCTGGACTGGTTTTTTTTTTTCCTTTCCCTTTTTTCTTGGGACTGTTTAAATCTGCTCTGGACTGAAAACCCAGGGGAGCACCAGGAACTGCACCTGTGGCCCACCGGGCCTGGATCTGGGCATTTACCAGCGCCGAAAGGGACCCGGACTGATCAGAGACTGAGAGAGCTGAGCTGACTCACGGCAAGGACTTCTCTCAGTTTTGCCATCTCTTTTCGGACCAGCGAGAGGTTTTATTGTTTCATATTATTCATTCCTATGCTTGTGGGCAGCTTGTTTGTTAAATAAATAGTTTTTTCCACTTTTCTCCGAGGAAGTTCTTTTCCCGGACCGACTTGGGGGAGGGGCCATTTAGGTTTTTCTCTCCCGAGGAACCCCCATTCGGAGGTTTCCTCCCAAATTTGCCCTAAACCAAGACAACTAACTAAAAGAAAAAATAGTTCTCTCTCCGGCCACTGTCCATACTTCTGACGAACACAACCGAGTTCAGAGAGAAGAATGTGTTGGAGTGAACGCTGTTTTCTCAAACAAACTGTGTGCTTCTTCTTTCTCTGCTTTGCTCTTAGAACCAGTTTTAAAGGTACAGAACACAACATACAGCACACACAGAACAGACGATTGGGGATACAAACATTATACCGTCACCCTAGGACATTCTACCCTTTATTCCCATATTCTCAACTTATTACCAAAATTAAATAAATTCCAGCTCTACAAACACACATTATGTATACATATATCTATATAGAAACAATATACAGCTATATATAGACAATGGCAGTGACATTCAACAAAAAGTGATATTTACACATGGTTCTTACCTAACAATCAGATTTTCTTGAGGTACACATTCTGTTGTTTTATTTTTCTGCATTATCTACTATGTACATCTTGGTCTTTGAGCAAAGACAGTATTACAGATGGGTTTGTTTGTACTTGAAGCAGAATTAATCTAAACTGGGTTTTTTACCAAAGTTTTTACTTGTACTACTGGGACTTTATTTTTGTTTACTGTATGTAGAAGATTAGACTGGGCAGGGTCTGCTTTGTTGGTGGAACTAGGACGCAGGGTAGGACGAAGAGGCTATAAACCAAACATACCTGGTACAAACTCCAGTACCTGTGTAAACTTTCTATAAATCATGATCACTGAGCCCAACAAAATAGCAATTCTAAGTCGTGCACCTCTAGTGTAAAAGCTACATGTTATGGGCAACACTGGAGCTAATTCTGGATAAGAAAACAAACTAGGGACCAGAAAGGTATTAAAACCTCAAAAAAGCCTAGGGAACAGATACACAGAAAGGACTCTATTCCAAGAGACATTAGGAATTCAAGGAGCAACATGGCTACTGACTGCTTTATCTTTACACAAAGTGCATCCAAAATGCAATCAATAACCAATACAAGCTTTTTCCACCCTCTTGAGCCCCATGTTGGGTGCCAATAAAAACGTATTGTCCTGGTTTAGGGCAAATTTGGGAGGAAACCTCCACATGGGGTTCCTCTGGTGAGCAAACTCAAACAGCTCGTTTTCTCAGCTGGTCCAGGAAAAGAACTTGCTCAGAGAAAAGTGGAAAAAACTATTTATTTAACAAATAAAATGCCCACAAACATAACGAATGAATAATATGGCATAAGCATTCATCTTCATTGGGATAATGTTTTGACAACTCCCCAAAAGTGACTTGTTCATCATTTTACAACTGACCAATCTGTGTCAAAAAGGAAGATTATTAGGCAGAAATGAATCAATCTGGAAGTTTGTGCACATATCCCTTATCTCCTGAGATCTCACCAATGCCTTCACTCCTTAGTTGTTTGGTAGATGTACCATATAAATTACAATTTAAAAAAACCTCCATCAAGTCTAGACAACATGCAAAAATACCCTTTGGACTGCCTTTCCAGAAGTTATGCCTCCATGATATTTGCTTTCTGGAAAAAACAGTACAAAAATTCTGTCCCAGGAAAAAAAAAACCAGAAAAAAAGACAATTATTGTGTTAGAGTAAGATGAAGTAGTAACCTAGGAGTATCACTGATGATGTTATGCATCTTCTGAGGTGTTATGCTATTGAAGCAAGGGGGTTAAAAGTCAAAGGGTGATTAATTAGGGGTAACAGTCTGGACAATGTATCTAACCTAACATTTGCTGTGCTTGCAAAGGCAGAAAAGGCCACTGCTTGCAAAAGCAAGATGAAAAGAATGCAAGGCTAGCAGATAAGAAAGAAACTGCCTGCATGTGGCTGTGATAAGAAAGACTGTTAGGACTAAGACTAGCCTTGCAACTTGAACTGTGACCAAGAAGCCAGTGAGCATGCACAAGAGGACAAGATGAAAAGTTCAGACCCGAGGAAGACTTGCCTTACTTCACCATGAAGACCACCGACAACCACCAGAGGGCACTGCACAAGCACAAAAGACTGATAAGTTCATTTTAATATGAAGCGAGGCTAGGCAGAGCTAGGTAATGAATATGTATAGGCACATTGTGCATCTTAACACATATGTAACATTTTAGAGAATAAATAGAGAAAGGTTTCTCTTTAGAGTTGTGCATGCTTTAGGAGAAGAATCCCCCTTCCACCTCAGCGCTGAAATAAACATACTTACTTTACAACTCTGAGGGTTGTAGAGTCATTTCCGTAACTCATTTGGTGACTATGGCAGGACAATACTCTACTCGGCTGCAGGAGCGGCAAGGGGGGGCAAACTTCCTGAGGTGCTCCCGGAGTCTTCTCAGGAGGAACTTTGCTCCCTTGGCTCGCTCCCTGTGTGGGTAGACAATAACCTGTTGGCACCGTGGACAAGCGGTATGTTTCAAGTCTAAATAGCCTGTAAGTCATATGCTTGGCCAGAGCTGCTAATAAGCCATGAGAGACATCCATGCATAGTGTTAACTGTGTGTAGGTAAAGTCTGGGCTTGCAAGCAACTGGCACCGATGGGGTTCCGCGCTGGCAGAGAGAGCCATTGGCTGATTGAGCGGCCGAGAGAGAGAGAAGGAATTCACTGTTGATTAAGCGACCGCTAGCACTTTTGGGGGTAAAGTGAGTGAATTCTTTTATTGCTGCTATTGTGTGAGTGCTGAGTCCAGACGTGTGTGATTGTGTGGTTGTGTGACTCAGACCTGCCCTCGGTGCGAGTGAACTCAGGCTCTGCTGGCACGCTCCCGTCCCCCAGCGAGCAAGTGGGGGGTTCGAGCTGAGCAACCTGAAGTAGAAAAGCTGAATATTTCAAGAGAGAGAGGAGCGGGATAGTTTGTTTTTGTGGTAATTTTAGAGCTTTTGGTTTGAGAGGGTGACATATGTGCTTGGTGCATAGGTTTTTGCAGGGTTTTGGTATTACTCTTCTGCCAGGTGGCAGAGTGTGTGCACCCAGTGTGAGAAGGAATAACGTTTTAGCCAAATAGACTTTGAGCCTGAGATTTTAAAGCTTGTGCGCGGAAATCACATTTGGTTCCTGAAACTTGGGGTGTGTGAGACGAAGACTCAGAGAGGACTATGATAGCCTGTGAAAGAAGGTTTGGGTGGAAGCAAGACATGGCAAGGAGAAGGAGATAATGGGAACTGGCCAGAGCAAGGAGATTTCTAAAGCTAGTCCTCTGGGTTGCATCCTGGCACACTGGAACGACATTGTGGGTTTTGGGGGCACGGAGAGCAAACAGAATCTCATCAAGTATTGCAATCAGTGGTGGCCTCTGTATCAATTGGAAGACGGAGTGATATGGCCACCTACTGGAACTTTAGAATACAACACCTTATTACAGTTGTTTTAAGGCGAGAATAAAAACTGGGATAAGGTTTCATATACAGATATGTTTTTCTCCCTTCGTAACCACCCTGAATGGCAGAGAGATTGTAGAATGAGAGCCCCTTCTGATCCCCTTGTGCTAGCCCTTGAAAAGGACTGCAAAGCTAATCAAGAGAAGCCTAAGCTGCACTGCTCAGCTTGTAGCATTGGTCAAAGGTGTACAAAAATATAAGGTATACCAGACAGTAACACAGGAACAAGATCTAGATGATTTGCTTAGGCCTCCCCCTGGGAGACAGGAGGAGGATGAAGACTCGGAAGAGACATCAGCTCCAGCCCACTCCCCTCCTAGTAGTCCAATTTCTTCTCGGACTAGAAAGCAGGTATTGCAAGCACCCCTACAGGAGAAAGTGGGGCCAGACAGAGAAGGAATGTTAGTTAAGGTACCTTTTTCCACAACTGACATAGAAGCATGGGAAAAAGTTGCTAAAAATTACCAGACTGACCCAACAGCTGCTGCCAAATGTTTAAGATATATAATAAAACCATATAATCCAGATTGGAGTGATATGCAATTATTATTAGATGTGCTGACCGAAACAGAAATAAAATTGATTTTAAAAACAGCAGGGCACTTGGCGGAAGACTATTATAAAACTCAACAATTAGATGTAAAGGACTATTTCCCACTTTGAAAACCAAAGTGGAACCCAAATATAACAGCAAAAAGACAAAAGCTGAAAAGCTATCAGGACTGGATAGCAAAAGCGGTGGAAAGACCCATTCCCAAAACTATAAACTGTTCAGCCTTGTATGCAATTAAACAGGGTCCCTCTGAGTCTCCATCTGAATTCCTGGACCATTTAAGAGACGCAATGCACCATCATATTTCACTGGATCCTGGATCCAAGGTAGGAATACAACAGTTAGTTTATTCTTGGGACAGTCTATGGGAGACATTAAATGTAAACTTCAGAAGCTTCAGGGAATGGATGGGAGGAACCTAGAAGCTCTATTAGATGAGGAATGGAGAGTATTTAGCAATGAAGAAGAGGGATATCAACAAGGAATGAGAAAACTGGTGGCAGTTGTGAGTGAACAAGAGAAAGGTAGACACAGTCAGGGCCCACCCAGACAAGGCCCACGTCGGTTGGGTAGAGATCAGCGTGCAATTTGTAAGAAGTTTGGTCACTGGAAAAATCAGTGCCCAGAACGAAGATGAAATTACCGACAGGAAAGAGGGAACTGGGGAAAAAAAGGTGATCGCACAGGTGAAAGAAGGCTGAGGAGGACCGAAGGATTCTACCCCAGCAAATCCACTGGTTATAAAAATTAAACTGGGGAAAGAAGGGAAAGAGGTGAAATTTTTAGTCGATACGAGAGCAACGTATTCAGTTTTAAACAAAGCTTTAGTGCCCGTGGGAAAAGATTATGTTGTGGTTCAAAGGGGAAACTGGCCAGTCTGAAAAGGCATATTTTTGCAAACCATTAAAATATAAGCTTGGGAAGCAGTGGGGCATTCATAGGTTTCTATATACTCCCAAATCTCAGTAATCACTTTTGGGTAGAGATCTATTAGAAAAATTACAAGCAACCATTACCTTTAAAAATGGGGACATTACTCTGGAGGTAAATGATCAACAGTATGTGGAAGTGTTGAGCTTAATGTTAACGGCTATTGAAATTAAAGAGGAAATTAGTGAAGAAATAATTAACCAGGTTTTTCCTGGAGTGTGGGCTTCCAACATACCAGGGAGGGTGAAAAATGCACCTCCTATACAAATTAAACTTAAGGAAGGGAAACAATCAGTTAGAATTAAACAGTACCCCTTGAAAAAGGAAGATAGGGAAAGAATTAGACCAATAATTGAAAATTTTTTGCAATTAGGATTGCTAAAAGTGTCAGTCTGACTTTAACACTCCCATTTTGCCTGTTCGAAAACCTGATGGGTCATATCGAATAGTACAAGATCTACAAGCTGTCAACAAAATAACTGAGGATCCCGATCCTGTGGAAGCAAATCCATATACTTTGTTAATATGCCTAACACCAGAGCTAACTTGGTTTACTGTTTTAGACCTGAAAGATGCAGTCTTTTGCCTCCCTCTCCATGAAGCCAGCCAGAAAATTTTTGCATTTGAATGGGAAAACCCTAAAAGTGGGCACAAAACTCAGCTCACATGGACGGTTCTGCCTCAGGAGTTCAGGAACTTGCCCACCTTGTTCGGAGAACAACTTGCAAAAGTCTTAGAATGCTGGGAAGCTCCATCAGAAGAAAGAAGGTTGTTGCAGTATGTAGATGACCTCCTCATAGCCACCCAGATGAAAGAAACGTGTGTGGCATGGATAGTAAGCCTTTTACACTTTGTAGGACTCCAGGAATACAGGGTATCGAGGAAAAAGGCCCAGGTGGTAAAGCAGAAAGTTATCTACCTGGGTTATGAGGTCTGTTGCGGGGCGAAGCTGGGCGTGTCCCAATTTAGGAACACTCAAGAGAGGCTCCGGAGATGGCAGTTGTAGAAAACTCTCCAATTTTAATTTTATCTGACTCCAATTTTATACATATGTACAGAGGTCAAGGGATTGGCTACACAGGTCGCCACGTCTTCAACCTGGATGGTGGACACCACCATCAATAATTTCTTCTTTCACAGGAGAAGTATGTAAACATTCTAAGAATAGACATTATTTACATCAAGGCTGCGCTGAAAGTTCTACAGAAAGACAAAAGACAGAAAAACTTCAGGGCAACAGAGGTCAGTGCTAGAAAACAGACTCTAGGGCAAGATTGTAAAGAAATGATATGGCAAACCCCGTAACACCTGATGATAAAAGAACTGCAAACCTTTCTGGGAATAACTGGATGGTGTAAGTTACAGATATACAACTATGGGTTGCTTGTAAAACCTCTGTATGTGCTTATTACAAATGGAGACAGAGACCTCCAGTGGACAGAGGCTACATGAGCCTTTCACCAGATAACGAAAGCTTTCATATCAGCTCCGGCTCTAGGACTTCCAGATGTGAGTAAACCATTTTTTCTGTTTTCCCATGAGAAACAGGGGATAGCCCTGGGAATACTAGCACAAGACCTGGGCCCATATCGAAGGGCAGTTGCTTACTTTTTCAAGTAACTAGATGCCACAACCAAGGGATGGCTGGGGTGCCTCGGAGCTGTCGCGTCATTGTGTTGAATATTCAGGAGCCATGCAAATTCACCCTGGGCCAGAAAATGACTGTACTAGTGTCTCACACAGTGTCCGGAGTGCTGGAAGTGAAAGGCGGGCACTGACTTTCCCCACAAAGCTTCCTGAAATACCAAACCATCATGGTAGAACAAGATGATGTAGAAATAGTGGTAACTAACATTGTCAGCCCAGCTTCTTTTCTCAGCGGAAATCAAGGGGAGCCAGTATGCCATGATTGCCTCGAGACTATTGAAGCAACCTACTCCAGCCATCCAGACCTGAAGAACACCCCTTTTGATAATGTAGAAACCTGGATCACTGATTGAAGTAGCTACGTCATCAGTGGAAAATGACATGCTGGGTATGCAGTTACCACCTCCAGAAGTGTAATTGAATCTGGACCTTTGTCAGCAGGTACCTCTGCACAAAAGGCCAAGATAATTACTTTAACTCATACTTTAGAAAGAGCAACAGGAAAGAAAATAAACATTTACACAGACTCAAGGTATGCTTTTGGGGTTGTACATGCACATGGAGCCATCTGGAAGGAAAGGGGGCTCTTGAACTCACAGGGGAAGAACATCAAACATGCACAAGAGATAATGTGACTATTGGAAGCAGTCCAGCTGCCTGAGAAGGTAGCCATTATGCACATCAAGGCACACCAGAAAGTGAGCTCAGAATTGGAGGAAGGAAATGAGCTGGTGGACAGAGAGGCAAAAGAAGTAGCAAAAGGTGAGATAACAGTAGTAGGAATTTTGATTCCGGATTGTCAGATCTCCCTTAAAGGCAAGCCGGAATATAATAAACAAGATAGAAAACTAATTGAGAACCAAGGGGAAACATATAAACAAGAGGGATGGGCTATCACCACAGAAGGGAAGCTGGTTATACCCTCCCATCTACTATAGTCACTAGTAAGAGAGGAACATCAGAAAACACACTGGGTAATTGATGCCTTGCATGACTATTTAATTGAAAAGATTACTGCCAGGAGCCTATAGGCTGCCATCACCCAAGTGACTCGACAGCATGACCTTTGCCTCCAGACTAAACCCAAAAGTATCCCCAAACTAAAACTTGGTCAAATTAGGAGGGGCCATAGGCCCAGGCAGCAGTGGCAAATGACTTTTCAGAACTTCCAAGCAAAGGGGGGTATCAATATTTGTTGGTGCTAACAGATATCTTTTCAGGGTGGCCAGAAGCTTTTCCCACCAGAACTGCCAAAGCCCAGGAGGTAACCAGAGTAATATTACAGGAGATCATACCATGCTTTGGAGTTCCAGCCACAATATCGTCAGATAGTGGGACACATTTTATTTCAAAAATAGTGCAGCAAATTAGCCGTCACTTGGGCAAAGACTGAGAACTTCACACTCCATACCACCCTCAGTCAAGTAGCCAAGTGGAGAAAGTGAATCATTTGATTAAACAACAAATTGTGAGATTAGGACAAGAAACTAATCAGCCCTAGCCCCAGTCTCTCCCACTGGCATTGCTACAAATCCGTACTAAATGCAGAACTAAAGAAAAGTTAAATCTTTTTGAAATGCTTTATGGGAGACCATATAGAGTGCAAAAAGGAAAGGAATGTCCACCCAAGTTGGGGAAGAAACACTGACTGCCTACATGGTGGCCCTGGGTAAACAACTCAGAAAAATCAAAAAATGTGGCTGGAACTCAGAGTATAGGATTAGACGAGCCAGTGCATGACATACAACCTGGAGATTATGTATATGATAAGTCTCTTGCAGAAAAGCCTCTGGAACCACAATGGGAAGGACCATTCCAGGTGCTTCTTACCACATTTACCGCAATTAAGATCAAGGAGCAAAGTGCGTGGATCCATCACACTCAAGTAAAGAAGGCTCCAGAGACCCCCTGGAAAGTAACACCAGGTGACGATGAACTGAAACTAAAGCTTACTCGAACAAAATGAATACATTACAGCTGGGAATATTTAGTAATTCAGCTTGCACAAATTTAATCAAGAAAACTGATTTGTTTGTAATCATATTTATAATGCAAGAATTGGAAAGTACCTCTAGCCAGAACAATGCTGAATGGCCTTGGTCCCAAGCTTTTATTCGGTACACTGGATCCATGGGAGAGCATTCTGTTATAAAAGATCTAAACCTATCAACAGTAGTCATGCACAAAAACAAAGTATATGTGTCTTGGGTTATGTAACCAAAAAAAAATGTTTATTCTATTCCATCTGTTGAAACCCGGTTGGGGAGGCGTTTTTTCTTTATCTGTTGTAACTCCAGGAGGGAGGGGGTGGCTGCCTTTCCAGTAACAAGCCAGCTGTTAAAACTGGGTGGGGCATTGTTTCTTATCTCTGTTCACCCTCCCATTACCGCCCAAGCCAGCTGTAAAAACCGGGTGGGGCATTATTTCTTATGTCTGCTCACCCTCCAATTACCTGCATGGCGATATCTTCTGTTAATGGGCCATTAAAGCTCACCAATGACATGACACATTACATCATCCCATTGTGAGATGATTTACCCAGGGAGGAGGAGCCAAACCATTTCCACGCAGATAAAAAGGAGCCACAAGTATCACCAGACATCCAGTGTTCCCACAGGACTCCCAAAGGAAGACCAGATGCATCTCTGAACCCTTTTCTCTACAGGACCATCTCTAATTCCAACAGGACCACATCTGCCACTCCAGGAGGGCTTATTTTTGGACTGTTTCCAACACCCTGACGAACAGGGTGTCAGGTTGTATTCTGACTCTGTCAGTGGTCTTTTGTATTATTGCATTTATTTTATTTTACTTCTTTTTTTTTCTCTTCCTATTAAATTGTATTTCTGACTTGGAGTGTTTCACTGGTTTTGTTTTGAAAACACTACAATATGAAAGGCAAGAATAGTGAAAACAAAGATTATGGTCACTTCAAGGGACTATAGGAGTGCCCGAGTTCCTTCGCTCCTGAAGTCCAGCCCTGGCTAGCTGTGGACCTCAGGGAAGAATCTGGGCGAGGACGAGAACAAAAGATAAAAGGCGCTCTGACTCCTCGTGGGAAATCACCCCACAGATTTAATGTAGGAACATGCTTCTCAAAGTCCAGGAGGAGAAAGAGGGAGAGACCCTTCGTCCAAGGGGTTTTAAGCCCTCAGGGGGAGGGGACGAATGGAGGTCTGTTGACCAATGGGGGCAGACCCAGCGGGAGGGGAGATACAGGGGGTATCAGGTAAAGGAAGGTGCAAAGATACATGGGAAGGTATAATCAAGGAACGCCCGGTGCAAAAATGAACTAACTACTTGGTGCAATACAACATCTCACCCTTGTGTGTTATAATAAAGTTGAAAGAATGGCATCAGGCCTACTTGGATGCAAACTAGGTACTTGCCCACCACTTTTGATCTGCAGGCGGTTTTGCCTGCTCTTGGCCTGCAAGCTCTGCATGATTGACTTCTGAGGGGGTAGGGATTAAACCATTAAGGGCTTTTAAAACTAGGCAACATAGGATTCCGAACACCAATACAATTAAAAATAAAGCAACAAAGAACAACAGGATTGTCTTGATTATCAAAGTCCACTACCCCGAGAGTCCCCAGCCTTTGAACACTTCCCTGAGCCAGTCTTCGGATTCTTGCTTCATCTGTCCAACCATGCTTTTTAGTTCTTTGAGGGTGGTGCGGACGTTGGGTGCTTTTGATGTTAAATTCATGCAACAGAGTCCTTCAAATTCCTGGCATTCGTGCCCATGCAGCAGCAGGAGGGAGTCGATGGCAGCACGGTTTTGAAGGGTTGCCTGCCTGGTAATCTCCTCGTCTTCTAGGAGGGAACTGATGGCAGTGGATGTTAGATTTGCCTGTTTGACCACCCAGCACTTTAGGTGTCCTAATTCACCTAGGGCTTTGGCTGCTGCTACCCATGGAAGGAAGAGGGACACAGCAACCTTTTTTGACTGGGACCAATGAAAAACTTCTGAATTACAATTTGGGTCCAAATTGTCAACGCTTCTCTTAGGAATTTTGTTAGCCGAATTGTTTTTCGGGTCCATTAGCCAATCATGGTTTGTTTGGGTGCCAACAGAGACAACCGCTCGATGGTACACGGCCCTCCTAGAAGCCGGGATGGGATGCCTGCCCATGCCCGATCTCCACAGATTAGGAATAAACCTTTAGGGAGGCTCTTGGGGTGTGAATGGTATGGATTATCTGCTGCAACATGACTCAGGATATTACACCACTTTTTCGCAGTGAATTCCTCTCGCTATTGTAGTATGTTGTGAAAAGCTTTGGTGCTAGATAGTGGGGTGAAGACAAAGTAAATGCAGTATGGTGCTGGAGAGGAGCCTAATAATTCTAATTCTTGGGGTTCTTGAGCTGCTCTGGGCAATTTTGGTAACCTTTCTTCTATGGGATTTTTTATCATAACAGCCCGCCGATGGTGGATTTCATTTGGGTGTGTGTTGTTTGATTTTGGATTTGGATTGGGCACATGTGAGTCAAACCTGTCTGGATACTCTTCAACTGGTAGGGGAATCCCTACCAGGCAGGTGGACATTGAGTTTTTTGCTGCTGCTGTAGACAGGCATATATTTTCTTGTTGGAGTGTCTGTGCCAGGGTCACCCAGATGTTTTGACGTGGCTGAGGGACAATCCACGCGGCTGTCAGACTGTTCAGCACAAACAGGATGACAGTTTTGACAGGGTTCATCGCAAAGTTGAGTGGGAGGTAGGGTTTTTTTTTCTCTAAAAGGAAACACAAACATATTTAAAGTACATTAACAATCTGAAATCTGCCATAATTAATCCGATTCTTAAGAAAGTTCTGTCTTCTTCCAGCAGCATCTTCTTTTAGAAGCAACAGTTGCTTGCTTCTATTATCTTCTGCTGGTGCTGGGTTTTTAGGAACAACAGGTTTAACCCACTTTTGGGGTATCCAGTGTGGGCCTGAGGGGGTGAAGACAGATGCGTAGCCACGCTCCCAGGTCACAAGTTCATAGGGACCTTTGATTTCCCAGGTCTCTGGGTCCCTAATTAAAACTGGTGGACGTTGTGACAATTTAAACTGATTACCACTGTTAAAATGATGTACCACCAGAGGGCTTATATTTTCAAAGGAACAATTCAGCAAATTGATTGTAAACATTGCTTTGCACAGTTTCTGTGGTGGTGACATCCACACTGTGGAACTATTTTGCCTAGCCAGGACTTTTTTGAGTGTCTGGTGGGCACGCTCGACCACAGCTTGGCCTGTGGGGGAGTGGGGGATGCCTGTTATATGCTCTACTCCCCACTGCTGGATAAACTCTAGGAATTCTTTGCCTTTGTATGCTGGGCCGTTATCAGTTTTGATTCTCCTAGGGATTCCCAGTACAGAAAAGGCTTGCACAAGATGGTTTTTGGCATGTGCAGCTGTTTCTCCTGCGTGGTCAGAGGCATAAACTGCGCTTGAATAGGTGTCAATGCTTACATGTACATATTTTAGGTGGCTGAAACTAGGAATGTGTGTGATGTCTGTTTGCCACTCTTCGCAGCTCCCAAGCCCTCTGGGGTTAACCCTCATACCTAGCGATGGCATGGCTTGTTGTTGGCAGTCAGGGCAGGTGGCCACAATGGCACGAGCCTGACTGTGTGTTAGTTGGAATTGATGCATTAGGCCTGGTGCATTTTGATGGTACTGCTGGTGACTTAGCTTTGCTTGTTGGAAAACATCTGGAAGGCGTGCCAATTCTGCTGGGGCTGCAAGGGAATCCGCTTTGCGATTACCTTCTGCGATTTCACCTGGCAAATCGGTATGTGACCTCACGTGCATCACTTAAAATGGGTGCTCCCGATGCGAAAATAAATGAATCAGTTTTGAGAGCAACCTGAAGAGACGCTCATTCTCGATGTCCTTGAGAATTGCCTGCTCTGCCCTGGACACTACCCCAGCTACGCAGGCGGAGTCTGTGACCAAATTAATTGGCTCCGGGAATCTCTCAAAAGCTCTCACTGCTGCAGCCAGTTCAGCTATCTGAGGCGATCCCTCCACAAACTCTACATCAGCTTCCCAACGCTGAGTTTGGGGATTTCTCCAAGTCATCACTGACTTGTGGGATGCTCCAGGTGCATCAGTGAACACTGTGAGTGCTTTGAGTGGCCTCCGACTCCTTTTCTCACAAGGAATGAGGTGGAACTCCTCATTAAACAATTTGTGAGACGGGGCATGGACTGATACTTGCCCACTGTAGCTGTCCAGGGATATTTGGAGGTTGGCATTCCCCAGGAGGAGACAGTCGAACATCTCTTTGGTTAGCCTCTCAGGAGCGTTCTTTTCCTTCTCAGAAAGCTTGACCGGGAGGTAAATACACGCAAAGTCACAACCAGCCAGTTCACACAGTCTCAGCCTGGCTTTTTGGATCAGCTGAGCTATCAGCTCTTGTGGCCTTGTGATAGTCTTGGATCATTGACAGGAGAGGAAGACCCACTCTATTATTAAGAGCGCATTTCTCTGCCCTTCATTCCACTGAAAAATCAAACCGTGTAAGTGTGGCAATTTTCCTAGAACAATGAATTTGAAAGGCAGCTCGGGCTTGTAATGGTGAGCCTGCCTCTCGGTTAAACCCTTTTGTGCTTTTGCTATTGCAGTTTTTGCCTCCAGGGTCAGTTCCCTGGGAGAGAGCACCTCTCTCTCCCCCTTCAGTAAATTGTTGAGGGGTGCTAGGTCTTCATGGGTAAGACCAAGCCAGGGCCTGACCCAGTTCAAAGACCCACACAGGGAATGGAGATCTGCTAGGGTTTTGGGATCACTCTTAATCTCCAATTTTTGCGGGACAATGGTCCACACAGTGATCACCAAGCCCAGATACTTCCAAGGTGGCATCTTTTGAACTGCAGTTGGAATCCAGCAGAGGTTAAAACTTGAACCACTAGGTCAAGCATGTGTTGGAGTGTAATGTCATCGGGGGCACACACAAGCACATCATCCATGTAGTGGAGGATGATGGCTTCCTTTCTTTCGGCACGTACCGGGGACAGTAATGAGGCTACGTACTGCTGGCAGATAGAAGGACTGCATTTTAGACCCTGCAGCAGGACTTTCCAATGATAACACTTCATTGGGGCTCCTCCACTGGTGGTAGGAACTGAGAACGCAAACCGTGAGGCATCTTCTGGGTCTAGTGTAATTTGGAAAAAGCAGTCTTTGATATCTAAAACCACTAATTGCCAATTTTGGGGGAGCATGGTTGGGGAGGGTATCCCTGGTTGGAGTTACCCCATGTCCTGCATCACTTTGTTTATTTCTTGGAGGTCATGGAGCTGAAGCATTAATTTTGAAGATTTAAGGAACTAGTAAATCATGAAGCCTGTCAAACTCCTGAGTAATCAATGGCCTTTGTTATCAGCGGAGACAGACTGACTTCCTTTGGTCAGCAGAACCCAGATTTAAGGATATACATCCCGACTACAGAAGGAAATACATCCTGCCCTGATCAATAGGCTGCAAAAAACACAATACAGGCATCAATCAAACAGTGCTGGAAAAAGGATCCAGTAGTCACGTAACACTAAAAGGTTAAAAAGTCAAAGCGAGGAAGACCCGTTTTACTTCATCATTTTGAGACCCCCACCCCATAAAACGACCACCGACCCGTTTCAAAGAACAAACTACACATGCTTAATAGCTTTTTGGCTAATTACCATACGAAGGGGGAATGGGATGTACCAGAGTCATGAATACGCATTTGTGTTTTGGGTATTCAATATTCTTGTACATAAAAAGACCCTGTGATCATTTGTAAATTGCGGTGTGTATTAGGGAGCTATCCTGCACGCTGCCCAGCGTCGTAATAAACATACACTTTCTAACTTCAAATTGTTAGAGAGTCTTTGTCCGTCATAGTGGATATCGGTGTTAGAGCAATATCCATATTTTTTTAATAAATCATAGCAACCTCCACTTGTCCTTCCCCGGTTTCTTTACTACAAAGACTGGGTAATTCCAAGGACTTGTTGTTTCTTGTAGGTGTCCTTGAGCGAATTGCTCTTCCAAGAGCTCCTCAAGTGCCTTGAGCTTCTCTTTACTCAATGGCCACTGTACTACTCATCCTGGGGTATTCCTCAACCACGTTAACTTTTGGGTAGGGCGCTCCACAGTGGCTATTTTCAAAAATCCTGGGGTGTCTTAGGAATGACCAATTGGACTCCCCACTGGGACATGGTGTCTCTCCCCCACAGGGGGACCTTATATTCTGCATAGAATGGACAGACACTTGCTAATTTTCTGTCGGATCCTTCAATTTGCATGATGTTTTTTGAAATTTTTGCCAATGTGATTCCTCCTATGCCCTGAAGTTTGCCTGTGGTTGTGAGGCTGAGATTGTTCCACTTCAGGAACAGAAAGATGAGCAGGCAGACACAGCAGCAGATCAAAGGAACAACCCCCTTTATTTCAAAATCTGACTCCATTTATGTACATATATACAGAGGTCAAGAGATTGGCTACTTCACGTTGCTACCTCTCAACGTGGTTGGTGGACATCACCATCAATCATCTCTTCTCTCAGAGGAGAAGTATGCAAACATTCTGAAAACAGACATTGTTTACATGAAGCTGCGTGAAAACTTCTGCACAAAGACAGAAAGCAGAAAATTCAGGGCGACATTTGCCCACTACAGGTTGCAATTCCAAATGTGATGGCCACATGATCTCAGGTATAACCGTGACGTCAGCTTCACTGCCCAGCACCCCCTCCACATGGAGGCGATGTGACCCACAGGCTAGGTTGCATGCCATAGAGGGTTTATTCTCTCCCACCACCTCCACCCTGTAGATATCTGTCTTGGTTTAGAAAGACAGGTATCTGCCAGGGAAACTGGGGTTCCCCTTAGAATAGAGGATGTAAACCCCTCACCCCCCGCCAAGTTCTAATTTTGCAATTAACGGCTCTCAGGCAAAGATTTGGGAGTAGGAATAACAGCTTTTTACTAAGAATGTAAGAATACAAATGTGGTAGAAAAG
>VZDJ01000116.1:7099-91878 GCA_008694505.1 Cyanoderma ruficeps
TTTTTTTGTTTGTTTCAGGCAGAGGGAAGGAGGAAAAAAGGACAAAAAGGAGGCTGTCCTGCAAAGTGCAGCCTGGCAACCTACAGACAACGAAACACAAAACACACAGACCGAGCCTTGCAAGTGGGGAGCTCACAAGCCTCTCCAGGGGTTGGTGGGGTGCAGCTCTTTTTATCCATCTCACAACAGCCTCATCCCCAGTGTTTTCCTCCACAAAATCTGTAAGTATGTGCTTGTATAGGAAATTCCTAAGCAACTGCCTAAAAACTGCAGCTGGGGAAGGGGGCATTTCTGCCTTACAGACCCAGCTTAGGTGAGCTGGCTTAAAAAATACAAATATATGCATACACACACACACATATGTATATANGACCTGTGAATATATATTTATGTAGCTCCAAACCTTTCGAACCCCAAAATTAACTGAGCAAAATTGATATTTTTCTTTTTTCTTAAAATTGTCTGATTTTTAGCCGGTTAACACAAGCACTCATCACATACTTTCCTTGCTCACAGGGCAGGTGATTGGCTGCTTTGCAGGAATAGAAACCATCTCCTAAGGTGCCTGTCCTGTAGGAAAACCAGGATATTTGCACAGCATTGCTCCCCTTGACTCACAACATTTATGTGATGAGTTCAAGTCCTCAAAATACCTCCCCAACAAAAATTATTGCTCGTGAAGAGTCACAGAACACATCCTGCCCACCCCAGAGCTGCGTGCCAAGGGGAAGCAGGAGGAAGAGGAAGATGTTTTGGGAATAATCTGCTGCTCCCAAACTACTCCACAGTGGCACACAGCACAGGGAGATGAGCTGGGGTGGCCCAGCACTGGCAGTGCCCTCACCAAGAGGGTCTCTCTAGAAGGATTTCAGGCTGGCTCCTCGCAAAAAATCTCCATCAACACTCTCCAGGGCACCATGGGCACAGAGAAGCCTCGGGTCCATCCAGAAACAGCAGGAACAGAACAGAAACCAAGACTGTAACATAGCCTAAAAAATCCACCTAATGTCAAGGCTGAGGTGAAATAGGCTCCTGAGTCCATGGGCATGGGTGGAGACCACAGGTGAGGCTCATTAGGGTAATTAAAGCTCATTAGAGCCCTCAGGTGCTCCTTAGGCATACCTGGGGTCTCTTGTATGTCCCACACAGGCCCAGGAAATCTCTCTGTTCAAGGATTTCGGAGATTTTTGAGTGCCACCAGTACAATCATGTGGGAACTGCTCATCTCCCTTTAGTTTTTCTCTTAGAGGGAGGGATTGATGGAGCTTGTTGGTAGAGTCAGTGCTTTCCCTACCACTGCAATGGCAAACGGGGAGGTGACAAGGCAGGAAAAGATGCTGGGGGGGGGCGGGAGGAAATTTGGAACTGAAGGTCATTTAGAAGAGAAGAAAATTGAGGTTTGCAGGCTTTGATGCAATATCCCATATTGCTTCCATCCTGCTCCCATCCAGGAGAGTGCAGCCTGGCCACCCTTGGCCAAAGTCCACGCTGATGTCACAGCTCGGTGACAAGGTCCCTGTGTGCCTGTCTGACCTGGGCATGGTGACTTGGTCACACTGACCATCACTGCTTTGCTCTGCTCGTGGGTTTCAGGGCTGCCACTCCAGGTCCTGCAGCCAGAATTCCCCACGGCGATCCAGCAGCCAGGGCCCTTCACTGCGTAGAAATAGGAGATCACATTTCCCTTGGGTGACACACCAGGGGCTGAATGAGCACCCAGAATTCCAGCAGCGCTGATTTTAGGACCCTGCATCTGTCCATAGGTGTCCAAAGTTCCATAAGGCACCTTTCCAAGAGCATGGCAACCCCAGATGGATTTGAGAAGATTGCTTCACAAAGTTTTATAACTCCCTCTGGTTTCTTCCGTTTTATTGTTTCTCACAAATTCTCTCAGCGACAGAAGGAAGAAGCAGGTCTGGAGAAAGAAAAAACAGGTTTTTTCCCAGTTTTCCACATCCTAGTCCTGGAAAGTCTTGGCATCCAAGCCTAAATAACCAACCTGCCAAAGTTCAGTTCCACTTTGAGGCCTCCTTATCAGCAGGTTTTTTTTCCACAGGCTATTTCTGTTTGCCTTTCCTCTCCAGGTATTGTATTGAGCTGCAGCCAGCAAACATTCTGGGTCCTTACCTTCAGGGCTGAGACCCTCCACGACCACTTCACTCTGAAACACCTCCATTTTCCAACCCCGGATAAAGAACCGAATCTTTCTGTGTTCAGCAGGACTTTCATCCTCTGGTGTGCTTTGCTCTCACGTTGCACTGCCGAGCACAGATCCCCCAGAGCCATAAAATGGTTTGTGTTGGAAGAAACCTTAAAAATCATCCAATACCAACCCCCCTGCTGGTGCAGGGACACCTTCCACTATCCCAGGGTGCTCCAAGCCCCACCCAAGACTGGCCTTGGACACTTCCAGGGATACAGCCACAGCTTCTCTGGGCCATGGGCTTCTCTGCCCATGACAAGGGATTTAAAGAAAATGTTCTTTAAGATCCCTTCCAACTCAAACCATTCTAGGATTCTATAAAAGCTAAATGAAAATACTGAAGAGAAGAATATTTTTCAAGCTAAGTGTGGTGTGTTTGTCCATGAAGACCAAGTAAAGACACCACATATGGGAAACCTGTAACTGGAGTTTCCCCAGGTTGCTCTCAGCTGGATCTGCCCTGATTTTCTGATCACAGTAGTGGCCCAAAAGCCCCGTGGTGATGCAGAGCTGGGAGGTGGGCCCTCGAAAATGCCAAAACACCAAAGTCCTGGGGTTTTGATCCCACTGTAATATGCAGATCACTTCCAGAATGACACATGAAGTGCCCCCCTCTCCCACTCCCCCATTCTTTTTAGCAAAAAGCCTTCCCCGGACCCTGAGCTGCATCACCACCACATACTTTGCTGTCTTTAGAAAACAATTAAACTCAGCAAGCAGAAAAGTCATGCATTAAAAAAATACTGTATGGTGGGCCAAAGCGTTTAGAGATGGATTTCCTACGCCCTTTCTCGTGTCTTTCTGGGGGTAGCAGTGCTCCCCGTCCCCTCCAGCCTGGCCCTTTAAGTAACTTGAGCCTCCGGGCTGCAAATCCCAGTCTTCAACTCAAAGGATGGAAAAGCTGTTTCTTCCCTTCCCCCTTCTGGGTCTTTTCTTTTGAAAGCAACTATCTTCTATCCCATGATGGGAAGAGAGAGATCACCAAGAGACAGAGCAGCTTTCTGAGCATCCCCCTCCCATATCGGGACAAACTGGCAATTTCTCCACCCCGCAATGCTTCTGGCAGCTCTTTTTTCCCAGTTTTCCTCCCCTCCCGCCGGCCTTTGGCAAACCTCAGCTGATTTCCAAACCCTCCGTGGCTGCTGGGGGTTGGTACAAAGGTTTAATTATTTGCCTTTTCTTGGGTAAGGCGGGGATAGGGAGAAGGTCGGGCCCCACCGCCTGTCACTGCTATTCTCGCCCACTTTTGTTGTAGGATCCCTCTCTCCCACCCCCCTCCCTTCCCTGTCTCCCGCCCAGCTCCCAGAGCCCACCATGAATCCACGGGCGGTTTGGGGATGCTTTTGCCTGCTTTGCTTTTCCCTCCTGAGAGCAGCAGAAGGTAAGAGAGACTTTGGGCTGGTTTAGGTCCAGGGACTCGACGGGGTCTGGGTGCCCGGAGAGGTGAGATGCTCATCCCAGCACTTCCCAGTCTCCAGGCAAGCAGGGAACAGGGACTGGCAAACTGCAAACAGCACAAGCATCTCCTGAGGCTGGGAAATTCTGGAGATTGTGGAAGTCCCTCCTGGGAGGGAGGGGGGTGTGAGGAAAACCAGAGAGGTGGAGCTTTTTAAACTGCACACGGTGCAGAACTGAAAAAACTTTTCAGTCTGTCTCACAGAGGAAAGCCCCAGGGACTGAGCTGGATTTCCCTTGATTCATTTGTGGTTAAAAGCAGCAAGCTATAAAACGTTTCAGAAGTCGTTTCAGCAAGTTTATCAAATTTGCAAGAGAATTTCAAATGACTTCAGAAAACAGATTTGACTTCTTTTGTCACGGCAAAGGCAACCATCCCCCCCTTCAATCACAATTGTATAAGAGCAAGAGAAGGGACTCCAAATAAGTCTAGAGAAATAAAATTAAAGCAGAGTTTTGATCTAAAGCTGTCCCACCAACTTCATTTTGCCTTAGTACAGTGATTTAACTAGCAGTTAGAGGTTCTGATGGAAAACTCATAACATTAAGAATTCAGCTTCTTTTCTCCCCTAAAAATGTTGATTGTGCCCCAGTTAATGCCCAGTGCTGAAAAGGCACTGGGGATATCACTCCTCTCCGTGGGCATGCTCAGGAAACTTCCCTCCAGGATTAAAGTGTGTTTCTTTGGCATTTCTGAAAGTGCTGAAGTCCCCAGAGCCCCTGCTCTGGCCATCATTTTTAAGGCAGGGCTGGGAAAACGAGCAGGAATCAGCTGTCAGCCAAGAGAACCCCCAAATATCCAAACCACAGGCACAAATAATTCCTCATGAAAACCTTCCCACCAGCTGGACTTCCACCCCCAGGAGATGGAGTGATCCAGGTCATTAGCACCCCTGCAAGTCTGGGATGGAGGTTTCCAGGTGCAGGAAGCAGAGGTGATCCACAACCCCTTACCTTCAACATTTCCATCTTTCCACAGGGAATTCGCAGCTGCTTTCTTTCCAGCCCGGGACCCTGTACCAGTACCGGTACTCCCTGGATGTGCAGCTGCACCACAGGCCCACAGCATGGCCATGGGGAGCCCGGCTGCAGGCTGAGACATTGATCCACCTGCACCGGCTCTGGAGGGACCGAGGCGGGGAAGAGCTGCTCCAGGTGCAGGTGTGTGGGGAGGTGCAGCCAGCACAGCCAGGTGTTCCTGCTGGGAACCCCCCAGGAGGTGCAATCCCTTCCGTTTCCAGCCAGCTGAAAAATTACCTCTCTGAGCAAATCCATTGCCTGCAGGTAAAATACTCACCAGCTTTAGAGCAGACACTTGGTCACTGCTTTCTGCCATCTTGTGCTGTCACAGATCCGTGACCTGAAGGCCAAACACCTGCCAGAAGAGGAGAGGAGCCAGGACAGCACCGGGGGTGGCCCTGTAGAGATTGCGCTGAGCCCAGAGGCACAGGCAGAGCTCCAGCAGCCAGTGTTCATCTCCTGGAACAGTGGGAAGGTCAGCTGGACCCCTCCCGGGCTTGTTCATGCCCTCTGCAAAGCACTCCTGTCCTCATCCTAAATCTTCTCGGCTATGAAGCCCATAGGAGCTCCTCCTCCACCTCTGATTCCAGAGCAGAAGGAACTGGACAGAGTGGCCAGTGTAGGACCCTACAGGGAGTCCCATCCTCCACAGGGACTCAGCTGGAGCTGCAGAATCCCATATTAAAGGGTTCTTCAGTGCTAACCATGGGATATAAGCTCCTTTCTGACCTTCTCTAAGGCTACGGAACTCCAGGGTGGGAAGGAAAGGGGAATTTTGTGGGCTTGCATCCACAGACCTCATGCTACTAAGGTCCTCCTTGAGAAAATTCCTCAGGTGTCTACAGGGTGTTCTCAGGTTCCCTTTTCTCAGGGAAGGCAGCGGGGACCCCAGAAATGTCCTCTCAGCCAGGCACCACCTCCTGCCCTCCCAGGTCAAAGCTTTCTATGGGAATGAAGCGGAAAACATCCTGGTCTCCAACCTGAAACGAGGCATCATCAGTCTGTTCCAGCTGCAGCCCCATGCTGGCACCACTGTGGAGGTAGGTCCAGGGCTGGGGCCACATCTGCCCAAAATCCAGAGATGCACCAGGAGAGCTGGCCCTGGAGCCTAGCCAGCCCACGAGCTTCAGGAGAGGGGGCAAAATTCAGGATAAACAACATCGGGCCTGCTGCTCCAACCAGGCTGTGAGCGAGGATGACTCTTGGAAATGAAGAAGACATAAAATAACCTAATTTTCAGCAATAGGCACCTTTACAAAATCATAGCCTTTCCCTGGGCAGTAGGAAGAGCAGAGAAAAAACTCCACAAGCATTCCTGCCAAGCAGGGTTTGCTTTGCCAGCAGCCAGCTAGAATGACCTGTGAGCAACGTGAAATAACCGCAGAACCCCAAATGCAGGCACAGAGATGCTGCTGCTGCTGGTGTTAGCCTGAATTTGCAAAGATGCCTGGCTGGACTTGGAGCTATCCAGCCACCCCTGATTTGGCCCACTTTCTAGATTTTAGGTGCTGTTCTCTTTATTAGGTTGGCCTTTGTGTCTGTCCTCTCCACGGATCGTTTAATACTCACGGTCGCTCCCGTTTGTGTTTCAGGAAGATGCCTCTGGAAGCTGCCAAGTCACCTACACCGTGTCCAACCATTCCATCACCAAGATCAAAGATCTCCTCAGCTGCTCAAAGCCAAAGTCTGGATTCACCTCCATAAACAAAGCAAGTCCATTGCTCTCACTGTGGGGGGCTCAGCTCGCACTGAGTACAGCAGGGCCACCCCTAAAATCTTTTCACAGGTGGGCTTGGGTTCCCATCCCAGCTGGCTTCAGCCTTCTGCACCAGCTTGGGATGGGACTCTTAGACCCATCCTCAAACTGGGATGCGCCAACATCCCTCAGGAGGATCTTGTGGCGTCAGGGTGGGTAGGAGCAGTCAAGGTGCTCTGGGTCACCCCATCCCTGCTCTTGTTATCACTTCTGACCTGTCAGCTGGTCCTGCTTGAGAAGGTGGAAATACAGGGATGTTTCCTGGGTCCCAGACTCACTGGATTGGGGATTAGTTTGACAGGACTCTGTTTTGCTTAAAGCAGTAGCCTGTGTTCAGCCCCGACATAAACAGATGAAATCCCGTGGATCTTAATGCAGTTATACCTGCCATAACCAACATTTAAGTGGTGTTTTATTTAAATATACAAATTCCACAGAGACCCCACGGGCCCTAGCAGGGGTTTCAATGCCTCCTTGTTGTGCAAGTCCATGTGGTGTCACCACTCTGTCTACCTGCATCAGCCATGGGCGAGAGCATCCCCTTGCTGGCCCTCACCTGGTGTTCCCTTCTCCCACACCTGGGAAGAAGCCAGGCTCTTATGGATTTTCCTTTCCTACATTTTGCAAGTGACGTAGGTGACTTTGTGGACCGGAAAGTTCTTTTTCTGCTAACGTAAAGAGAGAAATCTGGGGAGAGGGCGAGAGAAAAAAGGTTGGATTTTTTGCATTTTTTTCTCCTTGATTTTCCTTTTCCAAGATTTTTGGAGTGGAGTGGCAGCCCTCCAGCAGAAGCCAGTACGTGGTGAAAGACAACCTGCTGCAGTCAGTCCTGGCAGAGGAGAGCCACGTGGTGGCTCCAGCCCTGAGATCCCGCTCCGGCATCAAAATCACTTCAAGGTGAGCGATGATCCCAACCACTGGCCATGGAGGGTGGGAATCACAAAACTTTCCATTGATTATTTCTCCCTTCACAGGCAGCAGCTCCAGCTGGTGCCTCCTGCAATGCCTGGGCCGGCAGAGGTGTCTGGACAAAGCCTGAAGGATGTGCTTGCTGGCGTGGAGGCACGGCCCCAGCCCCTGGGAATGGCCAGCCTGCCCTTCAGGAGGGTCTGCACCCACTGCCCCTCGGTCAGTGATGTGCCCACCCCCAGAACTCACCAGGGCCTCCCCCTCAAGCTGCAAAATTGTAGGATTTGGGGTTAAACCCCAGTGGTGCTTTTGGAGGGGCTGGTGTACTGCTGCTTTGGTGTAAAGGTTATCCCATGATAACGTGGGAAAAGAGGCCAAATCCCACCTAACAAACCTCACCTTTGCAGCTGAGAGCCTTCCTGAAGGCTTTGGACAGGCAGAGAGTCAAAACAGACACCTCGAAGGTGGCGACAGCCTGGCAGTTCCAGAGGTTCATCCAGATGCTGCGCGGCGCCAAGAAGAGGGATGTCCTGCAGCTGCTGAGGAGAACGCCCGAGGAGACGCGGTGAGAATCCCTGGAACCATCCCTCCAAAATTCCCAGTGCTGGACAAGACAACCAGGGTCAGCTGGTGCTGCTCCCTGCACCATCCCTGGTCCAGGCAGCCACCCTGACTGATGGCAGTATTCTCTGACTTTTCCTAATGCCTGTCCTGTCCAAACACTGCATGGTTTTGTGGGCCATGCCACCGCTGGTGACTCCCCTCTTCCTGCTCCAGCCCCTTCCTTGTGGAGGCAGCGGTGGCCACACAGTCGGTGGCTTCCTTGGCAGCTCTCTCAGACTTCCTGGATTTCAGCAAGGAGCCCAAGTCCCTCCTGGAGAAGTTTCTCTACGCAGCAGCTTTCTCTCCCCAGCCTTCAGGAGAGCTCCTCCACCTCGTCTTGGTGAGTATGGACATCTCTCTCTCTCTCTTCCCCGAGGCTCCTGCCTCTGGGATGGACCCACACACCATGGAAAAAGGAAAATTTCTGTAGAAATTGATTTTCCTGCTCGTGGGGTTGTTTTATGTGCATTTCACGGGACACTGGTGATGGTCCTCAGAGGAAAAAAAATTCAGCAGAAACTGGTTTGTATCAGTGCATTAGAGATAATAAAACCTTAATTGAGAGCCACAGCATTTTATCAGTCATGCATGGCCTCCTTCAAGGCAGGTAAGAACTAGTTTTTCCTTACTTGCTTCAGAAACACTTTGACATAAGAAGTAAAACATACTCCTTCTCCTTCTCCCCCTCATTTCTTTTTTCTTTCTTCCTATTACCCCTTTCCTGATGCCCAGGACAAGCTGGATGGGAAGCAGCTGGCACCTGAGATCTGGGAGACAGGGATAATTGCTGTGGGCTCTCTGGTGGGCAAGCTGTGCCAGCAGAAGCTTTGTGGGCTGCAGGTGGGTCCTCTGCAGTCCCTCACACTTGGCTTTTTGGGACACCCCCCCCAATTCCAGGGGTGTCCAGAACACCTCCTGTCCCTCACCTCCCTCTCCTCCTGCAAATCCTGAGCAGGTGGTGGAGCGTGGGGTGGAAACCATCCTCAGGGGGCTGAGAGGTGCTGAGGAGGAGGCCCAGGTGGTCGTTTACCTGCTGGCCCTGAGGAATGCCATGCTCCCTGAGACCATCCCCACCCTCCTGGAGCATGCCGAGGACGGTCCCACGGCTGTCACGGCCGCGGCCACCTCCGCCCTGCAGCGACTCCCCGCTCCCCACGTCTCCAGCAAGGTAGGAGAGGAAGCTGCCAAGGCTTGGTGCTCCCCTCCCCACTCAAAGCCAAGCTGCAGGGCTGCATGTGCACTCTCTTCCCTTCTCATCAGGTGAAGCAAGTGATGAGGAGGATTTTCCACCAGAAGAGGAAGAGTTACGACAAGACCTGTCGCCTGGCCGCTGCAGAAATCCTCCTGGATAACCACCCCTTGCCCATGGATGTCATCAACATCCTGCTGGCCACCAGCGAGATGGAGACAGAGATGGCCACCTTCCTGCTGCTGAAAGTCCAGAACAGCCTGCGGGACCACCACCACCTGGCAAAGTGGGGCTTGAGGGGATGGGTGCATTTTTCCCTCTGTTCAACATCACCTTTTTCTCCTCCTCCACAGTCCAGCTGTGGGTTTTGGACCAACATGTCTTTAAAATGTGCTAGCATCACTTCATGGGGGCCGCCTGGACGTTCCTGGAGTAACAAAAGGGATGCAGATGCCCCACAGCCAGGGGAAACCTGGTGTTCCTTGTCATCCTGCCCCATGGCAGTGGGACCCAGGGCTGTGGTTTTGGCAGAGTCCTTGGAGGCCAGAGCTCTGGCTCCCAGGGCAGTGCAGAGTTTGTAGCTGCATTAATCTTGTTTCAGTCTGCACAGAACAAACCGAGCACTCACATTTTTCAGAGCTATGCACAAAAAAGCTGCACAAAGGTATCTGCCTAGTCTATCCTAACAAGCCAGAGGAAAAGGAAATTCCAGGGCAGCCCGTGTCTAACACTTTAATTTTTTACTCACACTGCTCTGGGCAGTCAGCAACCATGAGAAATACTTTGGAAAATTATATTTCCTTCTGTAGTGACCACTGGTCTTTTCCTTTCTCTCCCTCCCAGTGCTGACATATCCTTTCCCTTTCTTTTCCAGGAAGATAAAGAAAGACATCATGGGAGACCCGCGGATAAATAATTACAACTTCTTCTCGAAAGTCGGCATCTCCTCTTCTTTCTCAGGACCTCTGACAGGTGACAGCACAGAGGACACTGTTGCCATGGCCGCCTCAGAGGGTTAAAGCAGGGATTGGTGGGAAAAGGCAGCTTCCAGAGGAGGATTCAGGTCTAAAGAACGCCCCAAAATCTCGGGGAAGGTTTCTGAGAATGTCCCCCAGCACCAGCTGGCTGCCATCACCTGAAAAATGAACATACCCTCCTCTAACATGTACTTTTCCCAAATCCTGCTGGTTTGAAAGAGGAGCTTCAGCTGGAGATGAAAGCCATAGCAGATTGCTGGTGGGAGTCTCTGTGCTTTCCCTGACAAGTCATTTCACTCCATTCCTCAGTTCCTTTAGCATTTTTAATGAGACCTTCAAAGAGGAGGATTCTTGTACTGAGATTTAAAAGAAAGAATCAAACTTCAGAGACTTCAGAAACTTCAGTGCAAAAAGTAGCACTTGCTAAATATCTGCTGAATTCTTCATCCCTCAGGTCTCATTTCTGTCCCTCTTCAAATTAGCTCAGTCTGTCCTTGCAGAGGGTCAGTGAAGGTGGAATAATCAGGGAGAAAAAAAACCCAGTCTTGCAATGCTAAATTATTTAAGTATTGCAAGAATGAAAGGAGAAGATGCAGAATGGTACCACAGGTTGGAAGGGACCTTAAAATCATCCTGTTACAACCTCCCTTCCACCAGACACCCAGGGGTGTTCATGGGCGTCTCTCTGCCTTTCAGTCACCCAGGACCTGACTTCCACTTTCGGGCTGGACCTGCTGTTTTTGGAGGGTGGATTCCTGAGGAAGAGTGTCTCCGACTTCTCCCTGCTCAGCCACGGCCAGCGGCTTCGTGCAGCTCAGGTCCTGGCAGGAGAGGGGCTGGGGGCTGGAGGGGGGTGACAACACCAGCCCAGTGGTGCCACTGCTGTCCCTGCGTCCCCTCTCAGCCTCCTTGTGCTGCTTCACCTCTGAGCTCAGCACATCCTGTATCAGAAACAGGCAAATTCCCAAACCACCAATATGAAACCAGACACTCCTGCTCTGGAGAAGGAGGCTACTACTGCCTACCCTACTACCCCCAAAAAACAGAGGACACAACACGGATGCCTCAGGGTGCTCAGGGATGGCTTGGATGCCTCACCTAGGTCACTCCATCTCTAGTGTCCTGCTCCAAAGGGCCCCTCCACTTCTGTCTTCCAGGTCACCTTTGAAGCACAAGGGATGGAGTTGATGATGGGAGAAAACCTCTCGGAAGGGGAAGAGGAGCCAGAGCTCATGGCTGGGATGTCAGCCACCTTCTTTGACGTCCAGTTGCGGCCCGTCGTCTTCTTCCAGGGATACGCAGACCTGATGGCCAAGGTCCTGCTGAGCACTGGAGAGCCCACCAGCGTGGTCAGAGGGAACCTGCTGCTGATGGACCATCACCAGGTACCGAATGGGGAGGGAGCAGTGACCTGTTTCCACACCGCATTCCAGTGAATCCAGTGAACTGAGCCTGTGGGTGTTACACACCACGGATACAGATCTAAGAGCAGGGTGGCACTGCCAGATGTGTCCTGGGGTTGGTAAAGCAGTGGGATGGCTTGTTCTGCCGTGGGAGACCCGTGGCTGGAGTTGGTCACTTGCAGGCCCAGCTGCAGGGTTGGGACGGACATTCCCAGCAGCCACAAGGCCCTGCCGGTGCCAGCCACTCATCCAAGAGCAGGGCCTGGTCACAGGGAGCTCTGCCTTTTCCATCTTCCAGGTCATTCCTCTGCAGTCTGGCCTCCAAGTGACCGTCAAACTCCAGGGCGGGCTGGGGCTGGACATTTCTGCTGACATGGACGTGAGCATTTGGGAGCAGGAGCTGAAAAGCAGCGTCACTGCAAGGTGAGCGGGCAGGAAACAGCTTGGGAATGGGAATACCCAGGGAGCGAGGGTGGATTTCCACAGCTCCCTGCTCTTCTCCTGATGGGTCCAGCCTTTCCTGGTGGCCACACGCACATTTTCCATGGCCAGACCTCTAATTAGGGTGTTTATGGAGTTGTTTGGTGCCCAGTGCAGGGCGTTGCTCTGTGACCAGACCCTATGTGCTTCTCTCTCCCAGGGGAAGCCTTGCCATGGATTTCCAGGCAGAACTGGATTCCCCTTTCCTCCAAGCCACCTTGAGGGGCCAGACAGAGGTGGAGACCTCGATCCACTTCGACACCAAGCTGAGGTTTTCCAGCAGCCCCGTGCTCATGTGCCTGCAGCTGAGAGAGGAACAGGTCCCGTACAGGTAGTCCCTGGGTACAGCCACATCCTGTAGAACCATCCTGGTGGGCTTGAGATAAAAGAGGATTTTTTGGGAAGAGGAGAGAATTAATGGTTGCACTTCTTGGGTCAGAATTGGTCGAGATGAGGGAAGGGCACCACAAGTTCCTGATATGGGTGCAAGCACCATCCCTAAGACCATCAGGAGGTGGTGACTGGGCTGGTCTGGGAGGAGAAGGATGAGATCCCACCACCCCCACAGCCTCCTGACCACCCTGCTGTCACTTCGTCCCCCAGAGAAGTCTTCACAGTTTCCCAGTCTGCTGGGAGCCGGAGCAGCACTGCTCGGAAAGGCCGGCGTGGCACCGTGCCCGGGAGGGAATTTGCCTTGCACCAAACCAATTCCAAGGTCTGCAACCTCCTGCTGGCCGCAGAGAAAGAGTAAGGAGTCGCAGCACTTTGGGATTCTCCTCCACAACCACCTTTGAATTAGAAAACTGCAGCAATAAGGATGTCAGAAGGGTCCACAGGAGGAACTGCTGAAGAACAGACACACCCCTTGCCTCCAAACCTGCCCTCACACCCCAAAGGCTGAGATTTCCCCCTCCGGGACTCCTCCCCTTCATGGGGAAGGTCCTTGCTGGAAGTCAAGCCTTTCCTCATGCAAAACAGCCTTATTTTTGCAAATGAATGAGTTTCTGAGATCCCAAGAAACCCTGCTGGAAGACTGCATCCCAAAATCCCATGTTTTCTCCCCATTTATCAAAGCTGTCAGGCGGGGACACATCTGCAGCCAGCTGGAAGTCCCCAGTGGAGGAAATAAATGACATTCCTTGGCTGGGAGGTTGGCCTCCCAGTATCATCCACCACCACCCAACACCTCCAGTACTGGAGGGAGGCTGGTGAGGAAAAAGCAGCATTTCTCCATTCCTTCATGAAAATAATGTGCTTTGGAGGGATTTTAGCCTTTTTGTTGTTGTTGTTGTTGTTGTTTGTTTGTTTGGGTTTTTTTGGGGGTGTGTGTGTGTGTGTGTTATAAAACAAGCTTTTTAGGAAAGAAAAGAGGGATATGGAGTATATATATTTTAATTTTGAGCCTGAAATGTTAGCACTGAGTCTCCTGGTTCAGTGGAGGAAACTAGCCTGGTTTTCCATCTGGAGACACCAATTACAAGCGCTTTGGTTATGTACAGAAATAAATGTTGTATATTCTTACAATGTCTCTGTCTGACTCTTAACTTTCCTGGGCACATGGATGGGAAGAAGGGAGAGGTACTTCCAGCAAGAACCTGCTTTCCAGGTCTGTATTTAGGGTGCTCCCTTTCCTCTTTCTCCTGTAGAGATTGACAAAGGCAGATTTGTCATTCAGCTGATATTCACCCCAAATCACCTGAACCTCTAGTCCCAAAGGATACTTGTCCTGCCAGAGGGACCAGGTCCTGTAGCTGGGATTGGAGTTGGGAATATGTTTCCAGACCCTTTGGAAGAGGTGAGCATATTTGAATAGGGATTTTACCTGTTTGCATTGCTGCTGGAAGCTTTGCTGTCCTGCTGAGCCACTGAAGCCTGAAGTTTTCCAAGCCCTTACAATGATTTTTTTTTCCCCAGTCTTGGTTAGATGCTCAAGCAGCAAAAGCAATGAAGGAATGTGGGGCTTTTGATAAAGTCACCTATTTCCTTGGCAATGGCCTTTCAGCCCCAGATCCCCAGTTAAAGGTGACATTGTCCCCACAGAGCTGGAATGGAGTCACCTCAGTTTAAGTGGGCAGAAAGGCACCTGGATGTGCTTTATCCTCGCAGGGATGGTGACTCCACCGCTGCCCAGAGCAGCCTGTTCCAGTGCCTGACAGCCCTCTCCGTGTAGAAATTTTTCCTCATTTCCAACCTCCCCTGGCACAGCTTGAGGCCGTTTCCCCTTGTCCTGTCCCTGTTCCCTGGCAGCAGAGCCCGACCCCCCCTGGCTGTCCCCTCCCGTCGGGGACTTGTGCAGAGCCACCAGGTCCCCCCTGAGCCTCCTTTTCTCCAGGCTGAGCCCCTTTCCCAGCTCCCTCAGCCTCCCAAAGAGTCACATCATCCAGCAGCAGGGGAAAGGGACAATCAGGAAGGGTTGGAGTGCCAGAGGTGACTCCTGGGGGGTGAAGATCCCTCAGGACAGCCAGGATCCATCTCCCAGGAATCTTTCAAGCGGAGCAGGGCTCCTGCCGCCTCTCAGGAGCGGCTTCCCATGCGGAGCTGCAGATCAGCAGTGACCTCCAGCGGCTGCAGCTGATCCGATGGAGAGCTCGGGATCAAGCCCCGGCTCTCCGGCTCCCCAGGGATGTCCCGCAAGCGGCACACGGGGTCGAGGGACCTTCAGGGCTGACCATTGGCAGCCCCTCACCGTTCTGACACGGGTTTTGGCTGGCAATGCCATCCCCTCCAGGCCTCCAGGATTGCCAGCACAAGCAGTTTTCCATGTTTTCTGTGCCCCTGCAAATCACTCCATTGCCAGGACGTCCCATACAGCCCTCAGGAGTGCATGGGGACACCATCCACCAAATGGGGAGATAAAACATTATCTGCCTGTCTGTTCCAGCTGGCTGCAGAGACAAAACTACCGTGAGAAAGAGTGCACAAAAGTGGGGGAATGCATCTGAAAGGATGGTGAGGATCGGTTTCCCTCGGGAATTTAGTGGAACGCCAGCTCTGAAGTGCTGGGACAGAGCTCTGATCAGCCACTGCTCTCTCCTTCCTAGGCAGCCTGCAATACAAAGAATTCTATTTCCTGGCTGCTGGGCCCCAGAGACTTTCCAAACTCCACAAAAAAGTTTAAAAAAACCCCAACCACTTTATAACCAAAGCAGTGGTGAAAATCCCAGCACTGAACTGTGGCAGCATCAGTCCTCATGTAAATCTTCACATGTGCAGCTGCACATCCCAAAACCTCCACTGCAGAGCTGTCAGGTGCCTTGGGACATGCACATCACACCAGGATCCCTGCAAGGCTTTCCTGGGACATGCACATGCTTATCTGAGAGCCACAGTGCTCTGCAGTCAGTCTGGAGCAGTCTGGAGCATCCAAGGAGCAGCGACTGGCAGGATTGCTGTCATAACCTGCACAGCAATCAGGAATGCAGGGAGAAAGGTGGGAAGCTGCAACAGGGCACAGCTGGGCAAACCACAGCAGCTGTGCCATGAGTAGATCCCTGCAGGAAAAGCTGGTGGAAAAAGCTGAGGGCCAGGGCTGGTGAGTCGGGCAGGGAGCCTGGGAAATGGCTGAGCCAAGCCAGCAAGGCTCCAGGGCTGAGATAAAACCCTTTGGCAAAAGCCACGGGAAAAAAAGCTGAAGTTTTTCTAGAAAACTGTTCCAACCCATTCCAGCCTGGCCAAGAGTGCGACTATTGAAGGGATGCAACACTTGCTGTAGGAAAACTAGCCGTGAAGAAGGTGTTTGGAGGCACAGCCATAATCCCAGTGGGGCAAGCACCTGCTCTGTCCCATCTCACAGAACCATAGAATCCCTGACTGGGTTGGGTTGGGAGGGACTTTAAAGCTCATCTCATTCCACCCCCTGCCATGGGCAGGGCGTTCTCCACCAGGCCAAGCTGTTCCAAGATCCATCCAACCTGCCCTGGCCTGGCCATCCCAGCAAGAAAAACCACAACCACCCCAATTGCAAGCCTTGAAGTCTCTCCTATCCCTTATAAACCAAAAAAAAATCCCTCCTTGCCCAAATATTGTGGCTGCTGCAGTTTAAAAACCTCAAAGTGTGATGAACTGTACTGATGCCATGTGGAAGGGAAGCACCCAACAGACAGGTGGAAGAATTTTTCCATGGTAAAATCCAAGCAGGGTTTTCAAAGCACTTGGAAAAGCAGGCACTGCAAAGATTCAGAGGAATCTAGTGTGGCTGGAATTTAAGGAGTCACCTGGTAGGGTTTGGGTTTAACCTTTTAAGAAGGTTTAACCTTTTAAAAACACAAGGGGAAGGACTGAGTGACTTCACGCCAAAAGATGTAGTTGTTCCACCCTCACTCTGAGAACTAGAGGTCTGCAGGAGACATTTGAAAGGGTGTAAAGCAGAAAAGAGGAAAATAAAGCCTTTTTTGAGGGATTATAGTAGCATTAATCACCACCACCACACCTGTAAAGTTTCCACAGGAAGCACCGTTTTGTGCAGCGCAGCTTTAGAGCAGCTCCCACACACCCTGAGGGCAAAGCCACATTGTTCTCATCTCCCTCCCATGCAAGTGCCACCATGGTCCTTGATAAAAAGTGGCACTGGGGACCACTCAGGTGTCCCCTCCCTGCAGTGCAAAGGGTAGGAAGTGGTCCTTGAGAGGGAAGCCTGGCATCCTTATCTTGTCCTTGAGCATTCCTTATTCCCAGATGCTGTGTGGCAGCTGGTCCTGTCATCAGGTGCCATCCTCCAGCCTTGGAGCAACCCGGTCTTGTGGAGGATATCCCTGGCCCCTGCAGGGAATTGGAATGAGAGGAGTTTTAAGGTCCCTCCCAACGCGAACCGTTCCAGGATTCTGTGACTCTCTGGATTCTGTGACCCTCTGCTCACTGCCCCCTGCAGGGAATTGGAATGAGAGGAGCTTTGAGGTCCTTCCCAACCCGAACCGTTCCAGGATTCTGTGACTCTCTGGATTCTGTGATCCTCTGCTCACTGCCCCCTGCAGTCCTGCACCCACCGAGCACAACCCGGAGCACAGACAACACATTCCCTTCTCCCAGCGCCGTGCTGACAGAGTAGAGCATCCATGAGCTGGGACAACCGAAGCAGCACCAAACCTTGTAGCACCAAACCTTGTATGAGAGATTCCCTAAACACCCCAGCAACAGGAACAGGTTTTTGGCATCAAACGGGAAAAGGGGGGCGACCAAAACACACCCTGACACTTCTCTGGCCTCATCCCAACCCTGGTTTCACCACTTCACATTTTTTACCTGGCCATGACATCAGGGGCTCTTTTTGGCCTGAACCAGTAATACAGCAATATTTATTTTTGCACTGGCTTGACTATTTATGTGTGTATATCTATATATGTATATATCTAGAGATTTTCTTCCTCCTCAGAACAGCAATGTGAAATTCTGGCTGATGAAGAGGAGGGACTGGGTTGAAATAACACAAAGTAAATCCATTTCAACAACCACACATGGGCCATGCTCATATTTCCCCCTCCACACACACATCCCCCAAAACAGATCAACAGCAAGAGATTTTTATGAGGATTTTTTTTTATTTTTTTACATTATGTTAGAGTTCAAAAAAAAAAAAAAGAACCCAACAAAATTAATAAATATTAAAAGTTAAAAAGCTCTGAATCTCATATGTACAAAACTTTATACATCGTGGTAACACTGGACAAGGTTACAGCACAGGAACAACTCCGTGCATCCACCTGGCTTAGGAGGGTGCAGGGGACCAGAGTGATCCTCTCCTCCTGGAGACAGGACCAGAGACAGGACAAAGCCACCCAAGCTCAGCTGCCTGCCTTCAGCTGGAATAAACTGCCCATCTCTGGAGGTGTTCAAGGCCAGGATGAGGCTTGGAGCAACCTGGTCCAGTGGAAGATGTCCCTGCCCACGGCAGGAGGGCTGGAACCAGATGAGCTTTACAGTTTCTTCCAACCCAAACCATTCCAGGATTCCATGAAACATGCGGGGCTGGGTGCCAGCCCTGCAGCATCACCACCCCAGAGCACCCACAGCTGGTGGGGGGGAGGTTATCACACCCTGCTTTACATCTCCCCACCTCTCAGCCTGAGGTCAGGATCAGCACCCCCTGCCCAAAAACCCCCCAGGGACTCCAGCTGTGGGTGCGAGGAGCTGGGTCAGTCCCGAGCCACAGCTCTCCCCCGAGGTGCAGCGAGGAACCACTGCAAATATTCCTTAAGCAATACAGCACCAAAGCCTAGGCCAGCACGGGAGGGAGGGGTGCAGCTGGGAATTTTGGAGGAAGGACATCTCGGCCCATTTTTGAGGGGAAAGGAGGTTTTTTTGTTGTGCTCCTTCGGAGAGCAAACAAAGTGTTATCTTTGGCACAAAAAATAAATGCTGGCACTCCCATGGAGGGGCTGGCAAGGGGCACGGTGGAGGTGGCAGCACTCCAAGGGATGAATCCCACCCTGGTATCCCCACAGGATCCCCTGTGAGTACCAATACCTGCATGTCCTGGATCTGGGCACTCCACAGGCACCTTCCATGTGCCCACTCCCACAAGGTGTGCCAGCTGTGTGGCTCAGACAGGTGGGGAGGCTTTGTTCCACGTTTTGGGATGCCCACCTAATGCTAAAAGGCAGCACCCAGGAGGCTGGGGACCTCCAGCCTCAGGTGCTTTAAGAGGAGTTGGAAAAATGCTCATCCAGCTGTGACTCAGCAGCAGGAGGGTGTTGGGGAGCTCTGAGGGAGCAATGCAAAGTCCAATGCTTAAAACATCAGGAATGCAGAGGGGTCTCCATCCATTCCAGTCAAAGCAAGTACCTCAACCCTGTCACAATCCATGCCAGACCAGGAAAATCAGCCCAGGCCACCTCACCAGGAAGCCCTGGATACCTGCAGAGCTTACAAACACTGTCCCTAGGGACACCATATCCCACACCTTGGATACTAGGGAAGCAGGAGCCTCAGGGCCAGTGGATGCACCCACAATACACACGTGCTCCCAAGGACATCCCACTCTGCAATGCCAAACTGGTCTGTCTGCCAAGCCTTGCCTTCCTGGGACTCCACCTCCCCATTCCCAAAACTTCCTCCCCCACAGATGCCCACCTTCCCCTGCCACTGCACCCAGAGGTGCCCTAAGTACCATGGAAGCCCCCTCAGGGACACACCGTTTTTGGGAGGTTTTTGAGGACTGAAACTTGTCAAGGCCAACCCTGTGCCCAGAGCTGGCCCAGCAAGGAGAGGGCAGCCCAAGGTTCCTAAAGTGCTGTGCAGACGTTTAGTACTTGGCATAATAATCTGTAATGGCATCAATCACCCCCTTTCTTCCCCTTCCCAAGCAATGAGAGACGCAGATGAATCTTTGTCTCTCTCCTCTCCTCTCCTTGTAACTGCCCCTAAAATCTACTCCTGGCTTCCCAGCCACTCCCATTTCCCCCTGAAAGTTGGGTCCAAGGGTGCAGGAATGAGGCTGGTGATCCTGGGGAGGCTGGGCATCAGTATCAGCTCAAGGTTGGCCAAGGGCAGTATTGGCTAAAAAAATGTCACCCCCAGGTGACAGGCATTTTTTACATCAATTTTTGGTCTTTGACCTGTGGCTCTTATTGCTCACTTTGGAATCTTCTGGACCATCTCCTGCCTCCAAGACAGAAGCAGCTCTGTGCTTGTCACATTCTGCCTTCCCCCAGATGTGTTTCCCAAACTCTCTGACCCAACAGGGTCAGCCCAGAGCAGCAGTTTGGGATTTCCCCACATTTCCCGTCTCCTCTCCTGACCACCTCCCTCCAGTTTCCCTGCCTACCCCAGATTCCCAGGATCCTCCCACTGCTATCCCCAAGCTTCAGGGCTGAACCACCAAGCCAGGACCCTCCTGTCCAGCACACCCTGTGTTGCTGCTTGGAGCAGGGGGAAGGAAAATGCAACATTAAAGCCATGCCCTCCCACACCTTTTTAGCACCTTGGGAGGAAGCAGCCTGTCTACCCGCAGCTTTTTTTGCTCTTTTCCACCTTTTTTTTTCCATGGCACTGTCAAAAAGCACCACGCCATGGCTGGGAGGGCAAGGGCAATCATGAGAAATGAGTGGTTTTCCCAGGAATTTCTGGGTGCGGAGCCGGGTCGTTCCCAAACCTGGCAGTGCCACCCATGAAAACCATCGCTGGAAATTGGGGGAGAGGAAAAAGATGGGGAGAAAGGGAGGAAAGAGGGAGAAAGGCTTTCCCTGCCTCACAGTGAGGTGGTCCCAAGCAGGTTACCTGGCCCCCTGGCCCCTTCCCGGCTCTGCTGGGGCTGGCAGCTCCCCTGGAAAAGCGCCACTGCTGGATATCCCAGGTGCCGGAGTGGGGTCCCCACCAGGTTCCCCCCGAGCCGGGGTAGTGGGGTAGGGGGAGAGCACCAGAGCAGGGCTGGGAGTGGTGGTTCCCTGGGGAATGCCGGTGACAGGGGGTGAGCCAGTGGTGGAGGAGGCTTTCTTCCCGCAGGATTCACAGCAGAGCTTGTTGTATCCAGGGATGGAGCAGTAGCGAGCCAGGACTTCCATCTGGCAGAAGATGGACTTGTCCCCGAGGCAAGGCTCCCCTGGAGAGGGACAGAGCAGCACAAAACAAGGTGGCATTAGGCTCCCAGCCCTGCCCCTCTCCAATGGGATTCCCAAAGGGAACAAGGTGGTACCCTTTCTGGGTGCTGCCTATCCACATAGGGAGCAGGCAAGAGGGACCTGGGAAATGAAGCCAAAGTTCTGAAGGAATCTGTGCATGGAAAAAAAACCAGAGAGCGAGGGATGCTCCAAACCAAGATGCACTGAGCCCCAGCTATGAAGGACTCCGAGGGGGAAAAACCAGAAGCCATCTCCCTACTTAAAAAGATTCCAAGGTAAAAAGGCAAGGGCATAAAAACCCAGAGGCAAAAGGAGTGCAACACGGAAAATGCGGTTCATGGCACACCGCAAGATGGCAATGGAGAACGGGCTTTGGAGCAGAGGCATCCGGGATGCAGCAGCGGACGGCAAAGCTCCCCGCAGGCGCTACTGGATGCGCTCCCACGTCTGCACAGGGCTCGGGAGAGATATCCCGGGAAGCGCCGCCCTTACACGAGGAGATACACGCCCTTACACTTACTGGAGGAGATCTTGCTGACGGGGTTTTTGGCTCCGTCCTGGGGCACCCGCTGCCCTTTGGTCGTGCCCTGGTCGCCGGCATCGGCGCTGGCGGTGATGCCGGAGATCTTCCCTGCAGAGAGAGCACCACGATGCCCAGCAGCCACGGCAGGCTGAGGGCAATCCAAATACCTCGGGAGGGTGTTAGTTTTGTTTTCAGGGATCTCCTTAAAAATTACATCCCTTAAGCACTCGGCATTTAAGCTACTCAAACCCCAACCAAGATAAACTCGTGGATGCCCATCTCCGTCAGCTCATCACACATTCAAATGGCCAGAAAACCCCAAACCAGCCAATGCCAGGGCTAAGAGCAGAAAAGGGAAATATTTTGGCTGGCTTTTAACTTTTTTTTACTGCCAGCAGCATCAGGGACATTCAACCCAACCTTGTCTGCTGGCACCTCCTGAAGCCAGAATGGGCTGGAGGCATTCATGGAGGTTAATCCCCACAAGTGCATGCCCCATCCCAGTGCCACCCTCTGCTCCTCCTCTCACCTGGGCAGAGGGCCACGTGGCAGCCCTGGATGGCCTCTGGCTTGTCACCCTCGCAGCGCGCGCCGCTGTCACTGCCCTTGCACACCACCTGCCGCTGCTGGACGCCTTCCCCGCAGGTCACCGAGCACTGCACACAGACAGACAGACAGACAGACAGACACACNAGACAGACAGACAGACAGACAGACAGGCAGGCAGTCAGTGACGGCGTGGGGACAGCCCCCACACCCCCACAGCACCCCAGGATGTGCTGGTGACTATTCCTCAGGTGGATATTGCTTTCTGATATGGGGTTTCCCTCCCTGTCTCCCAAACCCCCAGACTCCTGCACAGGGGTGCTCTTCCCTTTCTCATTTTTCTTGTACCCTTATCCCCAGAACTATCCAAAGTATTGCTCCAGGCTTGGAGCAACCTGGTCCAGCGGAAGGTGACCTGCCCAAGGCAAGGGGTTGGAATGAGATAGGCTTTAAGGTCCCTTCCAACCCAAACCATTCCAGGATTCTGTGAAACCACCACCGTCTCTTGTACCCTTATCTCCACCAAGACCAGGCTGGATGGGACTCTGAGCAGCCTGGTCTAATGGAATATCCATGGCAGGGCGGTTGGACTAGATGACCTCTACGGCTCCCTTTTAACCAAACCATTCCAGGATTCCATGACCCCTACAGGCAGCTGACCTTCTCACCCACCCCCCATACCCCTCCTTCCGGGGGCTTCCTCACCTCGGACCAGGCTCCTGTCCTCCACTGTGCGGGGCAGGGCAGGCGGCCGCAGGGCCGGCGCGTGTCGGGGCGCTGCCCGGGGCAGTATTTGGTGTGCAGGGTGCGGTTGGTGCCGTCCTGCAGGCGCTGCATGCACTGCACCACCCGCGCCTGCACCCCCAGCTTCCCGCAGGAGCGGCTGCAGGCTCCCCACTCCTCAGCCACCCACCTGCCGGGGTGGGAAGACGGACATGGAGAAGGCGTTTGAGGTGATGCTTATGCTGGGAAGCAGCCGAAAACATTCCCAATGCGACCCCAAACCTCCCCCTCCAAAGGGATGGGGGCACCTGGGGCCACACACAGAGGACTTACATGGGCTGGGAGCATTCCTGGAGGTTGCAGCGCCTCCGGATTGGCTTCGGCTTCTTGCCGTTGTCACAGAAGTTCCTGTGCACCATCCGGTTGTCGCTTTTCCGACGGCAGCCGTACTTGGTGTACTGGATGCCTGAGGGGGCAGAGCGTGGGCAGGGAGGTGATGGGTGTGAGAGTCCCTCCAGGTTCTCCCCCAGGTCCTTCTCCTGCATCCCTGCTGGGATATGCACTCTCAGATGTCACCACTCAGGTGGGACCCAAGGTTTGCTGAGGATGCTCGTGTGGCTGCTGGACCCCACCCCGGGGTCCCCCAGGTTGCTGTGGAGTGCACACAGCTCGTGGAAAATGTCCCAGCCCATGGCAGG
Source organism: Cyanoderma ruficeps (assembly GCA_008694505.1). NCBI lineage: Eukaryota > Metazoa > Chordata > Aves > Passeriformes > Timaliidae > Cyanoderma > Cyanoderma ruficeps. Next base: position 30,137 of record VZDJ01000116.1, read on the forward strand.
GGTTTGGACCAGGCGCCCTTTAAAGGTTCCTTCCAACCCAAAACCACTCTGATTCCCAGAGCACCAGGTGTTTCCCAGGATCTGAGGGTCAGATCCCAGTGGCCGTATGGCACATTCCACCAGCAGACCTCAAGCCTGCTTCTGTGCAAACTTTAGTAGTGGTCATCTTCAAAATTAGTTTCTTGGCTCAAATCCAGTTAAAAACAGCCAAGGAATTCAAAAATCATAGCAAGTCCATGAATAGATAGACAAAGAGATGCACACACAATCACGCAAGCCTGTTTCCATAAGAAATCTGGCTAAAATGCTCACTTAAACTGCTTTGCAATAATTTCTCCTTGCCAGAGATGCCCCAAGGGGCTCACACACCCTCTACAATATCCAAGCATCCCCCCAGGCATGCCCTGTAGGCTGTTGTGAAGAGGGAGTTACCTCCCCCACAGGCCTTGGAGCACTGGGACCAGCTCTTGAGGGCCCACTCGTAGGAATCCATCTCCTCCAGCAGGACGTTGTTATTTCCAATCATGGGCAGCAGGTCTTCGTGGATGATGTACCGGTACATGAGGCTGCTCCTCACCTCCTCCTTCTGAGGGATGACCTGCAGGCACAGAGGGAGCAGTCAGAAAGGGGGAAGAATGATGCCTTGGAAAAGGGACCACATGGCAGGGTGGCCTACACCCAAAACTGGGGATGAACACAGCGATGGATGGGAGCACAGACCTGCCATTCTCTGCACGTCCAGGGAACCCAACCTCTCATTCACCACATACCAGCATAACTAAAATGGGATTTGGAGTCATAAGCAATTGCTGCAGAGCAAAATGCAGCTGGACTCAAAGGCAAGTGCCTGAGCAGCACGTCCTTGTGCCACTCCCTCACGCAGCTCGTCACCCCTTACTTTTGGCTGGCTCATTCCATGGATTTAACGACATGCCCCACACTCTTCCTCTACCCACATCCTTCCATCACCTGCCACATCACACCTCAGACCACCTCCCCTGTCTGTGACAGTCGTCCCCAAGCCCCCCAGAGCATATGCCAGCCAGGCTTACCAAAACACTGATGGCCTGGTGTAGGGGGCCGCTGGTTTTCAGGCTCTCCTTGCCTTCTTCCACAGTGTATTCCCACTCCAAACCCATCTCAATGAACACTTGGCTTTTGGCTTCTTTGCCCTTGGCATTCAGGATGAAGTTCCCCGTGGCTTGATTCTTAACAGCTGGAGCAGAAAGGAGATATTTGCAGTATCATTCCCTGTGGTCAGTCACTTTGGAGGACGGGAATGACCTAAACAAGACCCTCTTTGGTGGGAATTATGAGAAAAGGGTTGAGAAAGGGTGAAGGGAGAGGTGGACTAGGGCGTGCTCACCGATGCTGTGGGATGCTGGCTCTATCTCTTCTATCTGAAGGTGTCTTGCTCCAGCTGGGATCTCAAACATCTTCAAAACACCTGAAAGGGAGGGATGAAGGAAAGGGGGAAGAGAAAGAGCAGGTTTCCTCCAACTGGACACACGAATCCAGCTCTGAATCCACTTCCAAACCCACCCAGCCCTCTCACCTGGCTGCTTGGGGGTCTTGGCCAATGTGCCCTTCACCGTCCGGCAGTGGGAATTGTCCCCCCCGCAGACCCCACACTTGTCATCCTGCTTCAGGGAGCCAACCTCCTTGTCACAGCCGACGTGCTGGCACCCGGGGGAGGACAGGACAAGCCTGGGGTTACACGCCGGTGACCCAGCCCATCGCTCTGCCATCCCCTTTGCTGCACAAGGGCTGGGTCCCCAGGGGCAAAACACATGTCCCCAAGGGGCTGAGCTCTCTCCTGGCCAGGGGAAGGACAGGGACAGCCCCACAGGAGCTCCTCACCACGCACTCGCCCCGGACGCAGACGCTGTAGGGGTCTCGGTAGCTGCAGCGGGTCCCGTCGTGAACAACCTGGTTCATGAACACCACGTCCCCCGTGCCCTCGGACTGGCAGATCAGCTCACACTTCTGAGCATCTGCACCAAAGGGAAAGGGAAAGGGGAGAAAAAGGGAGGTGGGGAGAAAAAGGGAGGTGGGGGGGAAAAGGGGTTGTGGAAATTCATTAGGGCGAGTGAAGACAGAAACCCATCTCAGCTTGTACGCCTGAGCACAGCCACAATTCCAAAGCCCAGGATATATATGTGGCTGATCTCCCAAGCCCATTCACTGCTCAAGAGCCTGCACTTTTACCCAGTATACTCAGGAAATTAAGGGAAGGATAGGACACGCTACATGAGGCTGCAATGCAAGGAGGCAGCTCTGCTCTGGAAACAGGCTGGGAGAGCTGGGGGTGTGCAACATGGAAAAGAAAAGCCTCCAGGGAGCACTCAGAGTCCCTTACAGTGCCTGAAGTGGCTCCAAGAAAGCTGGAGAGGGACTTTGGACAAGAAGAAAGGCCCAGCGTGGCAGGACAAGGGAGAATGGCTTCAAACTGACAGAGGACAGGGACAGATGGGATATTGGGAAGAAATTCTACATTGTGAGCGTGCTCAGGTTGCCCAGAGCAGCTGTGGCTGCCCCTGGATGCCGGGAAGTGTTCTTCCAACTGTGAGTAACCTGGTCTGGTGGAAGGTGTCCCTGCCCACAGCTGCAGGGCTGGAATGAGATCATCGTTAAGGCCCCTTCCAACCCAAACCATTCCGTGATTTTAAAAAGCTGGCTGCTTGGTGTCGGCTTATTGCACAACAGTTTCCAGCTCAGGAGCTTCCCACTGCCCAACATCTGTGCAGCTGGCAACAGCCTCCATCCCAGGGTGATGGCCACCAGAGCAGAGTCCTCTGGAGGAAATCTGGCTACTGCTCCTTTGCTAGGACCCGCCACCACTCACCGTCATGATGCTCGTAGGGAAGCCAGGAATGTTTGCTGTTCTGGTGGGTGTAGTAGGAGTTGCGCTTGGAGCACTGCTGGGCACGGAAATCCTGGAAGGGCCCCGGGCACTCCTCGGCATTGCACACCTGGTACTCGTAGGTGGCTCCCGGGCACTGCCGCCCTCCATACGCTGGGCTGGAAAACAAACCCGGCGGGTTGTGAGAGTGCTGGAGAGGGGATGGTGTTCAACCCCAGCGCAGCTCAGTGCCCCGGGACACGGCACAGCTCCCCAGGAACGGATGTCCCCATCCCTGCCAACAAGGGGAAGAGCCAGGAACCTCTGGCTGGCGGCCACTTCCAGTTGGGAAAAGGGAGGGAGGCAAAATCCAGACGTACGGCGGGTTGTCGCAGCTGCGGCTGCGGGATCGCACGCCTCCCCCGCAGGTCCTGGAGCACGAGCCGAACTTGGACCAGGAGCTCCAGCTGCCATCCTGGCTGTAAGGCTGCTCCGACGTCTTCCAGATGCAGTGGCCCTTGAAGCACCACTGGAAGGGAGGAGAAGGAATGAGTCCCAGACCTCTTCCAAAGCGCTCAGTGTTGCCCTGTTTTCTGCCTGTGCAAAAGTTTTCTCATGTAGCCTTCTAATAACAATGTGTATTCTTAGAATGTTTACATACTTCTCCTGTGAGAGAAGACATGATTGACAGTAGTATCCACCATCTAAGTCAAAGGGGTGGTGACCTATGTAGCCAATCCCTTAACCTCTATACATATCTATAAATATTTGGAGTCAAAAAAAAAATAATTAGACAGCCTTCTACAACTGCTGTCTTCGGAGCCTTTCTCTCGTGTTCCTAAATTAAGACACACCCAGCTTCGCCCCGCAACAGCTCAGCACCAGTGGAGAGCCCTCCTGCACCCACAGCACTACAGAAATGGTAAAGCACGGGAGGAAAGTGCTCTTCATCATGCCCTCAGACACATCCCTCCCACAGGAAGCAGGACCAGCCCCTACCTTGCCGGGAGAGCACTCGGTCCCATCCAAGGGCGGCCCCTTCTTGGTCTTGCAGAAGTAGGGGTTGTCCGGGTGGCTGCACCACAGCTGCTTGCAGGGGTCAAAGGTGCGGAACTAGGGAGCAGAGAGGAGCTGTGCTGGGACAGCAGTGGGCAGCACCAGCAGGCTGGGGGCAGCCAGGCTGGCTGGGGATCCCAGGGAGTGGGGACGGCGTGGCCATACAGGCCCTACTCACTGCCGTGCACGTCTTGTACCCCACGCCAAAGTCGAAGCGGCACTGCTCGTCCATGGAATAATTAATCCCTGGCAGCTCAGGTAACGTGGGCCACTGGTGCTCAAAGGGGTCATCCAGGAGGCAGTCGTAGGAGCTGCAGAGTCAGAGAGAGGATTTCCTTCCGTCACCCCGTCCCTCAGCTCCAGGCCACTCTCCAAATTCAGCTACTGAGAAATTCGAATTATCACGGAATCCCAGAATGGTTTGGGTTGGAATGGTCCTTCAAGACCATAGAGTTCCAGCCCCCTGCCATGGGTAGGGACACCTTCCACTGAACCAGGCTGCTCCAAGCCCCATCCAGCCTGGCCTTGGAGAATTCCAGGGATCCAGGAGCAGCCACAAGTTCTCTGGGCATCCTGTGTAAGGGCCTCACCTCCCGCACAGGAAAAAACTTTTTCCTAATATCCCATCTAGCCCTACTCCCTGTCAGCGTGAAGCCATTCCCCCTTGTCCAAAGCCCCTCTCCAGCTCTCTTGGAGCCCCTTTAGGCACTGCAAGAGGCTCCAAGCTCTCCCTGAAGCCTCCTGTTCTCCAGGCCGAACACCCCCAGCTCTTCCAGCCTATCTCCAGGAGGCAGTTCGGCCCTGGGAGCATCTTTGGGTACCAAAAGCCAGCAGTCTGAAGGGAGGAGATCCCCTCCCAGCTGGAAGGGGCGTACTGGATGTAGCGGTTGAGCTCCTGTTTGCTGCAGCGGGACCAGTGGTAGCGGTGGAAGGCGGCCTGCACCAGCGGCGCCATGATGCTCCCCATGCTGGTCTCGTCGGCGCAGCGGTTGCCCTGCCCGTCGTGCTCCATGCCCAACCTGGGGGGGAAAATCCTCAGGGATTTACACCTGCAGCAGCNAGAAGGAGAAACAGAGGGGAAGGTGCTGAAGAGGTGGGGCTGCCCAGGTCACTTGGAGGCAGCCCAAGGATGTGCTCACCAGCGTGACCACCCTGGCACCAAAAGCCAGCAGAGGTTGCTCTGGGGCTTGCTGGCACCACTGCGTGCCCTTGTGCCAACACACCTGGGCAGGCAGGAGGGCAGAAACAGCACCCAGAGCACCCTGGCAGAGTGGGTGGCCACCGCCCCCCAGCCCAGGAATGGCATCCCCCGCATTCTTCTTCATTTAAAACAAACAAACAAGGAAAAAGAGTGAGAAAGAAGGGCACGAGGCGCTTCCCAGAGCCCTTCCAAAGCCACAGCCCTGCTCCCCACGGGGCACGCCCGCACATGCACCCACCCCAGGACCCCAGCCCTCGATCAAGTGCAGTGCAGTGGGGCAGCTGTGGGCAGAGGAATCCTCCCCCGCCCAGGCAGCAACACGTCACCTCCATTTTGGTCACCTTTCCTTTCTTTTTCACCGTATTTCTGCCCAATTCAATGAACTTCTTGGCACACTCCAGAATTTACTCCCCAAAGTTTTTTTACATACTTTTTTTTTTAAGGCTGACCCTTTTTGGCATCAAGGGAGTTAGTGAAGGAAGGACTTACAGGCCAGAGAGGCAAAAGCAGGGCAGGACCATGCTGGATAACTGTGCCCTGGGGACTGACTGGGATGCTGGAAGAGGAGAGCTCAGTGAGCCAGGAGTGGGCAGCAGCAGGAGAGGGGTGCTGATGAGCTGGGGGAGATGCACATCCCTACACCCACCCTGGCCAAACCACAGGGTCCACAGAGCCCCCCATCCCTGTGGGATACTTGATCCACAACAAGTAACTCCTATCATATGGTTTAACCATAAAGTAATAAATAAAGCCCTGGATAAATCATTTGAAAGACATTTTTTCCCCCCCCATAAAACTTTCCACAAGAAAGAATAAAGTTGTGGGAAGCTTCGTCTACAAGGGGAGGGCAAATTTATTTCATCTAGGATGAAAACTGGATAAATTCCCAAGCAAAGCACCTGTGGATGGGAAATGGGACAAAGGAATATGAAAAGGTGGAAGCTCAAAAAGGCAGTTTTCATAATGAAGATTCCAGTAAGAACTGGAAGGAGAATAAAAGGCTCTCCACAGGAGATTGATGGTGAGAAGCAACTACCTGGAAAATATTTAAACCTGAGCACAAGCATCCTTCAGCCCAGGCCAGAAAACCCCACTGTGCCACCCACTGCAGGGGGACACAGAAACCCTTTGGGTGTTGACAAGACCTCTACAGCAGCAATTGATAGTTTACAATCCATCCGTCCACTGCTTTTCTCTTCAAAGGGCAGGGATAATTTGGTGCCACACTCTGGTCCTTCATTCCATGCGTCCCTGAGCTTAACAGGGGTGTCAGGGATCTGCAAGGACTTTGTTTTGGGGAAAAGAGGCAAGAGCAAGCACAGTGTTACTATTCCAGCAGCCCAATCAGAGGGAAATTCCCGGGGGATGAGGGGCTCCTTGTACCATGCAGCACAGCCAGGCAAGGACACAGCAACCACGGGGACTTCCACAGAAAGTCCTGGAGATGTGTGACAAGCAGAGAGCCAGAGCCGCAGGGAATAAGGGAAGGAGCTGCTGGAAGGAGAATCCCTAGAGCAGGGCTACTCCATCGATCTCACAACTCCTTCCCACCAAGGGGCAGCCTAGGGAGTCTCCCCCTTCTGCCAAAAAAGGTCCTCTCAGGAATGCCTCTGGACACAGTCACTTTGCCAGGAAGAGTCTAGAAAAATGAAACAAAAGCTGGTATTTCACCCATGTGACCCTGGACAAGGAGGTCAGGGCAGGTCACCAGCCTGGCACAACCCAAGGTCTGCTATCTGGTGGCCACAGCACACTCAGGAGGGTTTCCAGCTGGATATCTCCTGAGGTTCATCTCCTGCTTAGGGGGATCTTTTTCAGGGAGGTAATCCAAGTTAGGACAGTTCTCCTTCTCCACCTTTCCTTCCTCCTGTGCCCATCAGGAGGGTTTGTGCTACAGACCAGGGTGACCATACCCACCCCATTCATGGCATCAAATGGAGCTTCCTGACGGAAATCCAGACCTGGCCACCAGCGTGGAAATGAAGAGATGGGAGTTTGGAAGCAGCAGGCTCAGAACTGGGAAAAGGCACCTCTTGTGATAACACCAAAGCACCTGTTTTCCTAATGGAGCCACGAAACATCAGAAGGTTTTCCTGAAAATTTATATTAGCAAGGCCTCCAACTTCTCAGACCACACTGGCACAATCTCTGCACCAAGAGGGTGAGAGATTCCTGCAGTAAAACTTCCTCTTTGGCCCAGGATTTATTGGATTCAAGAAATGAATCCATATAAAAACAGGTTTTAAAGGCCCTCCAGAGGACAGAATAAATTGACTGGAGCTTCCTGTGGTATTTCACCTTTTTTACCTTATTTCCGTAATTTTAAGGCATATTGGGTCAAGGGGAAGACTGGTAAATGAAATCAAAGAGCAGGAGAATAAACAAATAAATAAAGATATTTTATCCATTCGGGTTGATGCTCTGGATTAATTCTCTGTCTCTCTCTCTCTCTTCTTCATCACGTGAAGGAAAAAAAATACCGATTTTTATAACCTTTTTCTGGAGCTCGCTGGCCAGCAAACAGACTGTGCTCGCAAGAAATCCTCTCACCCCTGGCCGGCTTTTCCACCCCAGCAAACTGCACATACCTGACCGAGACAAATACAGTACCTTGCATACCTGCGGGCCCAAAATCTTGCCTGGTGAGGAAGACGGCGTGGTCGTGGTACTCGGCGTGCTCCGGGTCGGAGCGCTGCTGCGAGTGCGCCCAGCGGCACACCTGCTCCAGGCTCCGCGACGGATTCCCCCGCTCGATCAGGCTGACTGACTGCGGACACAACGGAAAAGACACCGCTGGGGACAGCAGCAAGAGGTGTCGCCCTTCCCCTGGGAGCCAAGGAGGGTTTATGGGAGACGAGGAGCTGCAGGAGGAAGCGGCAGATCTAAACGGCGAGCTCTCCTGGGTTCAAACATCTGCTGCTTGTTTTCCTGCATCGTCCCCCGAACCTCAGAAGTGACGCAGCTGGAAAAAGCAGCTGCCACCAGAGCCGGCTTTGGGGAGGATAAATCATCCCTAACAGAGCCTGGCAGTTCCCATCCCACGGTATCACCACAGCTCCAAATCCCTTCCCCTGCACAGATCAACCTCCAGCCCAGAGCACAAACGTCGCTGGGAGGAAGCCAGACAGATTGTTGGCTCTCTCAGCCAGAGATGATGTTCCTGGTCCCACGGAGGCCTCCAAAAATGGGCCAGCCTCCATCCTCGTCCCTGCTCCTCAGAACCATCCCTGGATCTCCAGGATGTGTTGGGTTTCTGCCAGCCGAGCATATTTCTATAATAAGGAAGGTTTTTTTCCAAGACCTAACCAGTCTTATTTGTGGATCACACACACACACAGACATCAGTGTGTTGAGTCATTAACACCCTTGCTAGAACATTTCCTGTGGGACAGGGGCTTGCCCCAAAAAAGTACAGAAAATTACATTGTTTTAAAGAAAAATCTGGCTGCCGTGCTCGAACAAGCCTTAAAAAGTAAGTGCAGCCTGAGAAACCACATGAAAACTTCTCAGGAAAGCTTCCCACGTTTTTCCTGGCCATGCCCAAGCCACATGAGAGCTACAGGACAGCCAGGCAGCTGAGTCAAGGAGATCCCAACCTCAGCTTCTCCTCACTAATGTCCAGCTCCTCTCAGTGTGGGAAGCCACCTTTATCCCATCACCCACAGAGCTCTGAGGAAGCCTCTGCGGTTTTCCCCACATCCCAGAGCAGGCACGTAACAGCAGATCACAGCCACCCACCCACCACCTCCCTGAGGGCCTCATAGGCCGGGGGGCTATCCAGGCCCTCAGCTCCCAAAAACCAGGCTGAGGAGGGTCCAAATCCACCCCTGCTCAGCACAGTTGTCATTTGGGCCCCAAAAACTGCCACGTTTTCCCAAGCCTGGGCTTACCCAAGTGCTAAATAAACATTAGAGCATGTCCTGCCCGCCACGTCCGAGCGCTGGATTTACCTGACGATATCCCACCATGATCATCCTGACCAGCACGATGTTGATGTGAACGCCCAGGGACTCGTCGTGATAAATTTCATCCACCTGAAGAAGGGAGGGAAATCCAACAGGGAAGAAGTTAAGGCCATCCCAGCTTTTAAGCCCCTCCTGTCCTCCACACTCCCATGTTCCACACCCTTCCAGGCTTTCCAAGACCAGGTGCAAAGATCTCATCCTCCTCCTCCCACTGTGGGGAGAGGTTTTTTTCCCATTTTCCCAAGTGAAACAAACACAAAGTCAAAAAGCCAAGCCGGAATAAGCCAAAATTTCCCTAGGAATGGCTCAGATGGTCAATGACATCACCCATTTCCATCAAGGGCTGTGTTTCCTCCACCGCATTTCTCAATGAACCGCTGCCCCTTTGGAATATGAATCCCTCAGAGGGATGGAAACGCTCCAGGCTCCAGCATCCAAAGGGAAAACGGCTTTTTGATACAATCCTTTGCCTCTCCCCAAAGCCAGGGCTTTCCTCAGTCGCATCAGTGAGTCAAACCTGACCTATGGCTTCAGAAATCCCAGGAGAAGGCAGCACAATGAAGAGAACGGGGAGGGCTCATGAGTCAATGAGATCCGTACCATCCTCGGCCATTAAAAATGACCTTGCAAAGGAAATAACCAGCTATAACCTTTTCCTTCTGCGTTTCCAGGATGAATAAACAAATTCTACTCCTAAAGGCTACCGAGAGAGTAGAACATCCAGATGGGAAACGTCCCTGAGAGCTGAGCCCAGTGACATGGAGAAACGCACGGAGTGGGCAACCACAAACCCACGTGAGACCCTGCACCTCCTGCAAAGCACGTGGGAAAACATAGGCCAGGGAAGAAAAACACCCTGATTTTTGAGAATGAAACTTTCTTTTTCCCAAAATGCCTCTCAAATGGACAGTTCCACAAATGGGGGTTCACTGCAGAAGTCGAGAAGACCAAATTAAGACCATTTTTAATATTGCCTAGAACTCATGTTTTAATTAAAATAGACTTTTTCGGCTTTGCCCAAGGGGGGATTAATTTGCCTCTGCTCTGTCATAGCCTTCCAGACTAAGTTAAGAATATAAAGCCAGATTCATGGATCTTTTCTATTTTTCCCTCCATTCCTTTGGGTTTTTTAAATCTTACATCAAGGGTCGGGTGAAAACTACCCTTGTACTGCTGCCCAAATGCAACTCAGCCATTTCCCAGTGTGTTTTACAAGCCCCCCAGTTTCCAGCCTGGGATTCCATTTGAAATACCCACTCAAGCCAGTTTTAAACCCAAAAACCCAGTGTTAACCTTTTCCCCATGACAACCAATACCCCCACGGGGTGCCTCCAAGCCATGCAGAGAGGTATTGCAGATCCTGAGCCTCGAATGCAGCAAAATCAATTATAAAAGATTAAAATCAATCAATAAACTGCCAGTTCATCCATTAATGCATCCCTTTGGAGGCAGAAGCTGCAAGAGCCGTGGGGCACTTTATTCATCGGTGTGGAAAGATAATGCTGGTCAGCCCACCCTCAGCTCATCCCTGCTTTCTGTGGGTGGGATGCTCCTTCACCCTCCCCCTTTTGTAAGAATAATGAGAATATGACGGATTTTTTCTGATCCCAACCCTAATTTTTTGGGGACGCGCACAGAAGGGTGGAAGGTCACGCAATGTTGCAGCTGCAAACATTACTCAGGCCTGCAGACCCACTGAGGTATGAAGGATCCAGGCCAGCAAGGAACTCCAGCTCCCCAGGGATGTCAGGCTCAGCCCTGGGTTTTAGGATGTTGGAGGATTTGGCATCCCAGAGAAATCCTACATCATAAGTTTGATCCCTTACAAAAATATTGGTAATATGGCAGGGTGGGAAAGTGGGGAGAGAGGGAGAAATTAAAGCTATGCTTGAGGAGATGCAGAGCTGGACCTGAGGGCTGGTTTGGGGAACAAGACAGGAAACACAACCATCTCCTTCACTTTCCCAGATCTTCACACACTTTCCTTCACCCCCAGCGCTTGTCAGGAGCTGGAGCTTCAAACTAACAGAAGGTAGGGTTAGATGGGATATTGGGAAGGAACTGAGGGAAGTGAGGGTGGGGAGGCCCTGGCACAGGTTGCCCAGAGAAGCTGTGGCTGCTTCGTCCCTGGAAATGTTCAAGGTCAGGTTTGATGGGGCTTGGAACAACGTGGGATGGTGGAAAGTGTCCCTGCCCATGGCAGGGGGTTGGATTTTAGGATCCTATGGTCATCCACCAGTGCTCTGCTACTTGCTGCCTGCTCCCAAGGACCCCTCAATCCATCAGGATGAGCCACGTTCCTGCCTTAGGGATCTCTCTACCAGCCACGACCTGACCTTGCAGGGACTGGGAGCATCAAGCAGACCAGCACAGACCTCTCCCTTCCCAGCTGCACAGAATATTTTGGCAGGATGCTCGGTAGATCCTGCTGTATTATTCCAAGATGGGATTTAATTCCATAAATCTTCCTTATAAAGCAGTGCTAAATCCCACTCTCCTCCAGCTCACAGGGACCTGGTACTCCCCCTCTCCAGCCTCTGAAACGAAGAGTTAAGCTCAAGCCCAGCCCCTGTTTAGTCCAGGGTTTAGACCAGGATCTGCACCTAACCAATACCAGCTTAGCAGTGGCCTTTAGGGTTAATTCAGAAAGCAGATGTGGAAGCAGACTGCCCAAGGCTACAGACTTCCCTTTGCAGCCAGATATAAATAATTGATTTTGGAGGGAAAAAAGAATCATATCAAAAGGGCTTGGCACTGGCTGCTGCAAGGGCTGCGACCCTGTAGGCCCCAGGTTTTGGGGCAGGGGGGAACATCAGCAGGGTCAGCTTCCCCCAAGTGCTCCAGTGCCTGTGGAAGAAGTGGGATGGAGCTGGAGGGGCTAAGCATCACCTTGGAAATGGAAATCCATCCAGAGAGCAGCTCGCAGGCTTGGCGCAACTCACCCTGCCCTCTGCACATGCCATTAAGCAAGCCAGTGCCTCCAGAGAAACCTCTTCCCCCAAAAATACCTGTCTAGCAAAGGCTTCCAGTAAAGGGACTCACATCCCTGAAGCCATAGGATAAAGATCTTATCCCTCTCATCCGTGCTCAGCCTGTTTCACACTGTGGCCTGGCAGGCAATGCTCTCCTCTCTCATTTAAAATGGAATTTTCCCACCTATAAACAGCCCAGCCCCCAAGGCTCGCTGTGAGTTAAGGGCGAACCAGCAGGAACGACCACCCCACAGGACTCCCCCCAGCACTGCAACACCAAGGAGACAGTGGCAATGCTTTACACTGAAAGGAACATTCCAACCTGGGAGCACGGCAGGCTGCCTCCCTAAATCCCCTCCAACCTCTGGCCAGCCCCGAGTCTGCAGCCCCAGACGCGAGATCCCGACAGCAAAACCACACTGGCAACGAGGTCTAGACCTCGCCGTTCTTCAGGGAAGGAAAACAAAGGGAGAGACACGAGAAGAATTTGCCAAAGCAGCAGAATAGCTGACATTTCAAAACGCTGGGATCGCTTACTCGGAACAGCCAAGTCATCCTTAAACTCCTTTCTTTTATTCCCTCGCTCGGTTTTCATGCCGGTGGATTCACCCTGAGCCTCTTTGCTGGGGCTGGGGGGTTCAGAAGGGAGAGGAAAGTCCCTCTTCCCACATTTTCTGGCTTGCATAATGCATAATGTCACCTCTGTGAGGGCTGACCCACATTGTCTGTGGGGAGGAACAGAGGTAGGGGAGAATTGTTCTGCAGGGCAAGACTAGATTTGATCAGAGCTCTCCACAGAACAAGGCATGTTGTCCCAAAAAAATAGCAACAAATAGGTAAACCTATACAGAGGGTAGGGAAAAGTGCATGGACACATGAGAGACATCAGAGGGAATTTCGTCACTATCAGTCAGCCAGGAAGCGGCTCAGAAACCCCTCACCTATGAAAAAACCCCACACAGGTTAAAATTAAAGCTGAAGGTTTAATTTTTGTTCCCAAACCCTCTCTTCTGTGGGGTCTCAGTAGCACTCTTTGTTGCTCTGCCCTTGGGAACAATAATTTCAGCTGGAGCCAGGCAAGTCCCAGCCTGGAGAGGGCTGTGACTCATGGGGTTTCCCTAGTAACCCGAAACAATGGGAAAACACCGCGTACCTTTGCATCCTTACCCAAATCAGGGGCAATATCCGACAAAAGCCCCGGGAACCAGCTGAGACCAGGGCCAGGTTTAACACAGCCAGAGCTTGTCTTCTCCCCTCCAAGTGGAGCCACCCCCAGACTTGAAAGGGTCAGGGATGAGCAGTGGGAAGTCTGGCAGAGGAAACCAAGAAGCCCAACTCCCAGAACACAAGAAGCTGGAAAGCAGAGCCAAGCACTGAATATCTCCTCTCCTCTCCCTTTTCCGGGGTGCTGGATCCCCTCCTGGTTCCCAGCCCTTGAAATCAGCACTCACCACGGCTGGGGGATCCTAATTTTCCTTCCATAACATCACAATCCCTGCCAAAGGCAGCAAGCAGGAGAGGAGAATGGCTTTCCAGAGCCAGCACATCACCAAACACTCATCCCAAGAGGCCAACAGACCGGTTTTGGTTAGGTGGACACAGCAATGCTTGGAGCAGAGATACTCCCAGTGACTGATGGCAGAGGGGGTGCTGTGCCTTTCCCACTCACTCCAACCTGACCCCAAATTCCTGGGCAGCATCTGAGCCAAGAAGGGAAGGGCAGGCTGGGAATGCAGGCTGGGAGCTAGCAGGGAAGGCAGCCTGCCTGCAGGGAAGCTCTTAGGTGCACAAAAGGAGCAGTCATCCTCATGTCAGCTTCCCGCGATGGACACAGTGCCCTCCACTGAAAAACATCCACATTTCTGGCAATGAAATAAGAGCCGTGGGCTTTGTTTCTTTTTAAAAAAAACCTCCTCCATGACAAATCATTTATCACCAAGCTTCAGCCGACACAGAGCTCCTAATAAAGGGTTTTGTGTCTTGGGCTGAGCCCCGGGACCCTACCTACAGCAGTGCTGGGAAGGGATATGTGTCCCACTGCTCCCTCAGTGGAGACCTCAGAAAAAGCCAGGGAAGTTTATCATTACTTCCAAACTCGTTGCCCCCTTTCCTTGGGATAAATTTTGACAGGAGCGCTCCTAGGCAGGAAAACTTTCCCAGTTGGCTCCCTGAGGTACTCCAGCCCAGCTCGTTAAGCCCTTTCCTCGTTAGGGGGCTGGCCAAGGCTCTTACCCTTCTTCCCTTTGCCTCCAACTAATGGGATTAATGTTCAGCTGTGTGGTCCCAGCAGGCTCCTCCCCGCCAGCCCCCCGGCATCCTCCTCTCTCCCTCCCTCTGCCACCCAGGCCAGAAAGCAGGGCTCTCTTTTTTCTGCTGAATCGGGTGTTTTAAGGCAATCTGAGCCGGTAAGGAAACGAGGCGGCGCCAAGGGAAGAGGAGGCGGACGGAGGTCACGGCAAAGCTGGAAAGAAAACGCACTAAAAACCAGAAAGAAAGAAGGGGAAGGGGGTGGGGGGAGGATATACAGAAGGAAATAATACTTGGGGGGAAGTATTTGTTGCCTGTATTATCCTGGGGTTTCCCCCCCCCTCATTAAAGTCTCCAGCGCCGCCTTTAATTGAATAGGCAGCGGGTCCTCCCTTCTCCCAGCGCAGCATCCCGCGCATTCACTCCCTGAAAAGTCCTGCCCGCGGGGTAGGAACCATGAAATGCGCCTGAAAACCGACCTTTTGATTAGAGCTGACAATCCCCGGGCGCTCAAACTGTCCATCCCGCCCCCCCTTCCCCCTCCCCGGGATCGGAAAGGAAAAATGACATCATCTCCGACCCCCGTAACGTGGGAAGAGCCAGAGGGCAGAGCAGGGAACCCTGTGCCTTCCCCCTGGCAGGAGGATTTAATACGCCAAGGGGAGAAACGTTCAGAGGGTGAATTTAAGTGAGGCGGAGAGCATCGGAGCGCAGGCATCGGGATAACGTGCCAGAGGATAAAACATTGTGATGAAGGTGTTTGCTTCCTCAACACTTTCCTTATCCGGGACTAGCCGCTTCACTCATCCTTCACCCTCTAATCCTACAAATCCTCCCCCTCCCCGTGCTGATAATTTCCCCTTCGTTGCCGGCCATAAGGCAGAAATAATGCCCCAACCAACCACCCAAAAACATCTTTATAACCATCCCAGAGCTGGTTGAGCCTTTCAAACATTTTCCACCACTGTGCAAAAGAGCGCTTAGGGAAAAATAAATAAATAGGGAGGAGGATAAAGCATGGAAAACAAAACTGGGAGAGAGAAAGAGATCCTTGAGCATCGATCATATTCACAGACATTCAGGTGCTGGAGGAGGAAACCTCCCTGAAGACGACTGAATGAATAAATATTGATCCTTCCACATCGCTCAGGACTCGGGGAATATGGATGTTTTTATCTTAAAAAGGAATGAAAAGGGGTGTAGGGGACTAGCACAGGCTGCCCCGTGCCTCTGAGTGAGGACAGGTGCAGGAACTGTAAAGCTGCTCTAAACTCCTTTGCAAACATAGCCTGAATGGTTACCCAGGTGCAAACGTTTCCAAAAAGCTTCTGAAAAGCTACAAAAATATTTTCTCTACCAACAAATAGCATTCAGAGTAAATCATGAACATCATAATTGCAAAACAAATCACAAACACCGTAATCTCTAACTAAATAAGCCACGACCATTCTCTTTTTTAGCATTTGCTGAGACTTCAGTGAAGAGGAGGAAATGGTCTCAGCCAGGAGAAACTTTTGGAGTCGAGTGACAGACAGTGACAGCACCAGCACGCCAGACCCTGCCATGGGCAAGGGGAAGGTGATGGAGGTGAACATTAAAGGGCTCTTGCTTTCCATCCCTCCAGTTCCCACAGTTATTAAACGCCAGAGCCAGCTGTGTGAAGGCACAGCCCTTCCTGTAGCACTGCTCCCCCTCCCAAACCCATTTCTTTTCCCAGGATAACGGATTTGCAGCATCAGAAGAGCACTAAACCCAGGGAAGGGCGGGATCCACATCCCCCCCAGCCGAGCCTTACTATGTTCATGAGGGTGAGGACGTAGTTCTGGACGTGCTCCTTGCCATGGAAGCGCACCACTGAGTCATCCACGGCCAGCAGCACCTCGATGTTGTAGTCATCCTTCCTGGCGTGGCGCCGCTTGCGCTCCGCGTCCCCCAGCCGCTCCGTCATCAGCTCCAGGGAATTCGGGAGCTCGCCCACCTGCACGCCGGGCACTGGGCAGGAAAAGAAAGAGCCTTTGAGGGGAGCTGACACCACGGTGACGCTCCACAGAAGTAGAAATGCAGTAGGGAAAATAGATAAGTGATTTAACTCTTAACAGGATGTTTGAGCTCCGGCTAGTTGCCGGTCCAGCTCGCTCTGTGGCCCTGAACTGTGAAGACTGAAAGATATGTTAATGATTGGACTCGGGAACCTTAAAAGGTTTTTTCCATACTAAATGACTCTGTGATCTGTTAAAAAGTCAAATCGAGGCCACATTCCATAGAATCATCACAGAATTATTTGGGTTGGAAGGAACCTTAAAGCTCATCCTGTTCCACCCCCTGCCCTGGGCAGGGACACCTCCCACTAGACCAGGTGGCTCCAAGCCCCATCCAACCTGGACACTTCCAGGGATGGAACAGCCACAGCTCCTCTGGACAACAACTTCCAGTGCCTCACCACTCCCACAACACAGAGGTGACCAAAGCATGACTGCAGCACCTCCAGCCCAGCCTTTCCTTTCCTTATTCTTGACTTCAGCAGTTAAACTGAGCCTAAAGCCACAGGGTGAGGGCTCATGGAAGGAGAAACCCTCTCCCCACATGAAATATTTATTACCAATTGCTGGGAAGGAGTGGATTCCAGCAGCCCCTACCTTCGGGATGGAGGTCGTGGCGTGGCTCGGCGCCATCCTGCCGGATGGCCGAGCGCCGATAGACCACGTGGGCCCTCCCGTGCTCCTCCGTGTCCTGCTGGCCCCTCTCCAGGGGCTCGATGAAAAACTCGTTGCTGTCTGTCCGAATCAGGCCAGCCTGGACTCCACAAAGAAATAAGGAAAAGGGGGGGAAAACAGTGTGGTTTTATATAAGTATAGGAAGATATACATACTCGATATCCCCATTAAAGATTGATGCAGAGCACGCACAAAGGGGAAAGACATCCCAAATAATCTTGTCTTGATCCTACTCCATGACACCGGGATTGTTTTAATACCATGTTCATCTATGACAACCCTTAATTTCTCTTTTAGGTGGGAAAAAAAAAATAAAAAAGGAAGGAAAAACCAACCAACAAAAAACCCGCCCAGCCTGGCTGCAATTCAAGTTGGATCTTTATATGGCTACGAAACTGTTCTGTCTCATCCATGAGTTGTGCCGGACCCTGAACTCAGGGATACAAGGCTGAAGGGGCTCCCAAGACCCTCCTGAGCCTCCCTGAACCCTCCCCATTCCATTCCTGCGGTGCCGTTAGGATATCTGCCATTTCACTGACACAACGAGCTGCAACAAGAAGCAGGAAAGAGAAACCATTCTCTCTGGCCCATGAAGTACTTGGGAATTAACACAGGGGAATCCCGTTGGAGGAGAAGCTGGAAAGCATTACAACTCCACCTCCCAAACACAGGGAAGATGAATGACAGGGCAAACATCACTGCAAATGTTGTCCTGGCTACCGACCTGCTCCTAATTAACACCAAGCTCCCATCAAATCCCCCTTACATCAGCCTGAGCGCTCACACCCCGCAGCGCCGGCTGGCTCAGACCTCGGGCAAGGAAAAGGATCACCAGGATTTGGCTTCTATCCCACAGGCAGCCCCCCCCCAGCTCGGCATTTTTTCCCAGCTCCCTCCATGGCGCACGCGTGCGTTCCTTCCTCCGGCGCCGCCCGCTGAACATATGGATCTGTTCTTGGAGCAAAGCCTTCAGCAGCGCGGACCCACTGGAGTCCTCGTAAGGGCGTTGGAATGGTTCTCAATAAAATAAAATAAAAGTAAAATATATGCAGAGATGTATTTCAGACAGAGGCTGGGGCTCTTCCAAACCCGCCTGGCTCTTTGGGTCCCCTTCGTGTTCGTGTCCCATTGGATTCATCAGGCAACCTGGCCAACCTGGCCAGTCTGTTGGATTCCATCAAATTTCTCAGGTTTTATTGACTGCTTAACTCCACTGCAAAGCGGGGTTTGGGATGGTTTTGTTTCACTTGCTTCCTGAGGAATCCAAGTCCTTGACTGACACAAGTATCTCAGGTTCTTCCTACAGGAGACATCCAGGTCAGACCAGGGCAGCCAGGGATTGTGCCCCCACTCTCAGACAAGGAGATGAAGAACACAGCCAGGTTGAAGCAGGGGCATCAGGCAGGGTGGTGGTGTGGCAGAGAACGAGGCAGGGGATCAAACCACCAGGCAGGTTCAGTGGTGGTTGAGCGAGGCCATGATGATGGGGCAGTGCACAGAATCACGGGATCCTTTAGGTGGGAAAAGCTCTCCAAGATCATCGAGTCCAACCATTGACCCAGCACTGCCAAGACCACCACTAAACCACATCCCCAAGTGCCACATTTATAATAAATCTTTTCAATCCCTCCAGGCATGGGGAATACCAGCCTGTGCCAGGGCCTGACTACTTCTTCCATGAAGAAATTCTCCTAACTTCCAGTTCCAAAGCATTGCTCTTTATTATACCATAAAAGGAGGAGCAGAAGCAGCCCCTACCCCGGGAGGAACTCTTCTGGGACACCACTCCCCCCTCCCAGCCCTGCCATGGGGTGCTCCATTTGGGACCAGGCACCCCAAAGCTGGTTTATGGGTTTAGGGCCAAAGCCGGGACTTGCTGAGTCAGGCAGCCGGAGGAAAGCCGTGCTGCCGCGCCGGGGCAAGGCTGGATTAAAATCTGAAAGAGCCTGGTCCCAAGCCACAGCCCACTTGGGTTCGAGCTGCTCTACAGCTCGTGACTAATTATATCTGGCTCAAGGAATAAAGCAGCCCAGACTTTCTCCCAAAGGCGGGATGCAACGCGCCGCCGGCTCCAGGGATGACCGACGGCAAAGGGGATAACGCAGGGATTTTTGTGCCCATCTGATCAGAGCAGCCCAAGAAATGAAACAGAAGCTTCAGCAGTCACCCTGGCATTCACAGAAATAAATTAAAGAAACAGAACCCAAAAAGACCACCATTGCAAGAGGCGTGCACCAACCTGCTCGCTCACAAAAAGGAGCAGGTCAGGTTGTATTTCAGCATTTCGGGAGGGTTGTAACAGCAGAGATGCAGCAGAAAAGGTCAGATGCCATCCATGAAGTCCCACTCAGCTTTTCTTGGGTTTTTTCCAAGTGTTCAATCCCATCCCCAGGGATCAATTAGCCATATGCTTCCTGCCCTTGATCTTAATTTGGTTTAATAATACCAAATCAAATTAGATCAATTTCTGGGACTATTATCACTGCTTCTGCTAACATGAGATGCTATCTGCAGCTCTTAGTGAAGGTACTATCAAATTAGAAAATGGCCCTTTAAAGACAATTCCACTGGAAAGAGGAAAAACATACCCCAAACTCACTCCTGGCAGCTCACAGAGGGTGAAGTCTCTTTTCCAGCTCTCCTGTGCCTCCCCAGGATAAGGGACAGATGAACTCCAGCCTCACTAAGGCGGACTCCCCCAGGACCCTGAGTAAGAAACTCCTCCACTGCTGGGTAAAAAGCTCCATCTCCCACAGGAATTCAGGAAATTCTGACACTTAGCACAGCTGAGATATGGAAAAATTAATAAAGCTGCTGCACTCGGCCAGGGAAGCTAACAGGAGGGGGGAGTCCGGCTGCGTGCATAGTATGTATTTCTCCTGTAAGATTCACAAGTAATTTGGACAAAAAGTCCTCGAAAACCAGGCAGTGTGAACACAGACACCATGGATAACGGCGCTCCCCTTCCATCCAGAGGGCGTCAGGCATGGTCCAGAGGTGCCCCATCACTATTTTCACGCCTCTCTGCAGCACAGGCTTTGCAGCCCATCAGACACAACACTTTGCCTTCCTTGACTCCTTTTCCCTGCTCTTCCTGCCAAGGCGAGAGGTTTTTGGGGTGGCTACAGACCAGGCTTTGCCAGGTGACCCGAGCCAGGCCTCAAACGTGGCTCCTGGTGGAGTGAGGACATGGAGACAACGCTCAGCACTAATTAATTTATTGGGTTTTCAGCCCAAACAGGGCCTGGTTTGCATCTCACTGCCAAAACTTGGGATTATCACCTGGGATAAAACCCCTCATACCTGTGTAACACCCACACCAGCTGAATCCAGTGGGATCTATGTGATCAAAGGGACCTCTCACACCCTTTTTCTCCCTAAAACTAACCCTACAGTTCAGGAACAGCAAGGAAAATCCTGGAAGACCAAGCCACGCTTTTTTTCAGTGGGGCATCATTTTGGGGGGGCTGTTTCTCCCTCCGTTCCCTATTAATTACTGTTTCTGATGGCTTTTGTGTTCTGCTTATCTGCTGCCACCCATCTGAAGCAAGCCAGGGCCACGGGGATGGAAAACGCTGGCTCTACAGTTTGCAGCACTACGGCAAATCACCCCAGGGAAAAGCCAGGCACACAAACATGGTGTCTGTGGGTGATAATCCTTCACCCATCCCTGCAACCAGCAAAGCAGGAAGGAAGCAAGGTCGACCACACGTTGCTAAAGCCGGCGGGGAAAAAATCTGGGATGCCTCCACTGCAGCGAGATGTGTCCGTCGGCAGAGATTCCTGCCTAACGCTACTTTACCAGTCAGGAATTTGGGGGCTTAGATCAGCTTTGAAATTACGTTATGGGCGACAGCATCTTCCCACCCTGGTACGAGACACCCTTGCAAAAAAAACGAAAGGCCAGACTCTCACGGGTGGATGCCCCCAGCGGACGACGGCCGTGAAGGAGCCACGGGTTTGGCATCTGGGAGAAGGATCGGCTCACTTACACGGCTGAGTATGGATTTAGGAAAGATTTTGGGTGGACTCTCTTTTTCAAGAGCTGGGCCCAGGGTTTTGGGGGTTTTTTTTTTTAGTTCCTCCCGTCCTCTCTCCCTGCCCCCTGTTATTTATAATCCCGGTCTCCGTTTATACACGGCCTGATCTCTTTGTGTACACAGCCCTCATCCGCAGCATCCCGCAGCGCTTCCTCTGCCCAGGAACCGGCGGCCGAGCGCGGCCCCGCGCCTCCCACGCGCGCTATACCGGGATGCAAAAGCCACAGTCCCCTTCCGAAGCTCGTGGGCAACTTCCAGCAAAAGCCCACAGGAATTCCAGGGCGCTCGCTGATGGAAGAGTTTCCTCCAGCCCGGTAGCAATGTTCCTGATCACGCACATCCCTCTCAGATGCTCTGCTGCTTTTCCGACAGGTCATAAACATCATCCTCCCATCCCACCCGCACCTAGAACCGGGTTTTGGTTCCGTTTCTTGCTCCGTTTCCTAAATCAAGCTCTTTTCACTGCTTTTCCGGAATCCTCTTGATCTCCCCACTCCTCCAAAGCAGGTGGATCCTGAGCAGATTGAAGATGCCGGACTCGCTTAAGCCAGAGGGCCATACAGCCGGAAAACCCACGGAAAAGAGAAAACAGCTGTGATGTTGGATGTGTCACAAGGGGAAGGGACCCAAGCACCTGCTTGTCCCCTCAGCCTCGTGTCCTCCACCAGAGCATGGGAAATTCCTGGTCTGGAATTGAAGCCAGGATAGTGATTTGTTGCAATAAATTTATTGCAGGAAACAGAAAAAAAGAATTCCTTATTGTGGGGGAAAAGCCACTTCTTCTCTTACGTGGGCTTAAAAGGGTGGGCTTGGGGTGCTACAAGTGGCAGGATATGGCAGCATAAATCCACATGGAAAAGCATCCTGTGGTACAAGCTACATTCTAACCCAGCTGGAGCAAGGGCAAAAAGAAGGACAACCAACAAGGTGTGCAAGGGGCTGCAACGGGAAAACTCAGGGCTAAAGCCTAGAAAAGCCTGGAAAAGTTAAATTAAAGCCTGCTTGGGATTGACACTAACAACAACGTGGGCTCTGGGGAGGAAAATTCCCCAAAGCCACAGCAGGACACGGATCAGCTGCCGGTCGCCTCCAGCATCCTTTTGCTCGTGATGCCAAAGGGAATGAGATCTGCCATGGAACCTGCATTCCTCAAACCCCGGCCTCTGTTCCAGACTCAGCACTATTCGCTGGCTCTATAGGAAATGCCTTTAAAGCTTCCAAGCCTGCCCACATTCGCCAAGCCCCAGCGCAATCCGCATCCCAGAAAAAAGTCTGGAAGTCCACAACCTCAGCCCATTCCCGAAAGGATGCTTCAAAAGGTGTGGATTACGTGCTAAAAAAATTTAATTCCTATATGTAGGCGAAATACGTATTTCCAGCTGTGCTGCTCTATCATTTCTGCTGGTACACTAGCACCAGGCGCTGTATAAAAAGAAAGGAATGCCAAATTGTTTTTGCCGGTGGCCAAAATTGGCTTAAGGAACTCCCAGAATAAAGCAACTAAAAAAGAAATATATATATATAATTTTTTCTTTTTTAAAAAGGCACAAAATAAGACGTTTCTTCCAACCCGGCAGTAACTTTAAGTGGTACCAGGAGCAAACAGCAAACTCTGGCACCTAAACCAAGATTTAAATTGGCTCAAAGAAAATCTGAAGGGCAACAGGCCAAGGGTATTAAAAAATAAGCGTTTCCCCGAGCGCATCAAAGGTAGGGAACCCACAGGCAGAGCAGATGCCAGGGATAAGGAGGTAACAGAGCCATTTAAAGGAATTAAAAGCGCTGTGACAGCAAGTTACTGATGCTGAACTGTGCTCAGAAAGCCAAGAGCCTCTGAGCCCTTGAGTGATTTTAAAANGCAAAAAGATGCTTGGTGGGAGCCAGACTGCAGCTCACAGTGATTTCACGAGGTGCTCGAGCTCACACAGCATCATTTAAGAGGTGGGAAATGCAGCGGAAAAGTTCCTGGAGCAGTCCCACGGTAAAACACGGGTGGGCAAGGATGGAACAGCATCAGCAGGAGTGTGGGTCCCCATCCCAGAGGTAGGGCACAGCCCACGGATATAACAGCGTTTGAGCAGGAGGCAGTTCAGGCACGGGACTGGCAATTTTTCCAAGACTTTTAAATAAATATTGGTGCACAGACCACCCTGATGGAGTAGGCAGGCAACACCCAGGGCCACACGGGACAAGAGGACCTGCTGCTGCCAAGGGCTAAAGGGCAAAATATGGCACAGGCACCTAAAGCATCACCAAAAAATCGGGTTTCAGGATGCCACGATTCATCTCTTAAGAGGCGACCACACCAAAACACACACAAAGCGCCCCACCAGCCTCCAGCTTACCAGCCCATCGCAGTTGCTGATGGCCACGGCAGCTCCAGGCATCCCGGAGATGTCCCCGGTGAAAAGGCACCGCTGCTGGAGGGGCTCCCGGAAAAGCACCTCGAAATCCTCCTGCCACTCCGCCACGGCTCCCGGCGGCACCAGCCGGCGGTTGGGCCTCAGCCGGAGGTGCAGCTCCGTCCCAAAAACCGTGACGTTGAAGTAGAGCAAGCGGCGCTGCGGGGACTCCTCCGGGGGGCTGCGGGGGACGCGGCGGCGGGACGGGCCCGGGGGACAGGCGGGCTGGCCGAGCCCCGCCGCCGCGTCCCCGGACACCACGTGCGACAGGAAGCGGCCCCGGCAGTCGGTGCTGAACGGGACGATCACTCCATACTCGCTGAGTTTGCCGGACAGCAGGAGCTCTGCGGAGACAGCGCCGAGGGAAAGGGCTGCGGGCGCGGAGCATCCCGGCTCGGGCTCCGGGATCGCGGGAGCCAACCCGACCCGAGGGAGCCTTCGGCGAGCGCCACCGGAGCGCCACCCGACAGGGGCTTTTCCGTCCCGACCCAGCTCCGCTTTGTAGTTTTAAGCGGGTGCGTCCAACGTAGCAGAAAGAACTCGGGCTGACGTCCCCTCGCACGCCAAGCACGCCAACTATTTCTCGCCCAGCCTCCATCTCCCCCAATTGCCATTGAAACCTAACCCCCCCACCCCCCACCCCCCAAGCAGCGGATTCCCTCTCCCTTCTCCCCATCCTCCGGGGCGCAGCCACCTGTCAACCCCCCCACCCCGGGCCCCCCGCCCGCGGGGCAGCGACCGTACCTGGGGCGCCGCCGGCGGCCAGGCAGCCGTGCAGGGGGACGAGGCAGGAGAGCACCAGCCGCAGATAATCCATTTGGGGCCGGCGGCGGGATGCGGGGCCGGCGGGATGCGGGATGCGGGGCGGGCGGCGCCCGGCGACCGCCTCCCCCCGCCGCCGCCGCCGGGGCNCGCCGCCGCTTCTGCCGCCTCCCGGCCGGCGTGGGGCGGGCCGGGGGCCGGGTCTGGGCCAGGGGGTGGGAGGTCGGGCTCGTGTTAATTAAATTTCTTCGAATTTTTTAAAATTTTTTTTAAACATAGTTTTCTTATTAAAGACGCGGGGAGGGAGGGGGGGGAGGAAAAAAAATAGTTCTCGCGTTGCCTGTGGATCGTTCTTTTCTTGGAGATTAAAAAAAAGAAAAAAATCTTTTCGGGCAGCCCTCCCTCCTTCCTTTCCTCCCTCCCACCATCCCGCCTCCCCATCCCTCCCCGCCCCGCGGCCGCCCGGCTCCGGCGCTGCCCGAACAAAGGCGAGACGCGCCCGGAGGCGGGGAGCCCCCCCAGCTCTGCCCCTCTCCCCAAATCCCAGCTCCCGGGCCCTGGCTGCAGCGGGACCCCGCGTGGAGATGCTCCATAGGGAGAGCCAAATCGTCTCCCAGCTTAGAGCCGCGTGAGCTGGAGGTAAACATCCCGTTTGGAAACATCTGGGATGTTTTCCAGGTGCGGAAACATCCCTAACAGAAACTGAAGATGCCCCATCCCTGGCAGTGTCCAAGGCCAGGTTGGATGGGGTTTGCAGCAACCTGCGATAGGGGAAGGTGTCCCTGGCCATGGCAGGAAGTTGAAGAAAAAGGAGTTTTACAGCCCCTTCCAACTCAAACTATTTCATGATCCCATTTCGTTTTTCTTTCTTCCCTCTCCTCCTGTTTTTAGGGGGAAACAGACAGAAGGAGGCACTGGCCAAGTTCCTGGATGCCACCTTGCTGGCCCTCCAAGGAAAACCCACACGCCTTGGGTTTTCCAAAGGCACCACCAACGCTCCGGAGCTGGGACCCCACAGTTCAATCAATACGTGCTGTGCTTCCTCAGGCTCCTCCTCCTCACCACCCTGACAAGGGGCAAATAAATCCAGTACTCCCCTAAAAAAGCCCCAACAGATCTCAACAAATCCAGCACTAAAAGGGCTTCCCACATCACAGAATCATGGAATGGTTTGAGTTGGAAGCAGCTTTCAATATCATCTTGTTCCATCCCTTTGCCATGGGCAGGGACACCTCCCACTATCCCAGGTTGCTTCAAGCCCCATCCACACTTCCAGGGATCCAGGGTCATCCATTGGCACAGAGGAACAAACCTCCTAGCACTGTTTCCATTTGCTGTGTCCAGCTCTTTATTTTCTTTTGGACAGGACTCCGAGGCCAGCTCCAGGGAGGGGGCTGTGCTGCAACACCAGTAACACCAGTTGTGCTGGTTGTGCTTGGATTGTAGTGCTGCGGGGCCCAGGGGCTGTTCAGGTTACACCGAGCAACCCAAAACCTTTCCCAAGAAGTAATTCCTGCCTTGAGGCACTTGTCATCCAAGCTGCCACAGAGGCCAGAGCATGATGGAAAAGGCGAGCAGGGAAAACAAACGGTGCCAGCCTGCAAGCTTCCCTTCAGGAATTAGGATTCTGGTTTTGGATTTCTTCGGTAGGACCTCAGTCGGAGCTTTGTTCCCAACCCATCAGCACAGCAATGCCCGGAATGGTAGGAAAGGATCACCATTTGGGAAAATGCCCTGCTGTTCCTCCAACAGTGCAGGTGTGGGAGGATGGTGGGGCTGCTGGGTGCCAGGAGGAGGATCCAGGGGTGGAGATGGGGAACCCCTTGGAGATGGTCCTGCTGCAGCCGTTTGTGGTGAGGTGCCACACTGCAGTCGTGTTATCCAGGAGGAACGCTGCCAGAGCATCCCTCCAGAGGAGGCTGGAGAGCCTCACCTTCCAGCTGGGTGATGGGGTTGGGATTTGAGGCAAAGTGGAGGCCGTGGTCACCAAAATCCAATCCAAAATTCCCCGTGGCTAAAGCCACATGATGCCTTTAAAAGGAGAGCGGAATACACTTACTTCAAGTAGAGAATTTCAAGCCGGAAGAAAAACAGATTTTAATTCCCAATTTAAGTATTTTCATGCTTCTGTTGCTCTGTGCAATCTATAATTAAGGGGGAGAAATGATCTGCAGGAGGTTCTTTGCAGAAGAGATGGAAAAAGAATTCGTGCTCCTATCATTTCAGATGATTTGGGAAGATACGCACCCGCTGGAGCATCAAAGCTGGAACAAGCCCTTATTTTGACTGAATAAATTTATGAGGAGACATGTAATAAAGAGTATACTTTACTTGTGAAGAACAGCTCTGGAAAACATCATTTAGTTACTGTTTTTTCAGAGGCGAAGAACTATTTCTTCATCCACAAGGTCTGTGAATTCATCCAGTCCCTCTAGACCTTTATGCTTCCCCTGATGTTACCAAATCTCTGGCTTTGGCAGCATGAATTCGGCTGAATGGCAATGACCTGGCACATAACTTGCCTCATTTATCACCTTCTAAAGGTAATAACTAAACACATTTGGGTACATATGACATGCTGGACATGGTGAAAAGACACCTTCCAAGGGGGTTTCTCGGGCTCCCAGATGGCAAGATGTTAGTGTGTTACCCACACAGTGACACCGGCCTTACCTGTTGGTCTTATCTGCCTGAAACATCAATATAATAATGTTAGTGTGCATTTTGGTGTTATCTCTATCAACACACCATCATTTAAGTCAGAAAAATTTGTCCATCCCAGCCTTTTTCTTCCCAGTTCTTGTCATAGAGGAGGGGAAGAGCAGCAGCAAGGCAACTTCCCCTTGTCCTTTCCCTCCTGTCCTTCCCCTCTGTTTTGGCCCCTCCATTCTCCTCTTTGTCTTCTGGCTTTGCCTTTCCCAGCCTTTAACTCTGTCCCACCCTTCTCCTTGACTTTAGGCTGAACCTTTTCCTTTCCGTTTTGAAGCCCAAATGGCTCCTTTTCCTGTTGTCCCCATCCTGGGGTGCTATTTTATCTCCTGCCCCCATTTCCTCCATGGATAATGCGCTCTGGAATTCTCTATGATTCAAGGCTTCCCTCTGCAGCCTGGAGATCTACCAGTTGACATGGGTTTGGGGACTTTTCCATTTATTAGGTGACCACTAGGCCTGGGGAGGAGCAGGTTTTCTTTCCAGCTTCCAGAGAAGAAAGCTGACAAAAGCTGCTGTTTTTAAAACCCCAAATCAGGCTCCTTTTCCTGCAGAAGGCTCCGGCCAGTGTTCCCAAAGCCTGATTTTCATCTGGCAGTGCCAATTTCTGGCCATCCTGGAGTGCTGCAGTGTCCAAGCCCTGCCTGTCCCACCGGGTACCACTTGGAGCCAAAGCCCAGGTGACATGTTCCAAATCCCCTCCGCCAGCAGTAGATGCAGCTATTGGCCCCCAAATACAAATAATCTTGATTTTGAGGGCTGGAAAAACCTTCACAAAAGGCTGGAAGTATTTCTTATAAGAAAAAAAAATTAAAAAAACCAAAAAACCCCACTTAATTTGGTCTATTTTTGTACCTTTACGGGCACTGGTTGTTTTGCTCAGCCGTGCAAACCTCCTGGAGGGGAGAGCATTAGGGCTAATAAAATTGTAGCAATCCCCAGCAATTACCTAAACTGGTTTTTCTGCCCATAATATCGTGAGTTTGGGAGCCAGGAGCTCAGGGTCTACCAGAGCGAGAAGACAGGGCTGCATTTCCAGCCCTAGCTCACCACATTTCTTCTTCCCAAAGATTCAAACCTTCTGTTTGTTAATCCAAGAGGCTCTGGAGCAGCTGCCCCTGCACTCAGGTTGCGCAACCAACTCCTCGCCACGGGCTGATTCCTGGCAAGAAGTGGTCAACATAGCAAAAAAAAAAAAAAATTAAAGATGAAGGGGGAAAAAACATGTTTTGCAGCTGTTTGGGTTAGTCTGAGGTTTTAAAGGCAGCTGGAAGAAGGAAGGAGAAGCACTGGGAGGGATGGATCAGCATCCCAGGCACAGGTAAAATGGGCAGGGGGCACAGCCAGGGATTTTGCCTGACGCTTATCCCCATCCAGGTGCAACGTATCCATGCTCGGAGCAAGGCAAAGCTCGGGTAGGGAAGCATCCCAAACCCAGCGTGCGGGGCCCTGGAGCCTCGGCAGGCTCCAATCCCACCCCGCTCTCCAAAGGGAGGGATGGGAGCAGAGCACGGCGGGCTGTGGGTGAGCGAGCATGACCTCATCCCTCAGACACGCGGAGCTGCCCCGGGATTAGACCAGGGAACAGCCCCGGCTGGAGCACCGGGGCAGGAAGGGAGAGAAACCCCCCCCTGAGCACCTTCCCCTCCCTCTCCACGGCAGCCCCTGGCCGAAAAACACCCCCTTTTCCAGGATTTCGGCTCTCTTCGGGGGGATTGTTGGGAGCCCTGCTGGAAGACCACGAACGAGAGTCGCGAAGATGTTGTTGCGCTCGTCCAGGAGAGGAGCAGGAGAAGCACGAGCCCGGCTTCGGGAGGCAGGCAGGGAGGGAGCTGACAGACACATCATCTGGTCTCCGGCTGCCTCGAGGCACGATCATTCCTGGCAGACCTCTCCCTAATCCCTACTTTAAGACCTCCAAAGATGGAGGGAGCCTCCACAAGCCCCCAGGAGATTTGTCTCTTCTTTTCTTTTTTGTTTTTTGGCCGTGTCTTGCTTTTCTTATCCTGGAAAGTTTTTCCTCCTGGTTAATCTGTCCGTATATCTGGAAGTTCGGCCCAGGTAAAACAGTAATCCTGATACCAATCCTGCCACCAAACTCTTCCTGCCAGCATCCCAAAGATTCTGGATGCTGTCACAAAACCAAGTGACAATGGCAGCCACTGGCAAAATTCTTCCACGAGGCCCCAAATACACTGGAAGCAGCAGAACATTTTAAAGGCGAGGCTCCACTGGGGCTGGAAAATGAAGGGTTTTGTATGGATTTAGCACACAATGCTGTGGATTTCTGAAAGGACCCAAGTTCCCAATGCCTTTTTCCAGGATCCAAAAGAGAGAGCTGGGTGTGCAAGGTGGCCGATCCAGCCAGGGTGGGGAAACAACCTCTTCCCACCCTCTCTGCATCCCACATCTCCCAAGGCTGCCATCCTCCCTGCTTCCCCAGCATCCACAAGCTGAGACATGAGGCCACCCCCTGCAGCCAAACCCCTGGAAGCAGCAGGACAGCAAAGATGACATGGAGTTACCACAGGAGGTTGCAAGGGTGACAGCAAGAAACCTCTGGAGAGGAACAAACTCCTGAATAGGCACATCATGGCAGGAACAGAGCTCCAGTCTTCCCAAGGCTCACCTCCTTATGACACCTAGGCAGTGGTTTTTGGGATCAGAGCCCTGTGTTCAGCCCAATCCAAACAGAAGCATCTTTCCCTCGTCCCACCCAACTGCATTGCGCTGCACCTCTGAGCATCGTTTCTCCCCGGCTGCAGCTGCATCTGCGAATTCCTGCAAGATGTTTGCCTTGGCAGCCTCGCTGGGAGGTTTTCTGGGGGCTGGGGGTCCCCCCTCACTGCCTTGCCCACCCAGGGATGAGCAGACAAGCTCAGGAACCCAAACTGTAAAGCTGGAAAAGGGATAAATGAGCCAGAAAGTGGAAGCCGACGCCGGTCCTGGCTGAGCTGCAAGCTGAGGGATGGTGAAACAAGGTCAGCGAGATTTATACCGACAGCCTTGGATGGCTTCCAGCCCCTACTGTCAGTGGCAGAGGCTTGGAAAAGAGGAGGGAAAAACTTGCTCTCCTTCTAGGAACCGCGCCGCAGAGAGAGCTCCGCCGGCGTGGCCGCCTCCCGGCCATGGAAAAGCAGAAAATAAGCCCAGGAATCCCTGGGTTTGTAGGCACAGCTGAGGAAGGTGTTGAACTCCGGGTCGGCAGCACCTCGGTGGGACTGAGGCAGCCGCCAGGGTGAGGGGCTCCTGCTGCCAGGGGTGGAAACCCAGGGAACCCTCCTCCCTAAAACCACAGAGCTCCCTGATGGCCGTGGCATCCGAAAGAAACCTGTGCACCCCATCCACGGGATCCAGGGGGGTGTTAAAGCCTCTCTGTGCCGGAGCTTTAGCACCAAATTCCCAGCAGCATCACTTCAGCTCTGGGGAATGGCACAGTCTGACCACAGGCCTGGCTGGTGGGAGATGTCCATCCCTGCTACTTTGACGTTCCCAGCCCTTCCCTTTCTCTTTTCCCTGCTGATGCAGGATACAAACTAGGTTAACCTTGCCCGGCATCCTCCCCAGACGAGCCTTTCCCTCTCCACACATTGACCACCTGATTAATTTTTTATCATCTTCCTGCTAAAATTTAGCTTACTGCCATGAAAACCCCAAATCTTTTTTTGTTTTTTTGGACCTCTTAAATCGAACTCCTGAGCATTTCCCAGCCCCCAGGGCCTTGCTCATCCCCTCAGCCCACGGATATTTTTCCAGCATGATCCCCACCAGTCAGCGAGTGCTTTCAAGTGAATCTTGTTGAGCCCCATCTCCTCTTTTAGCTAGAGCTGAGGAAAATTAATTTTTCATTTGCCTGGGGCCAGAAGCACCCTGAGGTGGTGGAGGGCTGGAAAACAGCTGCTTTTTTTCCCCCCCTTCCCCTGCAATATTCGTGGAAGGAAAGTGAGAAATAGAGGGAGAAAGTCACGCCAAGCCTGGGGTCCGTGGTTTATACACATTTTGCTGCAATGAAAAAGCCAGGACTGATTCTTTGCACAATGTCCATAGGTTTTGGAGCTTTGGAAAACCTCCCCTTCCTGCCACCCTCTACACAGGTTAGCACTTCCATTGCTCTTCTGGGTTCAGCCAAAAATCCCCCTTCTCTGCACCATCCCCTTTCATCCCGTGATTTATTCCTGCCTCCGCTCCCCAAAACAACAGTGGGCTTGGCCATGCCCGGGGGTCCAGTGGAGCTGGGAGGGTGAAAATGAGGGGAAAAGGGGAGTTTCTGGTGCTCGGAGGTCTGGTATTGTGCCTATATGGCTTTTATTTTTACTTTTTCAAGCCCTGGCTCCGCAAAAGCATCTTAATTACTATTCTTCAGCTGTAAAATGAAACCCAGATGTGCTCCCTTTGCAGAGGTTTCGTCAGGGGGTTCTGCCGGAGGGGGACGTCCCAGCAAGGAAAACATGGAAATTATTATTATTATTAATATTATTTTAAGAGCTCTCATGTCCAGAGCTATTTGTGGTGGCCCCGAGCCAGCAAATGCCTCTTCCCTGCTGCTGTAAATAGAAATTATATCACCCCCAGCCCCAAACACGTTTAATTTTCACCAAAATTAAAGGGAAACACTCCTGAGCTGGGCCTTGAGAAGCTGATGGCTGTGACACTCGGGTACAGCTGGCAGAGCTAACACAGCTGGGCAGAAAAATAGGGGAAAAGGGGATTTTTTGGGACAAACACAGCCCTGAAGCCTCTGATAGCTGCAGTGATTTGCCTGAGGCCGTGGCAGGTTTCCCCTTGCAGCCCCATGTGCCAGTGGAATATTGGCTCCTCGGCACATTTTCCCTTTTGGATGGATAAAAAACATCAAGACACGTGAAGTTCAGCTTCAAGGATTTCTACCCGCCCGTAAGAGGAGGAGGAATAAAATCCCTGGCTGAGGTCAGAGCAGCCCTGTTCCTTTTACCTCTGTGAAGCCCAAGGAGGGATCCCTTTGCCAGGGCCCCCGTCTGATGCAAGGATGCAGGAAGGGAGAATCCGGCCAAGACCAGCTGTATTTTCACACTTTCTGGAATTTAAAATACATACATAT
Source organism: Cyanoderma ruficeps (assembly GCA_008694505.1). Taxonomy (NCBI): domain Eukaryota; kingdom Metazoa; phylum Chordata; class Aves; order Passeriformes; family Timaliidae; genus Cyanoderma; species Cyanoderma ruficeps. The sequence continues at coordinate 62,124 of VZDJ01000116.1, forward strand.
ATATATATATAATCTTGAAAGAAAGGGGATCTCCCAGGCCAATTTATTTGGGGAGAGTTTTGCAGAGAGCTGCTGGGGTTGGGATAAACTTTCTTGCCGCCTTGTCACCACCCACGCAGCGGATTTCTGTATTTATTTCTTATCTATATTATTGTCCTCCCAGAGAAAAAAAAAAAAGGGTTTCTGGCAGAAAGCTTTGCTTTCTCTGGAAGGAGGCAGCTGGCTCAAGGGTACACGTGGTGCAGAGCTCCACTGAAATACTCCTCCCACCAAACAAGCTCCTTCCAAAGGCAAAGGCTGAGCAGTGGGAAAGCACCTCTGCCCTCACAGGGGGAAGAAATATGGGAATACCTCCACTTCCAAGGCAGATTTTGACCTTGAACTCCCCATGGATTGACTCACAGGGGTTTATTCTGTTCCAAAAAGCTTCTCTTCTATTTTTTTAGGAAGTGTTTTATATTAAAATAGATTTTAATAGGGATTTAAAAGACAGGCTTTGTCTCTGTACGAATAGCAAATACCATTCAGTCAGTGGTCACAGGTTAATCATGCCTCAATTTATAAAATGTTTTAATTACACCCTTAAACATGACCTTTGCTACGAGACAAGAACACGAGCGCAGCACATCTGCTGCAGAGAAAAACCTGGAAAGGACATATCAGCATACCCCAAACCCTCAGGGATGGGGAAGGCAAGCAAAAGCATTAATAATCCATTAATTAATTATCCATGTCAAATATAATCTCATTAGGCAGTAGCACAGCTACAAACAGCCCCATCGCCACGTTACCCCCACACTGCAGCCAGAAAAAAAAGGGGGAAAAATGTCATTAAACCACTCACTGCTTTCACGACAATGGAGCCAGGCTCCCAAACTGGCCAAAAAACCCCTCTTTGATGATGATCCAGGGCATTTTGGTGTGGAGGAAGGAGCATCCCTCCTTTGCTCCTTGTTCAAGGCTTCCTGAGCAGCGAGGGGGAAACACAAGTGGGAACTGGGGGGAGGGTACACGTGGTGCAAAGCTCCCCTGGTTTGGGTTTGGGCTCCCAGGGAAGGGTTTGGGGCAGGTCCCACCTGGGGACAATTTGTCCTCATTCCCCTTGAGGTTGCAGGGAGGGAGGAGCCCATGGGATGTACCATCCTGGTTTTTCTGGGAAAACCGTGTGGTGCAGCCCGGAGCACGTGGGCAAGGCTCCCATGGCAATAAATACAAACATTTAAATAAAGTCTCTCTCCTGCTCACTGCCACGGGTGAAGGAGCCACTTACACCATTTATTAAGGCAGCTGTGGGCCCCCTCTCAGTGTTCTCCACCTTTCTCACCTCCTCCAAGCTCCAGCAGCACCAATGCCACGAATAACTTTTTCCTTGGGTGAAATAAGGGGTGGATTGGGGGTTTTTTTTAAGGGATATTAAGAGTTTCCATCACCCACCCCAGCCTATGTGCATAACCAAGGGTGCAGTGGGGTGATTTGGGGGAGTGTTGGGTGCAACAGAGAGCCTGGCTCTTTCCCATTTTACTGTGAGCCTGCAGGTTTGGGGAAAAGAGTCTGTAGGCAAAACTAAGCCCCAAAAATGGGTGATGGCACCCAGAGCTGCAGGGATGCCCTGCGTCCCCATGGAAATGAGGTGCTGATCTGGGATCAACACCAACAGAGCGGACAACCAGCCACAGACCCGTGTTTCCTGCCCTGAAATCAAATCCCTGCTGGCTGGGATTTAAATATTTAATTCCCTACCCCAAACCAACCTCAGATCCCCTTGGCTATGTTCCCACACTCCAAGCCCTGAACAAGGTGAGGAAAATGGAGAATTAGGGGTTAACTGAGGGTCAGGAACCTGCAGAAAACCAGTTTTCATGAACATCAATAAAACTGATCAATGAGCTCTTGGTTTTTTAATGTAAAAACACACTTGCAGTTTCTTTTTTTTTTTTTCTTTTTGTAGATATTTCAGTCCACAGACCCTCTTGCTGGTGCTTCCCTGGGAAGAAATGCTGCTCCTCCAGGGAATATACCCCAGTGAGGCTGGAGGTCAGCTCATTAACCCCACCCAATTAATAGCTGCTTTTTACCCTCCTGCCATGGGACACCTTCCGCTAGCCCAGGTTGCTACTATATAGAATTTACAATATTAAATGTGCTTAATATTTCTAGAATTTACATTGTGTAGAACAATCCTAGAATGTGTATTTTCCATCATTATATATAAAACCTATGTATAACGTATACACAGTATATATAATAAAATGTATGCTATAGACATAATATATAGCATTTAAAAGATATAATGTACACTCAATGATGATTGTATATTTTGGATATATAAGGTATGAACCCCTTGTTTGCTTTGTCTTTGGCTGAATCCTTTCAGAACTGCCAATCCTTTTCCCTCGGAGCAGAAAATCCAGGCCATTCAAAGCCAGGTTTTAACTTCTCATCTAAGAGAGGGATCTGGGTTTCCGCCTCCCCAGCCTGGGGAAAAGAAGGAATAAACACAGCACGGTTGATTTTTCACATTCAAACACATTCCCATCTCCCAGGATTTTATTTTTTTTTTTCCCAGGCAGTTGCTGTGGCCCTGCTTTGGAAATCGTTTGTTAGGATGGTGGGAAAGCAGAAAGGGCCCTTTGAGCCCCTCAGACCAGGTGATGCAAAGCTCCAGCCTTCATTACCAAGATTAAAAGGGGCTGGGATTTCCTAAGCAATTAAAAACTCTGCCTAATTAAGACAGGGCTAATAGGCAGGACTTCCAAGGGTGGCTGCTGGGGCAGGAGAAGGGGATGGATTTGCAGCAAAAGAGCCTGCAGGTAATTGCTTCAGTAAGGCAGAATAAATGGGGATGTGAGGATAGAGAGGATGTGCTCCTTCAAAAACTAAAATAAGAGGAAAAAGAAGAGGAAAAATGGCATCGACAGCCTCTTGGAATTACTCAATCAACTGACTGCATCAGCAGCAAGTTGTCCAAACACTGCAAGGCTCAGCAAGGGGCAAAACATTCAGGCAGGTATTTCTGCCTGAAGAAAAGAAAAAAAAAGCACGCCCCAAATGTGTGGCTAAGCCAAAAAAAAGAGAATGAGGGACCCCTTGGGACCTGGGTCTGTCACAGCCAAGGCTGAAGAAAAAGCAGCGCTGTGCTATTTTAAAAGGCTTTTCTTTCCAGCCTCCACCTTTGAATTTCTGCCACCTCCCGCCACTGGCAGCGGATGAAAGCGGCTGCTGGGACAGACGGAGCGTGTGCTCCTGCTTTTGTGCTTCCCATCCCATTCCCTCCTCCTTCCAAGAGACTTCCCCTTGCCTCCCTCCCCCCCAGGCTCCTCTCACCCCACTGTGAGGCCAGGGGGGCACTGGGACCCCTCATTTATATCATCTCCTTTGGATTAACTGAATTTTTCACTCTTCCCTTAAAAAAAAACAAACCAAACAACCCTCCCTGGGAATTAATTTTGCTTTCACGCCTTTGCTGAGCAGCTCAGCCCCCACGGCACCAACTCGGTCTGGGAAGTGGGACCCCAAAACTGGGAACCACGGCTGCCATTGCCCCAGCTGCACCCACAACTAAAAAGAATTGGGAGGAGCTAAGAAATATGCTCAAGCCTTAAAAATACCCAGGGTTTGAAGTGACTGGGATTTCTGCGAGTCCTAATTCTGGCTGCAAGTGTTTGGAGCCATAAAAATATAACCATATATATTTATGTGTATGTAGACACGTACATTTGTGTGTTTATGCTCAAAAATGCACCTCTGTGGGTATAAATGTATAAAATTCGTGTAAATGCTGTGCTGCCTCAGGGAGAAAGCAAGGAAGGTCTCGATTTTTTAACTTACAACATTTTTATTGCGTCCAAAAGAACCCCAGAAACCCTCCCCTGCTAAGGCAGCTTTGAGGCTCGCCCCTCCCTCCCCATACCCTCGGATTTGGGGAAAACAGTCTTTTTTTTTCTTTTTTTTTTCCTTTTTTTTTGCTCTTCCCCACCCCAGAGAGAGCAGCAGGGGTTCCCCCCCTGCCCTACACGAAGTCCCCGCGGAAGGGACGGGCCGAGGCCGCCTGCGCCTGCCAGCGGCCCCGCAGCGTGCACAGGGCTTTGCCCTCCAGGCTCTCCAGCTCCGGGAATCCCAGCTGGTTCAGCACCTCGTAGACCCCAGCCACCGCCGCCACCTGGAAACGCAGGGAGAAGGGAGACTGAATCCCCTCCCCACCCCGGGGATGCTTTTGCCACCTCCGGGGTGAAGATCCCCGGCATTCCCAACCAACCCCCGCTCCCATCCCGGTACCACCCCCTTCAGCTCTCCCAGCCTCTTTCCAGCCCCAGTTTATCCATTTTTTTAAGCCTCTTCCTTGCTGCTGGGGTCAGCCATCGCAGGGTTTGTTGGCTTTGGCACCCTCCTGCCAAAAAGCTACAATGGCGCCTTGTTTTTGCTAAAAACGCCGGGATTATGCAGCGGGAAGGGGCGCTCCGGGGGTCAAAGGCTCCTTGTATCCGCAGGTCGGGTGTTTTTCCCTCCCCTCCAGCAGACGGGGGAGTGGGGAGGGGGGGAAAGTAAACCCCACGTACGGGAGGTGCGGCATTAAAAGGGGCAACTTTTGGGGCCGCACTCAGGAGACGCAGCGCCAAAAAAAAAGATGCTGAATTAAAAGATGCTCCGGCAAACCGGGGTGGGGAGGGGGACAGAGGGCAGATGTGAATCTGCGGACTGGAAATGCAGCCCCCGAAGGTGCTGCTTTAAAAGCTGCAGCCCCAAAAAGTGCAGCATTAAAGGTGCAGCCCCCAAAAGGTGCGGCGCTAAAGGATGCAGCCCCCCAAAAGTGCCGCATGAAAAACTGCTGCGTTCAACCACAAGGCCTCCCGCGTCCAGCCAACAGCAAACATCCCAAATCTCCAGGAAAGCTGGTCCAGCCCCAGCGGCGGCCGCCGGGCAATGCAAACACCGGCATAACCGGGATGCCAGGGCGGGGCGGGCTCCGGCTCCGCCCTTTCATCTCCCGCCCGGCCGGCGCATCGAAGATGCCAACGGGAATTAGCAGCGCCGGCCGAGGCAGGGGATGAAGGGATGAAGGTTTTTCCCACAACAGCAAAACCAAGAGGGGGTGGGAGTGGGGGGAGAAAAACTCTCTGCACCGTAGTAGAAGGGAAAGATGGAAATGGCAAAATAAATAAAATCCAAGTGAAATCGGAGAGCGCATCAACAGAAGTGATGCAACGAAATAACAAAAATTAAGACCGAAAATGGTAAAATGCAGCCATGCAATAAGAAAAGTTGAATAAATAATTAAAATGCAGTAGGAATAGTAATAGTAGCATTATTAAAATTGCTATGACCCCAGCTTCCCCTTCTCCCTCCTGACTTTCCTTTCAAGCAGAATTCCCCAGGCAGCAGCACACACCCCCCTATGCCTCCCACAACACTTGTACCACCTCCAAAGTCCCTTTTTCAGGGAAATTTACAGCCCCTCCAACATTCCCATTCAAATCAATGTATCCCAAATAAATTCAGCACCTACAACCCCCCTGAGCAGGAAATATGGGTCATTTAGGGTCTCTCACCCAGCCTTCCCCCATTCCATAAGGATCATTAAGGGTTTCTCACTCACCCCCCATTCCATTTTTCCAGCTGGTTCCCAATTCCCTTGGATATCCATCCTCTCAGACCTCCCATCCCCTGTGCCACCTGTCCTGGCCAGGCAGGTTTGGCTGGAGGCCCCCCAGTGTTGCTGCAATTACAACAAAACCCCTGGGAAAGTCAAACCAGGGGAAAAGAGCAGGTTTGGGGTGGGAGAGCTCCCCATCCATGTGGTGTGACGCCATCCATCTCCAGTGGCTTTCCATGAGAGCCACCAACCCAAAGCAAAAGGAGCACAGCTCCAACAAGCCCAGAAATCACATTTTGAGTTCAGGATGGGCGCCTGCTTCCCAGTAAATCCTGCATTCCCGTGTAAACACAAGGCTGAGCGAGGCAGGAGCCAGGGAAAGCCTCACCTCCCGCATCCAGAGGCTGAAGGGCCTCTGCCAGGAGTCCTTCTTCTCCAGGTGCAGGTAGGCATTGAAGAGGATGAGGAAGATGTAGCGCTCCAGGTACTGCAGGCTCCTCAGCTGCAGCGTCCGCGTCTCCCGCTCATCCTTGCCCGACTTTCCCTGGAAGGAGCAGCCTGGCTGAGGCACCTGTGGCACCCGTGCTGGGAGAGCATCCCCGGGGAGCTCCTGCATCCCACCCTCACCCACAGCCCTGCCAGAAGCTGTGGGAAGGGCATGGGAGGAGGGAGGAACACTTTGGGGACGAAAATAAGCGCATCCGTCCAGCCCACTCCGGCCGGGGCTTGGCGCTCCAGCCGCTCATTTCCTTGTGGTTTCCAGAGGGCAACAACATTCCCAGAGCTCAAAAATAGGTGAGGGATGGCTAAACCTGGGGAGCAGGAGCAGGAATGGACAGCCAAGTGCCAACTGTACCCCAAACCAGGGGTTCCTGGATGGTAAAGCACTTCCTCAGGGAAAAACATCTCCCTTGAAGGCATTCCCACCTGGATTCAGCCTCTGCTTCCAGAGGAAGAGAAGCTCTGAGGTTGGTGGCCATCACATCTCCCAGTACTATTTTATATATATATAAAATTTATAAATATCTCTTTTATATGTTTTATATGTCCAATAATGTTCATGCATTTGTTACTTATATTTATCGGGTTTTAGATATTGTATGTAATTATACAGTCATTTTTTTATTAATATTATTGTTGCCATGATTTTGAGCCCTGCATGCTGCCCTTCCTAGGAATTCATAAATACTAATAAATCGGAGCCCTGATCCCACAGGCCATCCCAAAAAGCAGCAATTCCTCACTCCAGCTCTGCCCTTGGGAAAGGGTGTCTCCCCCACCTGTGTGTGCCAGCATTTGTAGAGAGCAAATCCTATTATCCTGTTGTTTATCCTGGTACTGTATTACCCTATTTATTTTTCATTCCATTATCCTATTATTTACCATGTTGTTATATTATCCTATTTATTTTTATCCTATTATTTATTGTTTTATTCTATTATGCTATTTATTTTTCTTCTGTTACTTATCATTTCATTCTATCATCCCATTTAGTTTTCTTCTCTTATCCAATTTTCTTCAATTACCCTATTACTTCTCATTTTATTCTGTGATCCTATTTATTTTTCTTCTATTATCTTATTATTTACCATCTTACTATCCTATCATTTATCTTTTATCCCATTATTTACATTTTCCTATTTTTTCCCTCCCAGTTAGGGATAGGAAAAGGTCAGAACAAACCAAACCAAGCCCTCAGAACACTTTTCCCTTCCCTTCTGTTTGTCCTAGCCCTGAAATGCATCTCCCAGCACGCTCCCAAAAACCCAACAACTCCCATCATTCCCTTCTCCAAGCTGCCCATTGCTGAGGAAAAAAACAAGAAGAAATTAAAATTAAAGCATTTCCTCAGGGCCAAGCTAAATCAAATGGGATGGACGGAGCAGCCGAGAGTGAAGTACAAGCTCCAGTGACAAGAGGCTCCTCCTGGAGCAGAGGGAGTGGATGAATTCCTCCTTATCTCCTCCTTATTCCCACCAGCCTGGAAATGGGATACAGCCCAGGATCACCCCTGTGCTAGTCCTGACAGCCAAGTAGGTGAAACTTCCCACATGGCCACATCCCCACAGTAAAGGAGGGAAAGCCAAAATTAAATTAAAGTACTTACCCTGAATAAAAATAATAAATCAATACATGTGGCTATAAATTAAGTAATTAATAATTACTACATCTGCAAATAGTTAGGTCTCCAGAGGTTTTCTCTCCCAGCTCCCCAAAAAAATGCAGAGGATCTTAGGAACCAGAAGGCAAACCCCCAGGAAGCCGCAGATGCCCCTGGGTGATTGAACATTTTGGTTTTTCTTCCCTCCATCGATCGTTGGCAGCCATTAATGGAAAACACAGATGGATGGCAGCTGGAGCAAGAGCTGAGTGAGGCATTGCCTCCCTGCTGGGATGTGGCACAAACCATCCCAGGAACAACACCAGCCCCTGGGCTCTGCCCTTCCAAGGCCCTGTGATATAGCTGCACAGGTTTAAAATATCCCAAATCTGACGAAAACAATCCTTTTTGCTTCTTCATCAGCTCCCAAGTAAAACAGGGCTGTGGACCACGGGCTCAGCTGGCCATGGACGCATCCATTCCCAGGGGTGGCTCCCCTTCCCAAAGCTGAATCTCCTTCCCAAACTCAGGAGGAGCCAGAGGAGCCTTTGGGGCTGGAAGTGGAGCGGGACAGAGCAGTCCTGCCCTCTGCCGGCTGCACCTCACGGCACGGAAGCGATGCTGGAGGAGAGGAATGCTGGATAGGATGGATGCGGGATGCAGGCGGGACTCTGGACAACACAGAATCCGAGGCTCTGGCCGTGACCCCAAGAGCCCTGGCACGTCTCTGGTGACACACCAGAGAGCCTCGGCCCGAGAAACCGTCCAGCTTTGTTCCCTCTGGAATGGCCCGGCGCCGACGGGAAGGGGGGCTCACCTGGCGGTAGGTGCAGATGATGATCTCCCGCAGGTGGTAGTGCATGGGGGTCATGGTCTCGCTGACCGTGTCCAGGGCCATGTCCACCTCCTTCTTCATCCGGTGACCGTCGGGCAGGAGCTGGACCACCTTCATCACCACCTGGAGCACGGGCAGGGCTTCACCAGGAGCCTCCCTGCCCCGTCCCCCTGCCCAGGAGAGGATCCAGCCCCTCCAAACAAGCAGCCGTGGCTTAAGGTAGCAGAGGGAGAGCCCTCAAACAGAGCCAGCCCCGGGACTCACCTCGAACTCCCCCTTGGTGTACTTGGCGTCAGGCACACTCACGATTTCCTCCTCGCTCATCTCAGGGATGCCCTGGGGTGGCCAGAGGGGACTGGGTTATTATGGGCTGCACAAAAATGCAGAGCCCGTGCCCAACCCGCCAGGACCCCTGGCATCTCCCACCGCGCCCCTGCCAGGCACAGAATATGGAAATTTTACCCCTGCCCGAGGAGGGAACTGCATGTCTGGACAGACAGAGGACTGTTCCAGGCACTGGCTCAGGTGGCCCAGAGAAGCCCCTGGACCCCTGGAAGTGTCCAAGGCCAGGCTGAACGGGGCTTGGAGCAGCCTGGGATAGTGGAAGGTGTCCCAGCCCACAACAAAGGGGTGGAACGAGCTTTAAGGTTTCTTCCAACCCAAACTATCCCGTGATTCCATGATCTCCCCGGCCTTTAACCCTTCATCCTGGGGCTGGGAGCTCTCAGGAAGAGGGTAAAGGCTCACCAGGGATTCACCCAGACTTCTGGAGCTCACTGGGAGTTAGGCACAGCTAATGACAACGTACAGACGTTCACACCCACAGTCCACCCTGGCCCTGCCCACATTCCCTTCAGCCCCCTGGCTGTCACACGGCTGCCCTGGGCTCTCCAGAGCTTCCCCAGGAACCCCACCAGGGGCTGTTGCAGGCCCAGTACTCACATTGAAGTGCCAGAGGGTGAGGACAGCGATGACCATGGCCGTGGTGGTCCTGCCCCGGCCACTGGAGCAGTTGAACACGAAGGCTGCTCGCGAGTCCTCGGCCAGGGCGCTCTTCATGGCCTCCAGCAGCCGGTCAAAGTCCTGCCAGGATGAAGCCAGTGGGTTTTTAGGGATGCAGGACTTCCTCACCTCGGGGTCCTCTTTGTCCTACAGCCTCCAGGTTGAAATCCCTGTTTCCTTGCTGCCACATCCATCCGTGCCCACCTGAAGGCACCACAGCACACTGCAGCATCTCTTGGGGATCCCCCCCTGCCCTGGCAAGCACCCCACCAGCCCTGAGCACCCAAGTGACATTCCTGCACAGCATCAGGGCTGCCTTGGGAAGGAGGCAGCAGCACCATCCCCTCCCTGGCGTACCTGCTCCTTGGGAGCACAGAAGTCGGGGATGGGGATGCGGCGGTACGTGAGTCCCTGGCAGGAATTCTTCTGCTGGCTGAATATCTCCTGCGTGGTCAGGCAGCTCTTGAACATCTTCATCTGCTTCTCTGTCTCCAGGTACACCTCCAGCCACTTCTGGCACTTCAGCAGGTCCCCCTTCAGGGCAGCCTCCAGTTTCTGCAGAGGATGGAGAAACCCCCACTGTAACACCCGCCCCTCCTAATTTCTGCAGGATTTTAATCAATGTTTTTAGATGCAGGCGAACACCCCAAACCCCACACCAGGTCCTGGCCACCAGTTCTGCCCAGGTCCCTCTGTGCTTGACGGGAGCCCCAGGAGCATCATTTCCCACCACGGGGGGCAGCTCCTCCCTGCAGCCACGCTGCTGCTGTTGGCCAAGCTCCTCCACTGCCTGTCTCCCCTGGAAATCCAGCTGGGAACATCCGCTCCCCTTTCCCCAGATGCCTTTTACCCTTGCTCTCAAGGCATGCTAGAAATTCTTCCAGGGCAGATGTCTGCTCTGCTCCCTTGTTCCCAAAGGAAAACAAAACCAGCAGCTCCAGAGGGTGAGGAACTATCAAAGCCTGTGGAAATCACCCGTCAGTGTTCCTGGGAACCTCCACAGCATCCAGCATCTCCCAGAGCTCACCTCCAGCTGCTGGGGCGAGGCAGCAGGCACAGGGATCAGCTCCTCCAGGAGTCCGGGCTCCCGCAGCGTGTAGATCTGCTCATTCCCTTCCAGGACCGCTTCCTCCCGGAGGTTGACCCAGACAATGCGGGAGTGCTTCCTCTTGGCATCCGTCAGGTACCTCAGGACACTGCCCAGGGTCTAGGGGAAGGGTGGGCAAGGGTGATGGGAGGGCTGGGAGCCCGATGTGGGGTCCCTGCCCGACGTGGGATCGTGTCCCCCACCTTGGAGCTGGGCTGTGCCGTGCCATAGACGGGCATTTTGGGCACCCTTCGGAAGTTGGCCACGCTCATCTCCTTGGCAGTGCTCAGCACATCTGGGCAGAAGCGCTCATCCGCCACCTGGAACAGAGCAATGCCCAGGCAAGGGATGCCCCTTCCCACCCCCAGGATTGCAGCACAACCCGTGGACCCTGCTCAGGACAAGCCCCCAGACCTTTCCAAGAGCAGCATCCAGGGCTCAAAGCCCCACATGGAGGGGACATGCTCTTCTTGCAGCACAAGGCACCAGTGGCCCTGGTCCCCTTCACCCCACCCAGAAACCAGGGAGCTGCTGCCCAGGCTCACGTCGCGGGATGCTCCAGATACATCCACGTGCACAGGGATCTCTGGCCACATTTTCATCACGTGGGTCGGGTTGGAAGGGACTTTACAACCATCTAGTTCCACCCTTGCTGAGGGCGCCTACGGGATTAGGGTGAGAAGAACTTTCCTCCCACGGGCCTTTGCAAGGCACATGTTAATATTTCTTAGGTTTTGTTGTTTCATTGGTTTGTGAACTTTATGTCACCCTGCTACCATATATGCACACCTGCCAGAATGTTCTTCCTTCTTTTGGACCCCATTGGGTTATTTTTGTCACAACACCCCGGGAAGGCGCCGTCCCCACCCCTGCGCCGCTCACTCACCAGCACCCGCGCGCCCTTGGTGACGAGCTCGGCGGTGACGGTGAGCTCCGAGCCATTCATGTCCGCCTGCAGCCGGTACAGCTCCGGGTGCCGGCACATCCACCTGCTGAAGCTGAGGGCAAAGCCCAGGGGGTACTGCCGGCGGGGGGCCGGGGGGAACGCACCGTCAGCCGGGGCTCCGATCCCCCTGCCCGCCGCCCCGCCGAGAAAGCCTGCTTGGGAAACTCGAAATGGGAAGCGCCTGCCCGCCTGCCCTCCCGCCGCGCCACGGGGACAAAACAAAGAGGGCAAGGAAGGTGGTTTTGGGGTTGTTCTGCCGGTTTTTACCTGCTCGTGAAGGTAGTAGTTGAAAGCGATCAGGTAGAAATAGCGTTCGAGGCTCTGCAGAGTCCTCTGGAGGAAATACTCTTTGGTGCTGCTCCCCTGGAAGAAAAGGACAGGGAATCTGTGATGCTCAGTGCTGAGCAGTCCTGCAGCCCCCAGCAGACCAGGAGGCTGGGAAAAAGCCCCACAGACACTTCATATGAACCGTTCCATTTTTTTAATGAAACGTTTCCAGTTTCCCATATTAAATGATGCTCAAAGGAATAAATCCACATTTCAGCTCAAAACAAAAGCTTCTCCTTAGCTCAAGGACACACTGGGAGCAGTTCCAACCAGTCCATGCTGTCACCTGGACACACTGTCCAGCTGGGAGATTCAAACCCAAGGGGATGGGTCTGGAAAATGCAAGGTCCTGCCCCCATTCCAGCCATCTCCGTGGCCTTTGGATGAAATGCTCAGGCAGTGGCATCCCTGGGGAGAGAGGGCCCCGTGCCAGTCACATACCCTGCAATATCCTTAATTTCCAAGGGTCTCCCCTTTCCATGTCCAGAAGCATCCTGATGCCTATGTTTCCAGCAAGCTGTCCTCCTCCTCTTTATCATCACCCCCACAATCCAGGCGTATCCTCCACCACAGCTATCCTCTCTCAGGGAGGGAACTCAGACCCTCGGGATTTTCCGTAATTCAGAAACCTCGGAGTGGGGCGTTTGTACCTCTGAGCATCCCATCCAACAAACTAACCTGGCACCAGGTAAGGAACACCCAGCATGGCACCCACAAACATCCCCAGAGGGCCTGTTGGAACCCACTTCCCAGGCTAGGATGGAAAACCCTGTAAGATGGGGCCGTGCCCGGGGTCAGCTCGGCGAGCGGGGTTTGCTCATCCCTGCCATTACATGGCTGACTCATGAATATTTACTTGTTCTCCGCAAGAGAAATCCGGCCTGCAGTCATTTATCAAGAGGAAAGGCAGTGGGATTTGCTCTGGAAACTCAAAACAAAGCCTGTGGGGATGGAGCCGTGCCAGGTTTGCCGGCAGCACCGACAGCAGAGCGGTGCTGCTTCCCAAGCACTCGGATTCCTGCAGTAAAATCCAATCCTCTGCTCTCACCCAAGGCAGCATTCCCCTCCTAACATTCCCCTTAAACAGGCTATGAGTGGAAAGGGGAACGATCCACTCGTGTTTCAGCCGTGGAAAGCCGGGTACTGTGGGAGTCTGGCTGCTCAGCATCCCACACCAGGATTCACCTGCACCTCCACCACTTGAGGGCTTAAATCTCCATTTCTGCCCCCCAAACCCAGGCAGAAACCCACAGATATCATTTCTCCGTGCCCAGAAAAGCCCCTCCTGCCCCCAAACCAACCAGCTCACCCAGTACCCCTCCAACACGAAGAAGTCCAGGCTGGTTTTCTGATGACTGAGCATCATCCCCTCTCCCCTCCTCACCCTCCGTGTGCCCCCAGCACATTTTCCTGGCCCCTCGCCACTGTTTAAACCTGCTCTTGCTCCACAAAGACTTGGAATAAACACTCCTTGAGGCTTACTTACGGCAGTCCCCCAGCCGTTTGTTTTCCAGGAGTCCAGGATGACACGGAGCAGGTTTCCCCAGCAGGGAAAAGTCAGGGAAAGGCTTCAAGGCAATGGGAAAATCCCCTGTCCCAAGCCCAACCTTCCCCTGCTATACAAGAGAACCTGCCAGCACATAAGCAGCATCAAATCCACCCCAAAAGGGAACAGGGAAGTAAAAAATTTGGGATTTGTCACTAAACACCAAAAAAGTGACAGTAAATGCCTTATTTTCCTATTGCTTAATCATTTTCATGGGTGTTTTGCCACAGGGCGCCTGGTTTGAGGTTGCCCTTTACAATCAGCTCTGGGACTTCCACTCCACATTCAATATTTAAATGGGAAAATTAATCTCCAAAGAAACTGGGATCAGGGCAGCACTTCCACCTGAGCATCCAACCTCCCTCCATTACTTGGTGAGGAGCCCCCTGGTTGGGCAGGGAAGACCACAGCTTTCCAGCATGGAAAGCCACTCTGACGGCTCCTCAAAACAACAGGAAAAAACATAAATTCACCACTAGAAAAGCCTGACCTTGGGTGACTATATTTGCAGTGATCCCTCCCAGCTCCCAAGGACTTTTACCATCCAGGCTGATATCGATTTTCCAATTTTAGAGCTGATGAAATCAGGGCACAGGATATTATTTGCCCCCAAGGTCATCTACCACAAGCAGTAGCAAAGCCCAAACCAGCCTGTTTTCCCCCAATCCCAGCCTGCTGCATTTTATGGCTTTTAAAACAACTAGGGGAGAAAAAAAAAAAAGGAAGAGACACTCCACAACCTTCCAGGTTTCATATCGCTGGGAAATCTCCAGCTCACAGGAAGCTTTGGGTTTCCAGAATTTACATTCTTCTCATCCCGACACAAAAACAGCTCAATAAATTTCCCAGTACTGATGGCTCGCATCCGAGCAATCCTCTAATTACCTGGATCTGATAGTCCTCCCCAATCCCTTCCAGCTTCTTCTTGTACTCGTAGATGGCTTCCTTCATGTCGTGCATCTCCGAGCAGGAGGCGATGGCACCATCCACCTGGGGAGGAGCATGGGGGAAATTGCTCCATAAGCCTCGGATCCGGAGGGAAACTCCTTCCCTCCCTCCCAGCCCCCCTGCTGGAGGGTTCACCACCACCCCCTTACCTCCTCCACTATCTGCTGGCCTTTGGGGACCATCTCCATGAAGGTCTGGATGACCCGGAGCCTGTCCCTGGGAGATGCCTTAGGCAAGTGGGGGAGGCTGCGGTGGGAGAAGAAGGAAATCAAACCAGCCCCAGGGGGAACGGGCGTCCCCCCAATCCCGCCCTGGGGGCTTACTCAGGCTTCTGGGCAGCTCCTCGGTGATGGTGGTGGAGGACCAGGGTGCCCATGGCCATGGCCAGGTTGGTCCTGCCCACGCCAGTCTGGCAGCCAAAGAGCAGCGCGGGCGGGGGTCTGCCGGGGTCCCGCAGCAGCAGGCTGGGGCTCTCCTAGGAGGGAGGGACACAGGGATGGATGGATGGATGGATGGNGGGGTGGGTGGAGCGGGACAGGACAATGGGTGGTCCTGTTTCCACCCACTGCATTCCCCTGCCCAGTGCCCCCTCCATCCACCAGCCTGTCCACCCCACTGGAGATGTTCCCACCACTCATCCCCAACCCACTGAGATTTCATCTTCCAGAATGTAAAAAAAAAAGAGAAAAAAAAAGCGGCTCTGACATGGAAAACCTTCGCACCAAAGGCAGATCATTCCTGCCAAAGCCACTTAGGGAAGAGCTGCCTGGAGGTGGTCAGGGATGATCATTTCTAGCCAGGGGTAGAGATGAACTGCTGGACAATATGGACTTCTCCTGCAGGATCCTACAGCAAGGGGAGTGGCATCCTCTAACAGGCAGAGTTAAGGAAAACCAGAAGATGCTCTCAGGCAGTCGCAGTCTCCGACACAGCACAGGAGCGAATCCCACCCCAAGGAGGCCCCACGGATCAGGTGCTTTCCCTCGGCTCACCCTGAGGAAGCGGATGAAAGCGTCAAACTGCTCCTCCAAAGGGGCTCCCTCGGCGGGCAGGGGCAGCCGGTGGTACCTGCCGGGATGGGGACAGCCCTCGTTGGGACGGCGCCACGGAGGGGCTTCACCCCCACCACCACAGAGGACACAGGGCTCAAGGGCTGCCAGGAGCCCTGACCACACGTGAGGAGGAGGAGGGAAGGACCTGTAGGAGGGCTGGAGGAAGACAGGTCTGCGATAGACCTCGTCGGTGACCTGGATGTCCTCGTCGCTCTGCACCCGCACGGCGTGGGGCTCGTCCCGCAGCCGCTCGATGTCGTTGTACACGTAGTAGACGCTCTCGCTCAGCTGCGCGAAGTCGCGGATCTGCGGGGGACACGGGGAAAGCCCCGTCCATCACAGCCCCTCCCCTCCCCTCCGAACCAGCACGGGGATGTGCACCCTTTCCCCACCCAGCTCACCTCCTTGCGGATGGCCAGCTCCAGGCTCTCCGCCCGCACGCCCCGCTGCAGGCGCTGCAGGTTCTCGTGGAGGTTCTCCTTGCCCCGGGGCGTGTAGGACACAAAGTCCCCCTCCAGCCGCAGGAAGACCACGGGCTCCTCACGGACACAGAAGAAGACACACTCCTGCAAATAGCGGGGGAGAGGCTGTCTCGAAGCTCTCCTGGCCTTTTTCCAACCCAATTCCCACCCTTCCCACCAACCTTGTGGCCTTCCCTCTGCAGCTTCTGCAGCACAAGCTTGAAGCCGTTGAGGCTGGGCTGCCCCATCCCGAACACAGCGTATCCTCCTTTGGCCTGCCGGAAGTTGGGAGCGCCGCAGCTGCCAGTAGTGTTCAAAACATCTAATTTTCCATATACATCCCTGACCATGAAGTATTTTCCCTGCAAAATATCAGAAGAGAGAAGGTGGGACGTCAGCGGATTTGAGCAAGGCGAGACATCAACACAGGTGAGTGTAAAAATGCCTTTTTCTATGTGATCTTCAAAATGAGCTGCCAGAAAAACTCCTGAGGTGTCCGAAGTCCAGGATGAAATGAGCTGGGTGATGAATTCGGTGGCAGAGATGCTCACCTGCACCAGGTAGTGCTCCAGCGTGGCCTCAGAAATGCGTCCCACCGTGTAGTTGGCCTTCAGCAGGTCATCGTGGATCTGGAACTCCTCCCTGCAGTTGTACCTGCAAGAGCCACACGCAGGTGGGTAAAGGAAAAAAATAACGGCACAGGTCAAGGCTGAAACAAACCCCAATATTTAGAGAAGAGGGTGGAGAAACCCAGAGTTTTGGAGGCTGCCGAGGACTTACGTGATGACCACGGGAGCCACTTTGTTGGTGATGATGGACTTGGCCTTGCTGTTGTGGAGCCCCAGGGTTTGGAAGGAGTGGATGCTGAGGGAGTGCTGGTCCTCCATGCCGCCGTCTCCTGGTGCCCGGCTCTCCAGGGGGGATGCCGAGACCGCCTGCTGTGCCGCGCTGGCCGTCGTACCCATCATCCGTGGGCAGCTGGGCCGGGATGGGCAGGCAGCA
Organism: Cyanoderma ruficeps; assembly: GCA_008694505.1. Classification (NCBI taxonomy): domain Eukaryota; kingdom Metazoa; phylum Chordata; class Aves; order Passeriformes; family Timaliidae; genus Cyanoderma; species Cyanoderma ruficeps. The sequence continues at coordinate 79,021 of VZDJ01000116.1, forward strand.
GCAAGGAGGAAAGGGGAAAAAAAAAATTCAAAAATCCCAAAAAAACTCCCAAAAAAGCAAAATGAAACAAACCACAAACCAAAANNNGAAAGTAGGGCTGAGGAGGGGGGGGGGGCGTGGAATAAAGGGCGAAACGCTGGATCCGGTCCCTAAAACCTGCTGAGTCAGCACATGGCACTGCGCCTGAGCCTCATCCCCTGCTTTCCCAGCACCCACAAACCCCTCCTGAGTCCCTTCCCGCATGGGAAACTCTTGAACGGAGAGCACATGCTACTGGATATTTGGTAATTTGGGGTGTAGGAGCACGTCTGGAGCAGCTCCGTGTGTGCCAGTCTGGCAGCCGCCTTTACAGCCGCCGGTTATCCCCATCCCAGGGGAGCACCCGGGCCAGGTGGGGACCCCGAAAGCAGCCCCCACTTCGTCCCCGGGGAGCTCATCCCTGAACGGGGATGGAATCCAAAGGGGCAGATCCAAAGGGGCAGGCCTGGCGGCGGCCAGGAGCATCCCGCCACACTCGAGCGGTCCGGGACAATGAGCCGACTGTCTGCGCCAGCCAGGGCCGGATCCCGGCTTCCCAATGAAACCAGAGATGGCAAAGGGGTAGCCTGGGAAGGACAAAAACTCTGCCCACTCCTAACGAGATGGTCCCCAGTAAAACCTCCTTTGTGCTGCATGGGAATAACCCGGGCAGCACCCAAAGGGGGACGGTACCTGCTCCGAGGCGATGCTCAGCGCTGGGAATACCGGGAATGGCTTTAACCCAGCCCTACAAATCCTTCTGCAGCTGCTCCTCCTGCCTTACAGGCAGCGCAGGATCAATCCCTTACTGCAATCCCAGTGAATGTGATGCCCCCAGCAGCTGCAAATGCTTCAAGTGGGGGGGAAAGCCTGCGGAAAATGTGCTATTTCGAGCCTAGACTGCGCCCGGGCACACATTTTCCCCTCCTCCCCATCTTCCTTCCCTGCTCCGAGGAAAACTTGTTGCTCTACCGTGAATTTTCTGCACCATTAGGCAGCCTGGTTTCTTTTACACACAAAAGCAGAGGGAGGGGTGTGGGGGGGAAACAAAAACAGCTGTTTCAGGCCAGTGCCATTTCTCCAAGTCCTCTTGAGTGTTTCTTTCATGTAAACACTGTGAGGGCAAAAATAAAGAAAAAAATAATATATAGGGAGGGTTTGAGTGTTTCAGAGCAAGTGCTCGTGGCTTTGGAGAGCTCAGGCAGCAAGCAGGAATGGGCCATCCATTTTTCCCTAATCTCACTCAGAACGGGTGCATCTTTTCAACAGTGGGCTGGATCAATATCTCGGGGCTTGCTCCAGCCATGTCCATGTTGGAAGATGGAGATTCCACCCCCCAGTTTCGAGGCAGGCAGCTTTAGTATTTCCTTTGTCTTTCTCCCCTCCCCACAGACACCCTAAAATCCCCAGGGATATTTTCTTTTCCCGACAAACCACACCAAGAAATAACAGGCATAAAAGGCGCCGGGCAGATTTGGAAATTGTCTTTCAAACCACAAAATGAATGGAGAGAGGAAATCACATCTCAGCTTCTTCCCTCACTCCCTGCTTAGGTTGGGCAGGCAAAACCAAGGAAGAAAAGTACCAAAATTACCCAAAGTGGGTGCTCAGGGAAGCCATGGGAACTGCTCTAAAAAGCCACGGGAAGAGGGAAGTACTGGTGTTATCCATACTGGAGCAGCTGTTTACTGGTATTACTGCATCTGATTTGAGCAGGAGGATTTACACCGCCTCCCCCCACCCCAAGTGCCCAGCCTGCAAGCTGGGACACAAACTGGGATGGATAGGGAAGCAAAACCCTACCCCAGGAAGGCACATAAAATCATCTTGGCTGAAAACTTTACCAGATATTGCTGGTGGCTGCAACGGGAAGAAATGCAACAAAGTGACCACCACAGGCCAGCTGAGGGAAGCAGGAGCCCAGGGCCCAGCCTGGCTGGACCCAGCCCGCCAAAGGGCTCTGGATTAGCCCAAATATCATTCTTTTCCCCATAGCTGGACACAGTTAGCAAACACTGTGAGAAGTTCCTGCACTGGAACAGGACACCCAGAGAAGCTGTCAGTGCCTTAGCCCTCCAAGTGTTCAAGGCTGGATGGAGCTCGGAGCAACCTGGTCTAGTGGAAGGTGTCCCTGCTCATGGCAGAGGGTGGGAACAAGATGATCTCTAAGGTCCTTCCCACCCCAAACCACTCTGGGATTCTACAGTTCCAGGTTAGAAGGGGGGAAGCAAGCCACATGGGGTTTATAATGGCATTAGCCATCAGCGGGGGTGGATTGGTTTTGAGCATCCCTTCCCTTTCACCACACAGTATTTGGGGAGGACATACATATATATCTCCTCTCTCCTGGGAGAGAGAGGATGCAGAGACAACATCCCCCTGCACAGCATCCTGGCCTCCTGTCTGCACCTTGTCCTTCTTTTCTGGGGACAAACCCCAGAAATATTCCCCCAGCCAGGAGCTCATCTGTTCACAGACCCCAAAGCCAAGCCTGAGATCAATCGTGGCCAAGGTTCCTGAACAAAGAGCCCATTTTCTCCCCAGCTGCCAAAAGAACCAACACCCTGCACGAGGGCATCCCACCAAACAAACCAGCAGTGTTCCTCTCCAGGTGTTTTGCCTAAATTCAAACCACTGCCGATTAATTATTCTTGCTGCCTAATGAGGAAGCGGAGCCTCTGTGTGGGCAAAGCAGAAGTGCTTCCCTTCTCCTCCAGTCCCTGTTTCAAAACAACCAACTCTGCCAAGCCTGGACACGGAATGCCAGAAGAGCCACCAGCAGCACCGGGAGCATCCCAAGAATTCCACTTGAGCATCCCAACAGATCCCGTGCGGACGCCGCAGCCTCTCCCACAGAAGTCAGGACACTGTAACAGAGCTCAGCCCTCCACCTTCCCACCTTTCCAAGCCGCTCCTCTCCCCCTCCACCCGGCACAGGGGCTATTCCCACACCCGGGGACCTGGCCCGGGCTCAAAGCTGGAGCAAACAATGGACTAAATATAGTGGGAGGCGGTCGGGCTGCAGCTGCAGGATGCATCTGCCCCGGCCACCGCGCCGAGGAGGAAGCGTGCACTTGCCGACCGCCTCATTGTCAGCAGGAAATAAATCAAATAAATCTCCTTCCGTGCATCCTCCAGACATTTTATGGCTTTTAAAGCTCTTCTAAATGAAAAGCAAAGCCCTTTGGGAAGAAGCGGCAGCAATGGCAGCATCCTCCTAAAGCATCCGTCCTTGCTCGGTGTGGGGCAGCCCCTGCGGCTGTTCAGCGTGGAGTCGGCATGGATGCATCCTCCAGGGATCCAGGGGCACCCCTGGAGCAGTGCTGAGCCAAGCAGGGAGGCAGGAAACACCGCCGGCCAGCAGGAAGCTCCACTGCAGCCGGAGGGGCATCAGCGGAGCCCGGAGGAAGCGCTGGAGCTGAGCCCCTCGCCCCGACGTGCTCTTTAACCCTCTTTTTCAAAAGAAAACAGTGAAAAATTAAATAACACACAAACAGCTTCTCTGGGACAGCCTGGCTGTCTGTGCTGGGAGATATCCCAGAGCAAAGGCTGCATGGGAACCCGGCTCCTGTTGTTCCAGGTGATGCCGGAAGGAAGCGGCCCTGTTTTGTGCTTTTAAAAACACATAATAAAACAAAACAAAACAAAACAAAACAAAACAAAAAAAAAGGAAACTAGGGATAATATTGGAGAAATAGACACTTTGCAGAAGCTAGAAGCAAAAATGNCAAATCAACCTAAAAGCGCTTTGCCACGGGCAGGAAGAGGTCCTGGAAAGGCAACTTTGCAGCAGACAGCTCTGATTTTACAAGCCTTGACTGATTTATTAATATCTTAAAAGGAGCAAAAGGGACCGCCCTCTATCCTCACAAGCTCCTTGGAGAGCCGGTGGCAACGGCCAAAAGTATAACTCAATACGCAGCATTTCCTAGAAAGTCCAGAGGTGCTTCCCAACTAGGCCGGGATCGGTGCTGCCAATCCCCCCACCAGCCCCTGCCGAGCACCACAGGAAAGCATCGGGGGGATGCCTGTCCCCAAATCCAAGTGGGAGCGTCCAGAATAACAAGGATCAGGCATTTCACACCCCCTCCCCAACATGCTCCTGTCTTTTGGCAGAAAACCGAGAGCCACATCCCCAGCCTTCATGTGACAAACCTGCCTTTAGTTACTTGATTTAGAGCTCCTCACCCTGCAGCCAGGGAAAGCTGTTTGAGACTGCAAATGGAGGAGAAAAAAAGTTACCCCAAAAATGGGGATGCCAATCTGTTCCCCACCACGAGGAGGATGCTGGTATCCGTTGGGAATGGTATCCAGGCTGCAGCCCTTCCTCACAAACCTGGTTTGCACCAGCATTATTAATCAGCATTATTAACCTGCCTGGCTGAGCACAGCCTGGGAGGAATTATTCCTGGAAGTGTTGGATGGGGCTTGGAGCAACCTGCTCTGGTGGAAGGCGTCCCTGCCCAGGGCAGGGGGTGGAACGAGATAACCTTTAAGGTCCCTTCCAAACCACTCAGTGAGTCCAGGGTTTTGCAAAGAGCCCACCTGTCACTGCTGCCTCAAACCCCCAACTTTTAAGGCCCGCTGGCAGGTTTCCTCACGCTTCCCACCCGTCCCTGGGGTGCTGCTTTTTGGGCAGGCAGGAGATGCTTGGGCTGCTGCTGAGGTGAGGGGTTTTATCAATGAGCAGCAATGGAAAGAGGATCTAAGCCCTGACTCGGAAGCCCCAGTGTTGCCAGTTATGCCGTCAGCTCTCCGCCGGTGGTTTCAAGGTCTGTGAGCACGCTCGCCTGAAGGCTTTCCTTTCAGTAGCACAAAGAAAAAAAACAAACAAAAAGCCATAAAACACGAAGATAAAGGCTGGGGGGCATCTCCAAAGAGACCAGCGACCTGTGGGCAAAGCTTTTGTCCAACGCCAAACAGTTCCCAGCTCGCCAGGAAGCACCGCAGCCCCACACCCAAACCAGAGCTGCCAAGCTTTTCCCTGCCGGTGGATCTGCAGCGTGACCCTGCTCCGGCAGGCAGAGGGGACCAGGGTGTCCCCAAGGGTGGGGAGCTCGGCCTGGCCCCCCCCGGCACAACCCCCTGCTCGCAAGCCCGGGATGGCCAGCGCCACGCGGAGCCGGCCGGGGCGTTTTGGGAAGGCGAGGGCTATGATTTTGTGCTATTCATAGCTAACCACGGCTCCCCTCCCAACAGGGGGAAGGCTGCCCGAGCAACGGGACGGCTCCTTTTACACGGGGCCGCTTTTCCACGCCTGGGAAAGCGCTGCAGACCACACCTTTCTCCCAGGACAAGCGGCACCTTATGCACGCCAGCACCGTGGTTTGGGATGCAGTAGGTATTCGGAGCCCACAGATCTCCTCTCCCCCACCCCGCTCTCTTAATAAATAAAGCAAAAATCAAGCAAATCCCAGGGGAGTTTTGCTCACAACAGAGACCTGCCCGTTATTTTTAGGCTCCGTGCGAAGACATAATCACTTCCTGCCTTCCAGGAAGGAAATGTCCCACCACCGCTGCCTGTCTGCCTCCTCCTCAGGCAATGCCTGCCTGCTGGCAGCCCAGCCGACCCAAAACCCGCTGTTTTCTCCCATCCAAGGGAGAAAAACAACCGGAGCACAGCTCGGGGTGTGAGAGGTGCCGCGGCCAGGAGCGCTGCGGGAAGACGAGGGGTGTTTGTTCCCCCAGCACGAAGAGGATGCGCCGGGGAAAGGGCAGGGAAGCAGGTCCGGAAAAATCCGGCAGCCATCGGAAACGCAGCCTGGACGAGGTTTCTGGAAGTTTTCAGCCTCGGGGAGCTGGGCAGGAGCTCAGCGGGAGCAGGCAGGCTTGCTCCTAGGACATCCTCCCCGGCAGTGACCCGATCCCACACGGGGGCTGGGAGCCCACCGGGCTCTGCGCCATCCTCCCCACGTGCCCGCGGGAAACCCATCCCAGGCTTCCCGCTCCCTAAAGGGAAGGCTGCGGAGCCAAACCCCAGACCTCGGCTACATCTGCTCCTCTTCCTCCTCCATCCTCATCCCGCACCTCCCCGCTTCCAGAGCCTGCTCCCCAGGCAGATTTTAGGGGTGCAAAGGAGGCACGGCCAAGAGATGCAAATCCCAAAACTCACTCTGCGGGACTCGAGCCGCAGCAGGCACAGCCGGCACCGGCCGACAGCCGCGCTGGGCTCCCAGCCCGGTGGGGCTGGCTTCCAGGCCAAAAGAGGGAGAGAAAAGCCCCTTTTTAAATAGGAAACGCAACTGCCAGGGCAGGAGAGGTGGGAGGATGCCATCCGCTGGGCCTCAAAACTAGTGATCCACGTATTTTCCAGAGCCTCGAAGCCCAGCGTTGGCTCCGGATAAACCCTCCTCGCCACGGCTGGGGCACCTCATGGCCACGCCGTGGGGTCTGTGCTCCAGGGGCGAAATAAACCTTCCCCCCATTGTCCCCCCTGCCTTGGCCTGGGGGGACACACCCCCGCCCGAGGAGCCCCCCGGGCGCCCATCACACACCCCCCCGGTGGGTGGGGGGTTGGGGGGACCCCGGAGAGCTGCTCCTGCCTCCTCCATCCCCTTCCCCCCGGACCGGGCCGGGAGATGAATCCCCGTCACCCCCGGGGAGGGGATGAGAGGGGCAGCCGGTCGCGGGCGGACGCGCGGTCCGGGGCTCCGGTAATGCTCGGCCCCGGGGTGGCGGGAGGATGCCCGGGATCGGGGATGGGGCGCGGAGCGGAGCAGGATGCCCGGTCCCGGGGGCTGGAGGGGGGAGAACGCCCAGTCCCGGGGGTCGGGGTGAGAATGCCCGGCTCGGAGAGGGGGGATGCCCGGTCTCGGCGGGGATACGGTACCTGGGGGGCTCCGGGCTCAGCTCCCGCGCCGGGCCGGCCGCGCCGTCGGGCGTCCCATGGGGGCGGCGGGAGCGGTGGCGGGAGCGCAGCCCCGCGGCCGCGCCGACCGCCGGCGCCTCGGCGGGGGAGGGACCGGGGCGGGCACCGGGACGGGGCCGAGGGGTGTCCGGGACCGCCCCCGGCCCGGGACACGCCCCCGGCACCGCCCCCTGCGCCCCTGACAGCGCCGGGACACCCCCGGGCCACGGGGCCTCGGCGACACCCAGCACACAGCATCCCCCCACCCGGAGCATGCCCCAAACACAGCCCTTGTCCCCTTAGGGACCCTGACACCTTGTCCCCATCGTCTCGGGGACCCCCAGCACGCAGCAACCCCAATCAGGCTGATCCTTCCATCATCTCCTGGTGACAAACCAGAGTGGGGTTGGGACAGAGAGGGGACCGTCAGATGCCACCACTCCAGCCAGGTTTGCCGTTTTGGGGGCATCAAGGCACTGCCGGCACCTCTCAAAGCCAGGAAGTGCTTTTCCTTGCCAGAAATGGGAGACAGGCATGTGTGCGATGGAAGCCCAATATCCCATTTAACCCTGCCCTCCTTCTGGAAGTTGAAAACTGTTCCTCCTCATCCTGGCACTCCATGTCCTTGTCCAAAATCTCTCTCCAGTTCTTTTGGGAGTCCTTTTAGGCACTGGAAGGGGCTCTAAGGTCTCCCTGGAGCCTTTTCTTCTCCACATGAACACCCCCTGCTCTCCCAGCCTGTCTCCATAGGAAACATCAGGGCAGCTCCAGACAGACCCCCAGGTCTCAGAGCCATCCCTCCTTGCTCAGGCCACTCAGACTCCTGGGGAATAAGGCTGATGCCCAGCACCCTGCAGGCTCCGTGCCTCTTGCCATGGCTTCACCAGGACCAGCAGGTCCAGCACCCAACTCTGCTCATCTCCAGCCTGGAGTCCACCACAGCACAGAGTGAGCCCATCGGGCTTCCCTCATTGCCAAAGACACCATTTTAGCTAATCCGTAAAAACCCGATCCTTCCAGCTCCCACCTGCCTTCCCACATTCCGTTTGGATTAAAACAGTGGCTCTCACAGCCCCCCAGGTAGGACCCCAACCCCACCTCCCCCTGAGCCACCCCAGCGTTACAGCCCTGCCCACGCCCAGCACCATCCACGGCTGCCATGCTGCTCCAAATCAGAGTTTATAGGACACCAGCAGAGAGAAGGAAAAGGAGGAAAATGGCATTAACACGTTCACTGGCACTGGGAAGGAGGGCCAGGAATGTAAACGCGGCCCAGAGCTAGTCCGAAAATGGTAACAGCTGGAAAGAAGGGGTGGAAAGTTTGTTCGTCAGGATCCGAGATCCTAGCCAGGCTCCCTGCATCCAGCTCAGCCAAAATACCCTGCCCTCAACTGCTCTGCTGCACTTACAGTCCTAGATTGAATTTTTGTAACTTTTAAATTTGATTTTAATTCTCCACTTTAAGATCCCAAATGAGTATCTGGAAGCTCCTTAGGGAGGAGCACACCAAAACCGAGGGATACACACACGCAAATTCCTCACTTCAGGTGCTTCAGTAGCAGGGATTAACACATAAAAAACACCCCAAAACTTGGGAGGGAACCTGTTGTCACTGGCATTGCACGGGCAAAACCAGATCCAGGGAAAAGAAGCTCCCAAATGCCTTGTCAGCAATTTTTCTCGTCGTGTTCCTCTCCGTACGCACGCTCCAAATTTCCCTGACGCTGCAGAATTGAAGTGCTGCAATATGAGCAGAATCCACGGGAGGTCATGGCAGGACCACTCCGAGTGCAGCCAAACCAGGGTGCTCCAAGAGGAAACGCCCTCCTGCCTTCACCCCCGGGAATGCTTTGGGAATGTGACGTGCTGCTGTGGTATTTCACACACAGTGCTGAGGTGTCCTCAAGGGATGCATCCCCAAGTGATGCTGGTGGCCCCACAAAAATTTTGGGGCACCCTCTGTAGCCAGAGGAAGGGGACTGACATCCCGTTGCTGCCCTAGTGGGGGAAAAAGCTTTTGTTACTCAGACCCCTCCCCTGTCAAGGTCGATGGTATAAAAGAGACTGACCTCATTTAAAAATTTTTAAAAATATATTACAAGGTAATATATTAACATATATTAATGGTGCCCTGTCCCTGAAGGGTTCAAGGCCAAGGTTGGTGGATGCCTTCCACTAGATCAGGTCGCTCCAAGTCCCATCCAACCTGGCCTTGAAGATTTCCGGGGATGAGGCAGCTACTGGAGACAGGACAAATGATCAGTTTGGGCCAGTTTTGCACATGGGAGAGCTATGGGAAAATCAGGCTTCTCTCTGTGGGACATTTTGCAATTTAACCCTCAGCTGCTGGTTCTGGGTTTGACCCTTCCCTGCCCTCTGGGCATGACTAGGAGATAGCCCATGAGGGGAGTTTGCTCCAAAGGGAAGGGAAGATCCTCCCCATCCCCTGAATCACAGTCCAAATCACGTTGATTTAGAAGAACCAAAATCTTTATTGATCTCACTGTAACAGCAACCACTGGCGAGAGCTTTTCTCCTCCCAAACACCTGCTTGAAGAGACGGTAAAAAACAACAGAAATCCCAAATGGATCCCCTGACTAGCAGAGGAACACCCCGGTGAGGCCAGGCACTCCCTCCCTGCTCAGCCCCAAGCCTGCTTACAAAAGAGAACCGGGAGAAAGTTGCTGGGACGGGGAACGGAGACACAAGGAGGTTGGGAAAGGGGGCATTTAGAGAAAAAAAAAACAACAAAAAAAAAGGTTTCCCTCCGGCTCCTGTCCATTAAGTTGTCCTTGGATATGGTCTAATTATTTTTGGCTAGCAGAGCAGGTTTCCCAAAACGAGCAGCTGTGCTGAGGGCACCAGGTCTCTGCATCCGCGGCGGCCAAGGATGTCCTCGCTCCCTGCCCCTGCCCCTCCCTCGATCCGAGGGCCTAAGCGACCTCCTAGGATCTTCGCTTCAAGGAAAATATATTTATTTATATATAATATATATATTTGTGTGTGTCTTATCACCACCCACCCACACGCATATACATATTGCTACTCGCACTCACTCACTCGTGCGCCTACGGCGGCCGGGCTACCGCGCTCGCCTCACCTCCCACGCCAGGGAAAGGATGGGAAAGACAACCCATTCCCTGGGGTTGTGCTTTTGCTTCTTCCTCTCCCCCCCCACTCCCCAAAACGAGGGGCAGCCCCCTCCTTGTGACAAAAAAAAAGCAGCTGGAAGATGGGAGCTCGCCACCAGCACCGCCCCATGCCAAACACACCTAGAGAAATAAATTACGGGATGGAAAGTGCACAAAGCCTGTGGGATGTCCCCCTCCCCAGCATGGGTCCCCCAGGGCTGGGTACCGAGGTGGGGGGCGAGGGAGGGAGGACGGATGGAGCAGGCACTCAGGTGGGGGCTGATAAAATGGCACTTGAGAAGGTTGTGGAGCTGGCGATGGCTCCCAACAGGCAGTGAAAAAATTCAAACTGGGGGGCTGGTGGGATTGGGGAATGTGGCCTGACACTGCTGCGGCCAGGCACGGCCTTGCCCAAGGCAAGAGTCGCACGGAGAGAGGGGGAAAAATAAATCCCATCTCCAGGGGAGGTTCGAGATGGCCACGCCATGGCAGGCTGGCAAAGGGGAGGTTAAGGTGGAAATGCTTTATCCACGACAGCATGATCCAGCTGGGAGAAATCCCATCCGGAAAAGTGAGCAGAGGATGGCATCGATGGCAGCACCCTGCGAGGAGAGCACCCCATCCCTGCGGTGTCTGGAGGGCCCCCACAGCCCCCAGGGACACCCGGTGATTCCTGAGACATCCAACGGTGCCAGAGGGATCTCCCCCCTGTAGGATTCACATTTTAAAGGGCCGGGATGGTAAAAAAAACCCCCCGAGCACTACAAAGCACTTTCCCAGAGGCTCTCGGCCCCAGCCCAGAAGAAGTCGTTGGGGGTAAAGTGCCTCTTTTTAGTACCAAAAATAAAAGCAAGGGGGTTTTATAATATATGGCTACATTGCTGTGAGTCCGTGCTGGTGGGTGGGGGACACAGCCCCTGGCTGGAGGGCCAAGATGGAAGAAATCCAGGTAGGAGAGATGTGGACATGCTGGCTGATTCCATCAGGGACTACATCAGACCCCTGGAGCACCGAAGGAAACGGGGTCCGAATGCTGTCCTTCGCTGAATGCCAACACATCCCAGGGACACTCAAAAAACACCTCCCCAGGGGGCAAGCAGGTGCATGGTTTTAGGAGTGATGTTCCCTCCTCCTCCTGACAGGCTGCCCAAATTTTCCAGGAGAAGGGGGCGAAGGGGGTGACAGAGCTCCAGAACACCGAGCTGCTGACAATGGGAGGTTTGGGTAACAAGAGGGGAATTTGGGGGCGGGGACGAGGCAGCAAAATAGGCAGAGGGATGTTTTAAAAAGAAGCCTGGTAGAGATCAGGCTGCTGACCAGGTGGAAGAGGAGGAACAGGGCCGAATCCAAAAGGGATGCTCCATCCGGCACGTGCTGAGACCAGTCACCGGCAAAGGGGGAGAAGACAGAGCTGCGCTCCCCCCAGAAAAGAGGAGGAGGGCAGGGAGGGGACGCTGGTGGGGACCGCTGCCACCTCCACCTCGCCGGGACGGATCCTGCTAAGCCGAATGGGGGTGCACAGGTCTGGGGAGTCGCTGCCTCTCCGTGGTTCCCGCTCAGATATCCATCTCAAACTGAGCATCGTCCCCTGGCAAGAGGCAAAGAGAGCAGCGTTACAGGTGTCATCCTCCACCCCAAATCCCTCCTATCCCACCCTGAGGGCCTCTTACCCATGGATGGCTTGCCCTCCTGGTGGTTCAAGTTGTTGGTATCCGCTTTGGGCTCCTCGCTGACCTCGCCGGGGCTGGTGACGCCGGGAATATTGGGGAGGTGACAAGGCGGGGTCTTGGCCATGGGGGAGTTGCGGCGGTCCAGCAGGAACTTGCGGTCGTAGATGATCCGGGTGCCTGGGGGGAGGATGGGGGGGAGAGTGGGGGAATCCGGCTCGGCAGCGCTTGTTTGCCGAAGGAGTTTCCCGGCGGGACGGGCGTCCCGGCCAAGGTTCTCCGCCAAAGATCGCCGCCGAGGGCTGGGGGGTGCGCGCCGCCGCTCTGCCCGCTCTTATCTGGGCACGACACGCGATAATTCGGCGCTGCCCAAACACCCGGCGGCAACTGTGTCCCGGCTGTACCGGGGCGCTCAACTCTGTCCCGGCGCAGAGACCTGGCAAACTCATGGCAGGGGTGGGAGCGCGTCCCCGGGATGCCCGATGGAAGCGGCACCCCGAAACACCACGTGTTCCTTTCCCCTGCACAGGGACGGGGCATGTCACGACCCCGCGGTGCCGGGGCGGGGTAGGGCCGAGGCACCGACCCCCTCGGTGCCCGCGTCCCACAGGGAGCCTCCTGCCAACCCGTCCCGGGATCCAGCTGCCGCCCCGCCGGGACCCTCCGCGCTCTCGGTACGTCCCGGAAAAATAATAAACTCATCTCCACGCGTGTGCAGCGAGGAGAACGGGCGGCAGGCGCTACATATCAGCACCATACAGAGGGGACATAGGCGCGGTAGGCACGGAACGCCCGGACACGCGGCGCTCAGGGTGGCGGGCTGGCCCGGGCGCGCTCCCCCGGAGGCCCCGGCGGGCGCGGCGCTTTTACCTCCCGGCGTGGTGGAGAAGAGCGTCCCGCCGGGGGTGGTGCAGTAGTCGGCGGGGAGCTGCGCGGCGTCGCTGAGGGTGACGGTGCGGGTGGGGATGGCCCGGCTCTGGCTGGGCTGGCGGCCGCCTGCGGACGACATGGCCCCCGCTCGGCGCCGCGCTTTGTCCCCGCCGAGCGGCGCGGGCGGAGCGGCCCCGCCCCGGGCCCGGGCCCGCCCCTCTCCGGGCCCGGCCCCGCCCCGCCCCGCCCGCCGCCGCCAGGGGGCAGGCGCCGCGCCGCGCCGCCCTGCCCGCGCCTCCCACGTGGTCTAGCGGTTAGGATTCC
>VZDJ01000116.1:91899-272990 GCA_008694505.1 Cyanoderma ruficeps
TTTTTTTTTTATTTGGGGGCGAGGCAAATGGGTGGTGGTAGTGGTGGTGGTGGTGTCCTGTTGTTCCGTCCTGTCCAAGATTCCTTCAGCCAAAGTGTTTTGGCTAGAGCGAGCTGAATGAAGTCACCGGGAAAATGAGTGCATCCACACATCCCAAACCAGGAAAGAAATTGTGTCCCCATATGCCAAACTAGGAAAAGGGCATGGATCCCTATATCCCAAATGAGGAAATGGGTTGCTTCTCCTTATGCCAAACCAGGAAAGGGCATGCATTCCCATATCCTACACAAGGAAAAGAGACTTATGCCCATATCCCAAACTAGGGAACAAGGATTCATCCCCATGGTTTCCAAACCTGGAAAATGGCATATCCAATATCAGGAAGGGAGATGCATCTGAATATCTCAGCCCAGGAAAAGGGATGTGTCTCCATTTCGCAAACCAAGAAAGGAGATGAATCCCCATATCCCATACCAGGAAAGGGGATACATCCCCATACCCCAAGCCAGAGAATAGGATGCGTCTACATACCCCAAAAGCACCATCCTGGAAAGATGGGAATCTCACCCCTGAGGCACATGCCAGCGCCTGCACAGCCTCCCTCCCTCCCCTGGGAACACTGATCCTGTCGGCTATTTTTAGCATCCTTCTCCCAGAGGCCAGAGTGGCTGGTTTCTGCCTCCAGCCCTGGATCCCCCAGTCCGAAGCGCATTCCCGGCGGGACCGGCCGCCCGCATGCACAAGAGGATGGGCGAGGCGGTCGCCCGCGTGGCCAGGAAGGTGAACGACACGGTGGAGAACAAAAAGGATTCCCTGGGTAAGCCCGGCGCTCCGTCCCGGCCCCCGCTTGGGGCCTGGACCAGGATCGGGTATCCGGGAGCAGGGCTCTATTTTTCACTGCCACAGTCTAAAAAAAGCTGTCGGCGTTCCCTCCCCGGGGCTCTGGGGAAGAGAAAGGCTCCCCCAAAAGGGCCCTCGGCCCTGCAAAGTTAGAGCAGGTTCACATAATCCCATGGGATGTGTCGCTCCTTGCAAGCAGCGGTAGGAACAGATTTGTCCTCGTTGTCTTGCCAGATTTGTGTTTTTCTGCAATTTCCCCATTTCCAGCTGATATCCAAGAGCAGGGTGCAGTTCATCAAAGGAGAGAGATGAAAGCCACTCCTTTTTATTCCCACTGGAATAAATATTCCTGGCCCTGGGATATAAACCATCATATGCCAGGAGCTGGAGCTTCATCACTCAGGCTCTCCACGTCCTCCTGAGAGAAACGTGGGAGGATGGAACTTGCTCCATCAGCCCCCACAGTGGCTTTGGGGAGGGGGCAGGAAGCAGAGCCCATCCTGGGGCTGGGATACCGGGGTTTCATCCTTGGGGGCTCCTGGGAGGGCAAACAGAAACAACTCAGAACAAAACAAGGAACTGAGAACCACGACCAAATATTTTCCCCCTCCTCACTGCTTGCCATGGGACAACCACCCATGACCATGAGAAACCCAGCCAGGAGCACGTCCAGGGAAATCCCTGCTCCTGGAATAAGCATCCCTGCACTGCTCAGCTACCCCCAGGGAATTAGGGACACAGGGCAGCAGGATGACTGGAGTTATCAGACCCTTGCCTGGCTCTCTCTGTGCACAGATCTGGCCAACTGCAAACTGATGACCTTCCCCGTTGGGATCTACAAAGCCATGAGGAGCGTCACTGAGGGGATCCATCGCATCTCCCTGGCCAACAACGAGCTCAAGTCCATCACCAGCCGATTCGTCACCACCTTCAGCCAGCTGACAGGTAAGGGACTGCCACTTCCAATCCTCTGGGACACTCCAGCAGCCCCCAGGATGCTGCAGAGGGGGCAAAGCACCCAAGAGTCTCCCCTGAGCTCACACCTCATTGCAAGCAGAGCCAAAAAAATTCCATTTTTCCTTATCTCTGCTGCCCCTTGACAGAGGAGGACACTGGTTCTGCTCTCCCACCCTTCCCAACTGGTATCAGGGCTGCTGTGGGGTCACTCATCACCTTCCAGTTCCTCCAAGGATGGCGCTGAGGATGGAGGAGGACAGGAAAGGCAGCTTGGGGATAACAGACATGGGGCATGGAACAGACTGGGCAATCCAGGCAGTGCTGACTAATTAGTCCTAATCAGTGAGAGTTAATCACTGCCGGAGATGGGAGTGATCATCAGCACCACAGGGACACCTCCCTGCAGAGCCCAGAGAAAACAGCCAGAGGCTAATCTGCTAAAAAATGGCCATGCAAGCATCCAGAGCATCCAGCACCACGGTATTGAACGCTGAGAACGGCACTGGGGATGCTCTGACAGCTTCTAAAATCAATTTTGTTGCTGCAACATACCCCACCGATGCCACCGTGGTGGGTGCCTGGGAAGGCTTCCCTTGTTCTGGAGCCGGAGCGTCATCTGTGAGAACACCCCTGGGCTGGGGAAGGCAAACACATCGAGCAAAAGAAATCAATTGTCATTTTCTAGACAGCACAACAAGCCCTGGAGGGAAAAAAAAAATGACCTTGTTTCCCAGCAAGGGCTTTGCTCCACCAGTGAGCCGATCACTCCGGTGATGAACTGTGCTGGGTCTCAGCAGGAACAGATGCCCCAGGGCTGGGGACAGGCTGAAAAAGGCAGGACCTATAAATATCAGGTATTAGCAGGGGCAGGGCAGCTTGTGTGGGTATTTATAGTGCCGAAAGCCCTGTGTCACTGGAGAAGGGCGCTGGGACAGTGGGATTTGGGTTCTGTCCCCAGGAGCGCTGTTCCTGGCCCCACAGGAGCTCATTTCTGGGGTGGGAAAGCATCACAGACGGGTAAACTGTGAAAAACAGACATTTTTCATACTTATGACCTTTCTTCCACCATCCCATTTATTCCTCAGAAGAGGTTCAGGCAAAAGGCAGCCCAATTTCATTAGGAAAGCCTGAGGAAACCAACAAAAACATCACTCCTAAATGTGGTATTCCCAGCAGGCAAATATTCCACGGCAAACAGCAAAAAAAAAAAAAAGCCCAATTTTTGGAGCTGGAATCCCACTGATGGGAGCCAGCAGTCCACGGGGAACAGAGGCTGTAAATCAAGCCATACATTAATTATTTTTCCCATCTTTTTTCCCTGCATCCCACCACCTCCCTTCTCTCTTCCCAGAGCTCAACCTGGCAGGCAATTACCTGCACCGCCTGCCCGAGGAAATCACCTCCCTGCTGCACCTCCGGGCCATCGACCTCTCCCGCAACAGGTTCCGGCGCTTCCCGGAGCCCCTGGCCACCGTCCCCGCCCTGGAGACCATCGACCTGGAGGAGAACGAGATCGCGGGTGAGGAGGAACTTTTCCCACCGGAAGAAAGGGTGATGCTAAATAATCAGAGCCTGCTTAGGGCTCTGGTTGTTTGCCCTTCCCGGTGTTTTCACTGCCTCCCAGGGAAAAGCCGCTGCAGGCATAGTGGGAGCCAAGCCCCATTCAAGCTGCCCTATTCACCACGCTGGGATTGGCGTAGCTCCTAAAGGCACCTCCAGCTGGGGCGACCCAAAATCCCCAGATTTTGTGGAAAAAGCAGAGCTGGTTGCAGAACCCAGCCCCAGGAATGCTGGGCTGGGATGTTTGCTGCCAGGCTAAGCAAGGGCACCAGCCCACCTGAACATTTCCCAGAACAAACAGGAGCTGTTTAACACTACAAAATCCTCTAAAAATTAAACTAAAGGAATGCTAAGAGACGCTCAGCCCTGCAGTGGCAGGAAAACCTTTCATGTGCAAAAATTGAAGGCTTTGGAGTCTCCAAAAGCTGGGGGAAAGGCGCAGCTGTTGTACACAGATAAAAGCAGATTTATTTAGGAGGCAGCTTTCAAAGAGCCTGGACTGGAGCACCCCACGGACCCCCGGGGAGGCAAATATCTGAGTCCACTCAATTTTGCTGTTTTATCTGGGATTGCTTCAGCTGCTGCTGGGAAAGCTGCTCCCTGCAACACGAGGTTTATTAACAGCCCCACATCAGCTGCTCCCCGGCTGTGCCTGTAGGAACACTGGAATTAAAAACTGCTTCCAGGGGAGCCAGAGAAAGATACAGCTGTTCCTCACCCTCTTTTTCTCTCCCGCCTCCCGGAGAGATCTGTCTCCCCTTTAGTTCCCTCCATCACTTTTTGAGTTTAATTGGCTGATTTCAATCCAACCTGGTCTCCAAACAGCATTTCCCCCGCTTGTTTTGTGCAAACAACATGCTGCAATAAAGGAATGAAGCTTTTTGGTGCCTTTTCCCCTGCTAAAATGCAGGGAGGAAAGGCTGCATCCAGGGTTGCACCCAGCTGGATTGATCCTGGGTTGGGAGGAGAACAAGGCTGCCAGGTCACCTCCCACCAGGCTCCCCTCGGCTGGGAGGTGTCCTCCAGACGTGGGGAAAATAAAAGCAAAGTAAAATGGAACAATTTCTTGCCAAAATGTTGTAGGGATATGCCTGAGTAGTGCACACGACGCTGCCTGGCTGCAGAAATAGGTGATGTGAGCTTATTTTACACCTGTTCTAGAAAGGGAAGAGGCGGAGACCAGAAAGCCAGGGGGTTTCAGCCCATTTTTTTCCAAGAAAACAAAAACCTGGGCAATCACATAGCTCCTACCAACCCTTCCCAAACAGGGTTCAGGCTCCCCTGCATGTGAGCTTGTGTTTGGAAGGTTTGTGGGGCTGTCCCTGTCCTGCCTGACCTCCTCTGCCACCCCAGGGATGCTGGACAGGTTCCTGCCAGGGCTGCAAACCCAATTTAAAAGCTCCTGCTGAAACAGTTGAGTGACCTCCTAAGACATATTGAGCTGGAAGTGGTAGGTAATGTTTTCCAAAGGGAAACAGGAGTGAAAGGAGATTAATTAATGCCTGCCTGGAGCCTGTGGGCTCTGTGAAAGGAGACATTTAATGCCACAAGCCAACCTTTTCATCTAAATAAGCTCTCAACCCTGGACTGTAATTATGTATATATTACTGTCAGTGCTTTTAACTCTTTCCCTGATAATTAGAGTTATATCAAATCAGCGTTTTAAGCTCCCAAATCCATGGGGATGTTTTGGTGCCTGGAGCTTCAGCTTCTCTTTCCCTTATTCCTTGATTAATGGTTTAATAGGAGTGATGTTGAGATTGCTGCCAAGGCTGGGGAGGTCACTGCTGGGGGCAACTGTGGTTAATTTTGTCCTCCTGAGAATGTCAAGATGGGACAAAGGGGGGTGGTTTCAAACTCAGAGTAGGGTTAGATGGGATATTGGGAAGAAATTCTTCCCCATGAGGGTGATGACACACTGACACAGAGACACTGTGGATCCCTGGCAGTGTCCAAGGCCAGGTTGAATGGGGCTTACCCCAACCTGGGATAGTGGGAAGTGTCCCTGCCTCCATCCAGGGGGTGGACTGGATTAGCTTTAAGGTCCCTTCCAACCCAGACCATTCCTCGACATGTCCATGTCGCTCACTGTCGCATTCTGGTTTTATTATGTAAAAGCCTTTTCCCTCCTGCTTTTTGCTTAGCTGGTGAAGCCAGCATGAATAATTCAGGCTCAAATGCAAATGCCTCATTCATTGGGAGGGCAGCAAGTGCTGCTTTGGGTTGTTTTTAGAGGAATTTTTGGCTTGCAACAACCCTACGGCTACAGGCTGCACTGTGTGCCCTGCCTGTCCCTTCATGCCAGGGGTGAGTCACAACTCCTTACCTGGAATTAAGGTAAGAACTGAGCTGTTCCCAGCCTGGGAAGGTCTTGGTCCCCAAAATACTTTACTAAACTCCCTAACTTAACCAAAATGAGTGAAAGCACTTTTAACTTTATCATGCTGCGTAAGAGGATGATTAAACTTCTTATTCTCCACTGCATTAGACGATGATTAAATAAGAAGATCTATGAAAAAAATATTACTTTTGTGCTACAAGGGAGAAAAAAACCCAAGCAAAATGATACAATGATACAGGAGAATGGCAGCGAGCAACTCCACCATGAAGAAGACTTATTAAAAAAATTCATGTGAAGCTCTGCCTGCTGAGATATGCACTCCTAGGGAATTTGTGTACGGAAAACAGTGCTGTTTTCTGAAGCAGAAAAAGGGAAAAAACCAAAGGCATCGAAGTGTTTGAGTCTTTTTCCAGCATAAAATAAGCTTAATGGTTTAAAAATCACATCATCATCTACCAGATATAATTACAGCACCACAATTCTGCTTCAGGTGCTGGCAGAAGAAACAGGAACTGGGATATAAAAGGCTCTTGTCATTTTGCTGGCCAAATTAAAAAGCAATTGGTTTAGGTAAATCAGACAGGTGGACTTTGCAACTCCAAAATATTGTGGATTGTAGCAAAATCTATCACCTTTTAATGAGCTTAATGGTTAGGTTTTCCTATCAGTCTCATTCCTCTGCTCTCAGTGGATTCACATTGGGACCATCCAGCTGAGCTGCACCCTTTTTTTAATGCACAGTTTGTAAATGTAATGTTTTCGAAAGGAAAACACCCAAATTCATGGAAATTGCAAAACAGAAGGGTGCCTGTTGATGGCTGAGAGCCATTTTGTAGCCTGTCCAACAAGGGCAAAGACCACGTACCCTCCTGTTAGCTTGGAGAGGGCTCCTGGGCATTGCAACATCAGGGATAAAATCAGGGAATAAGTCTTTGCACCCCAATCTAGTGTCCCAGCGGGGGTTTTATTAGGGCTGGGAGAAATGGAGGCAGTGCCCACATTGGATATCTTGGTGTTTGGACCTTGCTGACACATTCTGTAGAATCACAGGATCATTTAGCTTGGTAAAGACCTCTAAGATCAGCGAGTCCAACCGACAGCCAGTTGCCTGAGCAGCTGGATGAATTAATATTTCACTGTGTTTCTGTTCTGATCAAAGCCCGCAGACAGGCGGGAGCAGGGTTTGCTGCAGGCTGTCCACCGAGAGGAGCTTTCATCCCTACCGCCCCTCCAGGACGGATTCTCACCCCCATGCTCTGTTTCCAGAGGTGCCGACGGATAAACTGGCCTCCATGGCATTGCTGCGGAGCCTCAACCTGCGGGCCAACCCCGTCGGCCCCGAGGTGCGGCTGCTGGTCCGGCCCCTCGTTCCCTTCGACCTGCTGCTGTCTCCAGAGGAGGCCATCCCTAAAGCCTGACAGGATCCCAGCCTGTCCCGAGGGGTGACTGCCCACGAGAGTGGTTTGGCTTAGGTCAGTCCCTGCTACGCCCCCGTTCCTCTCCCAAACCCGAGCGAGTGCCTCGTTTTTCCCTAAATTAAAAGCAAGCAGCAGGGCTCCCCTGTGAAGGGATGGCTCTGCCAAGCCCCAAGCCTGGCAGTCTCCTGCTTATGTGTTTTGGGGATGCAGAGGAGCTGCAACACATGTGGTGGGAGGTTTGGGTAAAGCTGGGGGGGGATCTGGATGTTCACCCTCCCACCCAGGCAGTGACGGGGAGCAGCCGGGGTGGCGGAGGGCATCCCTGCGGCTGTAAGGGTTCTCCCTGGAATTGCTGACGGGGTGGTGTGCCAAGTGCCTGATTAAACGCTTTACTGTTACATCAGAGAGTTTGTATCTGATTAAATTCTACCAAGAACTACCAGTCTTGTCCTTAAAGAAGCCCCTTCACACAGCTGCTCGCTGCAGCCTCCAGCTGCAGACCCGAGCAGTATTTCCCTGGAAAAATCCTTGTTTTCCAAGGAATTTTTCTTCCCTTCTGTTTTCTCACCATGGAAACCAAAGCAACCCAATGCCAGTGGGTCCCCACACGCTGCTCACACCGTGGGTGTCCCCAGAAGTGTGAGCCCACCTCTCGGGTGCTGGGGGTCCTCAAGTTGAGCTGATTCCCAGGAATAAATGTCCTGGAGAGAGTGGCTTCTCGGTGGCAGGGAGGGCACTACCAAGCACACCCATGTCTCCTTAGTAGCTGGCTGCTACAAAAAAACCACAACAAAATAAAACACCTCCTCCTGGGAGAAACTCCAGGTGTTATCTCAAAACGCCTTGTTTAAACATCTCCCTTGTTTGTTCCTTTGGGTATTTAAGGGACAAACACTTCCCAATGCTGTGTGCGGGCTGGGGACAGCCAGGAAGGGTAAACCCTGTAAATATTTGACTTCTAGACTTGCTAAACTTTGGTAAAAGATTATGGTGAGAGATGCTGGGCATGCTGGACGAGCTGTGGTTGAGTAGAGCAGCCTGGAGCCATGACCAGCATCCCTAAACATCGTGTTGCTTTTCCCCGTGTGTGAATTGATGTGTAGGGGATCTCCCCACTCATCTGGCTGCTCCTGGAGTATTTTCCTCCCGGGATGGACAGGAGCGCTGCTGGGGACACCGGCCACCAGCTGCCAGCTGCCAGTGTGGGGACCTCGGCGGCAGCGAGGGGACACGCAGACCCCGACTGTCCCTGGGGAGCGAACCTGCTCCCTCCCCCTCCGTGCCCCGCGTGGGCTGCCCGCCCCCGCGCTGCCTCATCACCCTCGGGGGGCTGCGCGCGGGTCCCCCGGTATCCATGGCGATAGGAGGCTGTTTCCCCCCGCGCCCCCTCCCCTTCTCCGCTGCAGCCGCCGAGCAGCCGCAACCGGCGCGGCGGCACCGCGGCCGAGGCACCGGCGCTCCGGACCGGGCGGGAGGACGGGGGTCGGACTGCGCCCCCTCCCCGGGCAGCAGATCGCCTCCGGCGGTAGCCCCTGCATGGCAGCGATGCAGCCTCCGGAAGCGGGTCCGGCCGGCGGAGGTGAGTGTCAAGCCTGATTTATTTTATTCCCCAAAAAATCTATCCAGCCCTCATCCCAGCCCCCTGTTCCATCAGACCAGCCTTTCCCTGCGGTGGTTTCCCACAGCCAGGCAGGCAGGCAGGTGGTCCGTCGCCCCCTGTCTGGTCCCCCCATCCCCTTGTCACCACGTTCGAGATGTCAGTGATGAAGTGAGGACGCCTGCATCCGTCCATCCATTCCTCCACCCATTCATCCATCTATCCACTCATTCATCCATCCAGCGCCAACACGGTGCTCTGCAGCCCCTTCTTTTCCTTTCCTCATCTTCCACCTTGCTTTTAAAACCACCTCCAATTCCATAGGTTACCAACCTCCTGCTCATGCTGCACTGCAACCCCAAAAGATAAAGTCCAGCAAAGTTTTAGGGTCGATATCACAGGGTTTGGGCAATCTCATCAGCGTGTTATTGCTCCTGCTCACAAAGCTGGTTCACACATCTTATACCGACTGCCTAGGGAATCTTGCTCCTCGACCCCGCTACTCCCTCACCTCTCCAAGAGGCTCTTTCTCTTGTGTCGGCTGCAAACCCCCCCAGCGCCTTTCTGAATCCCCACTGGAAATGTGTTGCCCAAATCCTGCACTCAGGGCTGGGGTGTTAGGGGCTGGATAGGGCCCTCCTGCCTGATGGAACCTTGAGGAAGCCGGTGGTCCCGGCGGCTGGGAACAGCATCTCGGCTGGCGAGCGCCGGCATCGGCACAGGGATAAGGAGATGCTCCAGCTGCCCGTCACACAGCGGCTTTGGAGGGCTGTCTCAGCGCAGGGCTCACCTGCAGGCGCTTAGGCTGAGCCTTAAAGCTAAAATGTGCCTTTCCTCGGCTCACCACTGCAGCCTGGATTCCCCCGGAGTCAGTCCCGTCACCGCTGCAGGCAGCTCCTGCCCACGCCCGGCATCCTCCCGCAGCCCTGCCTGCGTGCGGCTGGGGAAGCCCGAGGGTGGGAGCTGCCAGCCCCGCTCCCCGTAGTGACAAAATGCCACCCCCGCGCCTCCAGCAGAAGCTCCCAGATAATGATCAGAATGACAGCTATCGCTTTAGATAGGAGGGGAGGGTGTCCTCTGCCCCTTTCCCTTGGTTATTGCGGCTTTGCCCGGGAGAACACGATTTTGCGGAATACCGAATTGTTAACTTCGGGAGCACAAGGAGAAGCAGCGGCAGCCACCCGGGGGCAGGGACGCTCCCAGGCCAGACGTGACTGGGAGCACACGGATACAGCTCCCATGAGGCCAGAGCCTTGGAATGTCGAGATGTGGATTTGTCTTCCTTCCTTGCATCATCCCTAAAACAAGGCCCAGGAGACCAGGGTGTCTTCTGGATCGCTCTAATTCCTCATCAAAAGAATGATGCAAATTATAACGATATCAAGTAATAATGATATCAAGTAATAACGATATCAAACCAGAATGATATAAAAATAATTATACCAAATAATAATTATATCAATGGTATCAAACAATAATCATGTAAAATAATAATTCAGCCGAGGTCCTACAGAACCTTGAGCTCCAAGGAGGAGGAGACTTGTTGGGGCACAAAGATGAGTCCACCAGGACATGTCCCAGCCAGTCTGGACACAAGAATAAATATGAAAACCCACCTCTGGAGGCATTAAGAAATGAAGGGAACAATTGCTTTACTCTCTCCCAGGTTCATTTTCCTGCCTTCACTTCCCCAGGCCCTTCCAATGGCACCTGGTGGCCCAACTCCAGCGCCAGCCACCTCCTGAGGGAGAACTACACCTTCCTGGCATACTACCAGCATTCCTCCCCTGTGGCCCTCATGTTTATCCTGGCCTACACCTTCATCTTCCTCATGTGCGTGATCGGCAATGTGCTGGTGTGCTTCGTCGTGGTGAAGAACCGCCAGATGCGCACGGTCACCAACATGTTCCTCCTCAACCTGGCCATCAGCGACCTGCTGGTGGGCATCTTCTGCATGCCCACCACCCTGGTGGACAACCTCATCACAGGTGAGCAGGGAGAGACGTGAGGAACGGAGAGGAAGTGCCCCCCATGCATGAGTGTGGAGCATCCACTTTTTTTTTTTTTGAGGTTTTGGCCATTTGTGGTAAAATAAGTTTGATCCTAATGCTGCATTTGCATATTTGTTTGAAGTGCAGCCATTCTTTACCAAGCAATGCTGAAAAAAACTCCTATTCTTCCTGCATCCACCTTCAACCCGTGCTGGCTCAGCTCTGCCTGTTGACCTTTCCAAAGATAAGGGAGTTGGAAGGGTTCAGCTGCAGCAGCAGCCAGGCCATAGGGCAGGGTTTGTATCTATTGATTATGGGGTGTGATCTATTTATTGCCTTATAGGTATCAGGGTCAAGAAACAAGATGAAAGTCCTTCTGATTGAGGATCCCAAAGTCAGTAGAAAAAATGACAGTCACCAGTTTCTGAGTGTAATGTGCATCTTTTTTACCAGTTTTGGGGTTCTCCTTCAAGGATCCATGCTGCTAAAGGCTACCTCCACACAAGCCTCCTGTTAGGAGCAGGACTTAGCATCCTCCAGCAACAACACAGTGGATGTTAGGGGGCACCTAAAGGGAGCTGGGTGAGGCAGAGGCACCTACAGCCTCCACGGTGTCCCCTCACAGGTTGGCCCTTTGACAACACCATGTGCAAAATGAGCGGCCTGGTGCAGGGCATGTCCGTCTCCGCCTCTGTTTTCACGCTGGTTGCCATCGCTGTGGAGAGGTACGTTGGCATGGGAACCTGGGGACGTGGGGACCAAGCAATCTCCAGCAGGTCCAGGTGCCCTGTGTGGTTGCCGTTGCTGGAAAGCTCCTGGGAGTGTCAGGAAGCTGTCACAGTTCTCCAGGAGGACCACAAAGCTGTCCATGGGGCATTCCAGCAAGGTGTCCTTCCCCACACTGGGCTGAAAACACCAACCTATCTCTGCCACCAAAAGATACATGTAAAGAGAAACCCACCTCACCCTCCATTCCCACCCCTGGCAGCCCTCATTCCCCAGGGACGTCCCCACCAGGTGCCCAAAGCCACCACCAGCTGTTCTCCCACAGGTTTCGCTGTATCGTCCACCCCTTCCGGCAGAAGCTGACGCTGAGGAAAGCCCTGCTGACCATCGCCATCATCTGGGTGCTGGCCCTGCTCATCATGTGCCCCGCTGCCATCACCCTGACTGTCACCAGGGAGGAGCACCACTTCATGGTGGACACCTACAACAACTCCTACCCTCTCTACTCCTGCTGGGAGGCCTGGCCCGAGACGGGAATGAGGAGGATCTACACCACCGTCCTCTTCTCCCACATCTACGTGGCTCCCCTCGCCCTCATTGTCATCATGTACGCCCGCATCGCCTTCAAGCTCTTCAAGTCGGTGGCGCCTGCCCACGGTGGAGAGGAGCCGGAGGGGAGGAGGATCTCCCGGAGGAAGGCCAAGGTCATCAACATGCTCATCATTGTCGCCCTCTTCTTCACCATCTCTTGGCTGCCCCTCTGGACACTGATGCTGCTGACGGACTACGGGCGGCTGAGCGAGGGCCAGCTCCGCCTGCTCACCGTCTACGTCTACCCGTTCGCCCACTGGCTGGCCTTCTTCAACAGCAGTGCCAACCCCATCATCTACGGCTACTTCAACGAGAACTTCCGGAGGGGCTTCCAGGAAGTCTTCAGGGCCCCCCTCTGCTCGCTGCACTGCCAGCCCAGGCCCTACACTCCCCGGAGCCACGGCCGCGGGACCCTCCTGGGCACCCGCAACCGCGTCTTCACCCAGGCACCAACCGGCGACTCCCCGGCCGCGTCCAAGTCTGGGCAGCTGGCCCCATGCCGTGCTGGTGTCCCTGCGTGGGATGGCTGAGGAGCCGTGGCCACCAAACCACTCTGGACCAAGGGCTTGTGGGGTGGGGAATGGGGATTTGCCACATTATGGCCACGAGACATCGAAATAAAAGTGTGTCCTACTGATGCCTCATCCCTGGTTAGGCTCCTCCATTTCCCCCATGGTACCATCCCGAACCCCTTGGCACCACAGACCCCTGGGCCCTGCAGAAACCCCCTTACCCAGCCCCAGTTCAGACATGGGACCAGGGAATGCAAGGATCCAGAAGTGCAGGAGAACGAGCCGTCCTGTGCCATCCTTGGCCATGCCATGGAGAGGCATGCAGCACCATGCTGTGCTGGATCAAACCATGCCATGCAGGACCATGCCAAACCATACTACCATGGCCATGCCAGGCTGGACCAAGCTGTATTGTGCTGGACCATGCTACCCCATGCTCTCATGGCCATGGAGAATGGACCATTCCTGCGGCCATTCCATGGATGGGCGATGCTGTGGCTGTGTTGTACCAAGGCATCCCATACTGCTGTGGCCATGCTGGACCAACCTGGGCTGGACCATGCCAGCCCATGCTATCGTGTCCCTGCCAGACCAAACCACACCATGCAGGACAACGCCACTCCTTGCATTTGTGGCCATTCTGGACCACGCCCCACATACTGCAGTGGCCATGCCACGCAGGACCAAGCTGTGTCATGCCAGTCCATGTAACAGCCACCTCATGCTGCTACATCTATGCTGGGCAGAATCATGCCGTGCCAGATTGTGCCAGCCCACCCTTCTGTGGCCAGACCAGGCAGGATCACACTGTGCTGGACCACACCACAGCTTTCTACTGTGGTCATGCTGAACTATGCTGGGCTAGGACCATGCCGCACTGTGCTGGGTTAGCACCATGCCGCACTGTGCTGGACTAAGACCATGCTGAATGGTGCCGGGCTAGGACCATGCTGTTGCGGCCATGGCGAGCAGGACATGCAGGGAAGAACCATTCCAAGCCGGGCCGGACCATTCCATGCCGACAAGAACAGTCCCAAGCGGCGCCGGGCCGTTCCCTGAGGCGCCGCGTGGCGAGGGGGCGGGCCGGGAGCGCGCCCGCGCGGGCCCGCGGCGCCTGCGCAGTGTCCCCCCAGCTCCCGGCGGCGGCGAGCGCGGGCGCGTGCGCGGCGATGTCGGGGTACGGCGTGGAGGAGCGCGCCGGGCCCCACAGCCCCGAGTACCGGCTCTTCTTCAGTGAGTGCTCCGGCCGCCGCCGCCGCACCACCCCGCGCCCCTTCCTGCCCCTCCGCACCCCGCCGGGGCTCCCCTGAGTCCGCTCGGGTGGGCGCTGCCGGGGTGTCCCCCCTCAGCGTCTCACTCTCGGCCCCCTCCCTTTGCCTTGCAGAGGATGCCGCCGGGCGCTACATCTCGCCGTTCCACGACATCCCCATCTACGCGGACGCCGGGAAGGTAAGAGGAGGTCCTGAAACACGCAGAGGATCGGGGAATCCTGAAACATCCGGGAGATCCGGGGTCCTGAAACATCCAGGGGATCTGGGAACACATAGGGGACCAGGGGTCCTGAAACATCCAGGGAACAAGGAGATCTGGGAACATACAGGGGACCAGGGGTCCTGAAACATCCAGGAGATCCGAGGTCCTGAAACATCCCGGGGACCAGGGGATCTGGGGACAGCCAGGGGACCAGGGGATCTGGGAACATCCCGGGGACCAGGGGATGTGGAAACACGCAGGGAACCACGGAGTCCTGAAACATCCAAAGGACCCGGAGGTCCTGCAGCCTGAGACAGACACCCGGGAGAGGCTCTCAGCTCCCCACACTGCAGGAGCACCTCACGGAGTCATGGCCTCACCCTGCAAGGAATGGGTTTCTCATCATCCTGGCCTCGGGTGGAGCGACCCAGGAGAGGAGAATGGATGATCTCATTCTCATTGTTTTGCGTCAGAGAAGCGAGTGGTTGGCTTGAGCTTACTCATGCAGGCGTTTTGGGTTAGCTAAGCAGAAAACTGCTTTTTTTGTAATATCTGCATCCATTCCTATGGGTGCTGCATGATATTTCAGGCTTGGGTTTTGGCTGCAGTACGTACTTTATGTCTGCAGTATAATCCAACACTGAACAGAGGGTGAAGATGAACAGATTAAATTCCTGCTGTAGCATCTCCTGGGACCTCTTGCCTGGCAGAACCTGCCCCTTGCAGTGCTGCAGGGCTTTGACATCCTTCTAGCAGCCAGTGGTTAGTCAAATTAGGCTGTTCTGAGAAACAGTGCCCCAGCTTCAGGAAATCATAGTAGTTGTGTTTCGGTTTCCATTTAATGTTTTTTCAGCGGTACCTCGGGCTCTCTGACTGTGTCCTTTACTGTTGTAGCTTGCTTCTTTCTCTGACATGTGCTAAAAAGCTGTGCAGCTTGGGAAATGTAGTGGAGCAACTACTACTGTTAGAGAGAGCTGAAATTCAGAGGTGGGGAGTGGTTTTGTGAAAGGAAAAAAGAATATGCAGAGTAGTGAGACGAGCCTCTAAAAAGCAGCTGATTGAACTACTGAGGTGAAGGTGATGGAGCTACCTGAGATGCTCTGGGAAGTCTGAAATGGCTTTTGCCTTCTCAGAGGGGAAAAGATGGATTGTGGTCATCAAGGAGAGTGGTAAAGCAGTGGTCGAGTAGGGAAGCAGTCCCCAGTGCAGGCGCCTGGCAGGTAACCCAGACAAGGAAAATCCAGATAATGCCACGCTTTGCAAATGCCTGCAGACCAGGGGAGGAAGGAGCAGGGGAGTGAGTACAGAGGTGAGGAGGAGTTCCTTGAACTGGTCATGCTTAACAGGGGAAACTGGGCCTACTGGTGTGCCCTCAGGCATGCAGTGCTGCTGCCAGCACCTCTGTGCCAAGTCATTCAGAGAAAAAAGTCACAATAGCTGAAGGTCAAAGTCCCCAAAGTTACACAATAGTGCTGGTCCCATGGGGCTCTCTCTGTGGCTGGAGTGCCTCAACACTGAGGTTTTACTCATCACTTAGCAGGTGGGCTGCCAGCTACCTTACACGGTCCAGCTCTGAGCAAAATGCTGTCCCAACTCTGTCTGGGCTCCTTGATCTTTATCCTCAGACTCCTTAAGACGCTGAGAGGATTGCAGGGTGTTTTTTTTCAGTCTCGGGCTGGACCTGTGTCATTGCAAAGGGATGACCTTGGGCTGCTCCTTGTGTGTCTTTGGCCAAGTTGGACCATGGGGAAGCTTAAATCCTTACAAAGTTGCAGCCCCAAGTCATCTTTCCCTGCCTGCAATGCCTGTTCCAGTTGCCTCATCCCTTCCCTGGAGTTAGGAATAAAAATAGTTCTGTGCCTTTCTGTATACAAAATGCAAATGAGCAGTGACCCCCTGCAATCAAGGGGTTGTCATAAAGGTCTGCTAGGGAAGGGTGTGGGCAAAGTCAGTGATGTAACAGCACTTGTTGCACAATATCAATCCAATTATGGGGCAATACAGGTTCCAGGGACTTTGCCATGCTAATACTGCTTAAGGTGGGGATTAGAAACCTTGCCCAGGCCAGGGAGCAAGGTTTGACTTTTTGTTAAAAAGCCGTAATCTCTTCAAACAGCAGATGTTAAGGTTCAGGTGTGGAAAAGCTTGTTCTCTTGGACAGGAGGCTGACATTGAACTCTCAGCCCAGCTGGATCAACAAGAGATGTTTTGAAGTGTCACGTGTAAACGAGATACAGTGAGATGTATCTCTGCATTTCTCCCCCATGTTTTTATCCTCACACCATGCCACTAGCAAGATCCGCTTTTACAGGAGTGTCAGCTTGGAGAAGGAGCATGCTTCTCTTCATTGTGATTAGAATATTTGGGAATGATGATCTCACTCATTCAGGGCACAGATACCCACACTATTAAATGGATGGCTTGTCCTGTTGGTCATGTCTTTTTTGAATGGCCAGAGTGGCTCTTTCAGGAGTATTAAACATTTTGTATTTAATAAATATGGCCCAACCCCCATTTTCTTATGTCCAGGGCACTTTGTATGCAGCTGTTTGCCATTGATTTAACCTGTTCCTATAGCCTAGGAATGTGATGGAGGTGTTTGTAGGTGGCAACTGATGGAAAACATGTGGGAACCTCAATGTGGCCTTTGGGGTTTGGTGTTTTGTGGGATTCAGCTTGGAGTGATGATGTGTGACTGACTGGGCTACAGGACTTTTATCAGCTGTCTCAAAATTAGCACTGAAAAAAACCCAAACCAGCAGTAAAGATCTCATGGTTTCAGGTGAACTGGCTGGTTTCTGTGCTCACTTGTATGTGTTCCCTAGTCTAAAGCGTGGTCCCAAGATTCCTTCCCACTCACTGCTCTTTTGCTTTCTTCAGAATGTGTTCAACATGGTCGTGGAGGTGCCTCGATGGACAAATGCTAAAATGGAGGTAACTGCATTACAGTTCCAGTCTTGATCCTTGGCTTTTTGTAGATTCCTCCTCAATTCCACCTTGTTGGTTCCTCCTCAGTTCCACCTCTGGAATCGGAGTGGTTTCTAACTTCTCCTGTCAGTACTTGCTTAATGCTGGAGTCTGGTGTGGAGGCTGAGATTGCTGAAGTTGGAATGCCTTGGTGTTCTCCAGTGGCTTCTGATTAAAGCAATATTTTATGGCTCTTAACCCCATGTGATTCCAAGGCTTGGAATCCAAGGCTGCTGGAAATCATATCCCAAGGGATGGCAATGCAACAGAAGTTGTCCACTATCTGCCCCTGGCCTCAGCCTCATCTCCTGGTCTCTTGGCTTGTCAGTTCCATTTTTAAAAAATTACTTTTTTATTCATAAAGCATATAGCAGAGGGATTTATGTCACTTTTCTTTCAGATTTCCACAAAGGAACCCTTAAACCCAATTAAGCAAGATGTGAAGAAAGGGAAACTGCGCTTCGTAGCGAACGTATTTCCCCACAAGGGCTACATCTGGAATTACGGTGCCATCCCACAGGTACTGTGGGTTATCCCAGTGGCTCGTCCATCCTGGTGGGGAGGAGGGAGGGTGCCTGCTATTCCCACTACACTAAGGAGCAAAAAGGTCAGCAGAGAGTCTGATCTGGAGTGCAGTGCTTGCAGCTGGATGTATGTCTTGCTGAGGGAGAGAACCTGTCAGGAAAAAGGGATATTTTTAGGCGGAAATCCCAAGTTTTAGGCTTCTATCTGATGTTAGAAACAAGCTCCCTGAGGAAGAGCAGGTGCTGCTCATCCTCAGCTGCTCAGAGGTCGGTTGGGCAGGAGCTGGCAGGTCCTTCTCTGTGGCTGAAGGGAGCTGTCATTGTGCATCTGGCAGCGCAGTGCCTTCGGTTCCTGCTTGGCAAAGCACAAGGTTTTATCCTAATGGTGCAGGATTTAGGCTGAATCTTTATGGGAGACTCTTCTTGCCGACACCCTCCACTGCACAGATGTGCCTTCCCAGAAACAGCTGGCAAGGTGGGACCATGATAGTGACATCTGGAGACATGCTCTTAAAAGGCTGGGGACTGCTAGATAAAGAGGGACTTCAGACAAGGCTGTTTGCCTCTGATGTTCTTCGAGGCTGGAGTTCCCTCCAGAGAAATAAGCTGTCAGTGACAGATCACAGGCAAACACACTGAATTTGGTATTCCTGCTCTTGACAGTAGCACATGTCGAGTGTTTTCCTCACATGGCTTAACACAGGGCCTCGAGTTTCTTTTCCCGCTTGAATGGATTCTGGTGCCTGTTTCTTTGTGCACAGTTGTGTCTTTTGAAGCCTTTGCTCTGTCATGTGTTTGTGGATCAAAGGCATTTATGCATCAAGAGCTTAACACTTCCTGGTAGAGAAATGTGATAGTGTTTGTGAACGGCCCCACAGCACCACCCAGGTGTCAAAACATCTTCCTGAACACTCTGGATCCATCACAAGGTCCTGACTACACTGGTCTTGTCCTGACACGCAGAAGTTTGGGAAGAACATTCCTTTTTATATCTCAACCCCCTTAGGAGTACGTGTTCCTTATGATGCAAGTGGGCATGAAGTGCTTTTCACTCCTGATCAGGAGCATGTTTTAAACAGCTCTTGTTTTTTGAGTCAATTAATTGGCTTCTGGAGTCGTGTCCTTCAGTGTGCATTCACCACTGTGGGTGAGATGCCCTGGGGAGCATAGTGGGACTCCACATTCTTATCACTTCTCTAGAGTTAACAGTGTCTTTAATTGTTTAATTAAAGGGAAACAATACACCCTGTCTGTCTTCCATCCCTGCTGGATTGCTATCTGGAGTTCAGGAAACTTCTGCTAAGGAATGAATAGGGAGAGGAACAGGCAGGAAGCCAAATCAACAATTGCCCTTTATAGATGTGAACTTCACCTTTACGCAGCTGTGGGACAGAGGAGGAAGTCTGGAATGTTGTTGAAAGGGGGTTTGTGGGTAGGAGGGACCTGCTTACCTTTTGGAAGATGAGACCTTTTAACTTGAATTCAGAATTTCTGGGCAGAAGGGAAACAGTAGCTCATATACCTGACCTGGCAGCTGGTGTGAAGTGAGCGGTCCAATGTTTATTTCAGGCAACTGCATGCCCGGAATAAACCTGCTTTTTATTACCTCTTTAAACCTGTGAGTTCTTATTCATATGTATGGTTGATTTTGGTGTTGATTTGGGGTTTTTTTTTCCAGACTTGGGAAGACCCAGGTCACAAGGATGAAAATACTGGTTGCTGTGGAGATAATGATCCCATTGATGTCTGCGAAATTGGAAGCAAGGTAACGCATCCTAAACGTCTCCTGAAACGTGTAATTAATGTCTCCAAAGTCAATTATCCAGGGACATTATTCATTTCCTACCTCCCCTCCCTTAACAATGTGATGTTTCCCTCTGCTGCCTCTGGAGATTGTTGCTGAGATGAGCCAGGGCTGGTGAGCTGCTGCCAGCGAGAGCTAATTTCATGGTACCTGGCTGCTTGCTGAGCTCCTGCACAGCCTCCTGTTGTGCACTCCTTGGATGCATCAGTATGGACAACACCTTTGTCCTTGCAGGTCTGCTCTCGGGGAGAAGTCATCAAAGTGAAGGTGCTGGGCACGCTGGCTCTGATTGATGAGGGAGAGACAGACTGGAAGGTCATTGCCATCAACGTCGAGGACCCAGAAGCAGACAGCTACAATGGTGAGTTACAGGGGGGAGCAGCAGGATCAGTGCTTCCCTTTCTCCTGTGAAAGCCTGCAGGAGGTGGGGACAGGCCTTGCTCCTTCCATGCTGTGGTACTAATCAGATGTGATGCTGGAAGAACAATCCTAGAGTAAAACATTTCACTGCTGTTTGTCACATGTGGCCAGTGCTCTGCACAGCCTGGCATTCCAAACACAGAGTGGCTGTCCAGTGGCAGGACAGGGATTGTCCCCCAAGCCTGTAATCAAAGCTGTTTAAACGTGTGCAGGCTCCTGGGGACGCTGGGGATACACACCCTGAGGAGATACCAGCTGTGTCTGCAGGGAACCTGTCTGAAATGTTGCTAAGGCTGCTTGGGAAGGGGCTGAAAGAGGCAGAGCCCAGAACAACTCAGCAGAGCCACATAAATTCTGTAATTCAGTCAATTCTGTTACTGTTTCTGGCTAACAAACCCCATGTCCCCTGCCAGACATCGAGGATGTCAGAAGGATGAACCCTGGATACTTAGAAGCTACTGTGGACTGGTTCAGAAGATACAAAGTACCTGATGGAAAGCCAGAAAACCAGTTTGCTTTTAATGGGGAATTCAAAGGCAAGGTAGGATCACCTTCCTTTGCACAAAGGTACCTTGTCCAAAACCTGAGCTTAGGGTGTGTGAGGACACAAGTCAGTTGTTGAGAGAATGGATTTTTATAGGGCTGCTGATAGTTGATTTCAGTTCTTCCTGCTGTTTTTCCAGCCTAGTGAGTGCAGGAATGCCAGAAAAAAATGCCTGGGGTTATCACCGTGGTGGTGTTGAATATTTTCTTCATGTGGGCTCACTTCAGGGCTGGAAGCCTCCGTGTCAGAACCAGGTGGAAAACACCAGGTTTATTTGCTCCAGCTCTGGAGCAAAGGCAGTTTGACATCACCCTTTGCCTCCCTCACCCGTTGGCTTTGTTCCACTGCAACCTGGTGCAAGTTGAACTTAACTCAGGAGTTAAAACACTTCTTCCTTCGGGCGTGAAGTGTTCCCTCACACCCTGTGAGTAAGGCTGTGCCTTGGCAGCACTGCTCCTCTGCCTCTTCTCTGGGTTGGATCAGGTAAGTCACTGCCCCTGAGCAGGTGAAATCCTGTCTTGGTGTCCTCACTCCTGCCATTCCTGGAGTGCCAGGAGGGGTTTAGTGAGGTGACTCAACTCCCAGAGCTCCTGAGGTGGTCCAGAGGAGGGAAGTTCTTCCAAAATCCCTCTCTGGGAAAGAAAATGGAAGTCATGAAGGACTTGTCCCCTTTGGTTGTAGCACAGCACTAGGTTGGTCAGGCTGGAACACCTTGCTAGTCCTCAGGATGGGTGAAACCCGTCAAGGAAACTGGAAAATCAGGATAAAGAACCTCACACGTGCTCTGCAGTGTTTTATTTGGCTTGGTTTGGTATCCAACCAGGACATTTAGTGCCAGTGTTCGCGCCAACAAAGAACTGCGTGTTTCCTTCTCCAAGTGACAGGTTAATGCTTGAGCAGATATTGCTCATTTTTAAGGAAAGAGCTTGATATGCATGGAAACAAATTCATTTTTAAGTAGCTGCAAAGCCAGATCAGCTGCATGTCTCTTCCTGCTGGCCTGAATTACTTGCCTGGAGTGGAAGAGAGCTCCTGGATAGGCCTGGATCAGCAAGCTGCTGGAGACAAACCGAGTGGGAGGAGCAGCAGGGTGGAGGTGCTTTTAAAATGGAGCACTGGCCTGAGACTGTGTTCAGTTTCTTTTGGCCCCGAGCTCGCTCTGTGACCTTGGCAGATCCTCCCATCTTGAAAGCAAAACAATTCTCCTGTACAATCCTGGTTGTTTCAGCTGTGGCGTGCGGGGAGTTTCTGCTCTTCCTGAATGGCACCAGAGCGGAAGAGATTTCTTCCAGCCCCTTCAAGAGCTGTCTAAAATCAGCCCCTGTAAGTGATAGTCTGGAGAAGGTGGTCTGGTGCTTCCACATGACATGATGTTTGTTCTCGTCTCCAACTTCAGGATTTTGCCCTGGATGTCATCAAAGGCACCCACGAGCACTGGAAAGCTCTAATAACAAAGAAAACCGACGGAGGGGGGATCAACTGGTAGGTTAATGCTTGTGGTAATGTGCACCTTCCTCTTCCCTAAACTAAAAACCCTGGAACTTCCCTTCCTGAGTGGAGCCATGCGTTCTGTTAGCTGCTGGCTGTCTTCCCCAGGCCTTGCCCCTTCCACTTGGCAGCTGTTAACTGTGAGCCTTAATATTCCATCATTTAATGCTCCTGGGGGGAAGGCTGGGCTTGCACGTTCTCACAAGTGCCTAAAATGTCTTCCAGCACCAACCTGACAGTGTCTGAGAGCCCTTTCTGCTGCAGTCAAGACTGTGCAAAAGCTACTGTGGAAGCAGTAAGTACCAGTTTGAGTGGCCAAATCCCTGTGTTATTATCAGGGAAAACGGTGCAATTTGTGTGGTGAACTGTCCCCTCTGTGGGAATGGCACATGGCATGCTCAGAATGTTTTGGGTGGCTGAACACCCGCTCCTGGTTAAACAGGATGGATGTGGAGCAAACCAGACATTCCTCCAGAGGGTTCTCCCTGCCCTTAGTCATGCCAGAGATGGAATCGTAAACAGAGTTTGCATGGAGGGTTAAACTTCTGAGCTGTAGCTTGGCTGTCAGCTGTTCTGAGAGGATGTTAATATTTGGACTCCCAAGAGCTTCACAGTACAGCTCTCTCTTTGAGAAAAGAAAGTCTAATTCCCCTGGGATTTTGCAGCTTCAGAATGAAGAGCTCAACACGTAGTTCTCCTACTGAGAGAGATGCAGTTCTCCTGTCCAGCCTCAGGAATTAATTGTGTGTCCCTAGACTTGATGAGTACTGCTGTTGGCAACCTGAAAGGGCTTAGAGGGAGAGGACAGGAAAATTGTAATGCAAATCTTGCCTGTCTTCCATAACTGGAAACCTGAGTCTCTCTGTAGCCTTGGAGAGACCTTTAAAACCACTGTCTTGTTTTCTGAAGTGCTGGTATCCCAGTTAGGGGTCTCAATGAGGTTTTTGAAAGCCCCCATGGAGGATGCGTCACCAGACAGGGATTCTCTCTGTCTCTGGTTGTTGAATACCAGGGAAAGCTCTTCAGAGGAGTTCTCAGAGAGTCCTTCGTGCCTCTATTCCCCCATATTTTTTAAACCAACATTGTAGGTTTAAAAAAAAAAGCAGCTGCCTGCACCTGTGTAGACCCTGGAGCGGGAGCTGCTTGTGCTGGGAATCAGGTGGCCCTGGAGCCTGGACTTGGAGGAGAGCACCTTGGGCACATGGGGCACCTCTGGAGTGAGGAGGCTCCAGGAATGACAGGACGCTGCACGTGAGCTCAGTTGTTCCCTCACAGCTGGCCAGCTGCCACAGGGTCTTAAATGGTGCTCAGGAAAGACATGTGCAGCTCTAAATGATGTGTGGAGAGACTGCAAGGACACCTCTGGTCTCTGATCACACCCTTCTTGTTTCAGGCACCACCATGTAAAGCTGCCAGCCCCATCCCACCCGAAGGTGAGTCTCAAAACCCACCCTGACATCCCAGTACAGAGCAGGGGCTTCCTCAGAGGAATTGTCCACAGGAAAATGCGGGTCTGAACTAAACCTGGATGTTACTGTAGCCAGGGCAAGGCACAAGGGCAAGCTGAGGGCGGTGTTGGGAGCAGAAAGAGGAGCTAGGCTGACACTTCCAATCCCTTCATGGGGGATAAACCTGTGGAGAAATGTGTGTCTTCCATGTGGGCATGGGAGCTGGAGGTCAAATGGCTTTCCCTCCCTGAGTCAGCTGAGCCAGAGGGAAGCCTGGCTTGCTCTTCTTGCCTGCACCAAGTCATGGACGCTCCTAATGGCAGCCTGAGTGAGGGTGACTGCTTTGGGAAAACAAATCCACACAAACAGGGTTGTGCCAGAAGCTGTTTGCTGTGCTGAGAAGCTGTTGCCAGGAGCAGAGGAAGCCCCTGAGCTGGAGGTGACACATACACACTGCCACCTGACTACCGAATAACTGGGTGGCTCACAGGGGACTAACCCCCTCCTTTTTTCTGCCCCACACAGTTGATAAATGGTTCTACTACCAGAAAAACTAAGTCTCGAGGATGGTGGTGAGACAGCTGTGTCCTTCCCACCGAGGAGCTGCCACGCGCAGGAATAGACCAGAAAAATAGCTTCAGTGTCAGCAAGAAGACCTTGCCTGTAACTTTGCTGATTAGAATTCCATACCTAGAAGTGACGTGTCTGCTGAGGCCTGGTGGAGGCTGGAAGAAATAATTTATAAAATCCAAACAACCCTGCTTGTGCATGGTCGTGTGGTGTGCTCTAAGTCATGACAGGAGGTCACTCACCTGGGACATGTACGGATGCTAGAAATAAAAACTACTGAAATCCAGTGCTGTGGGGCCTCCTCTCCTTTCCCTCCCTGGAGCTGAGGGGTCACAAAATCACAGAATCATTGAGGTTAGAGATCATGGAGTCCAGCCTGTGACTGATTCCTCACCTTGGTACTGAGTGCCCCGTCCAGTCTTTCCTTAAACACCTCCGGGGCTGGCGATTCCACCACCTCCCTGGGCAGCCCCCTAGGAGTCTAATCACCCTTCCTGTGAAGAAATTCCCCCTCATGTCCAACCTGAACCTCCCCTGGAGCAGCTTGAGACCATGTCCTCGGCGTCAGTGCTGGCCTTTGCGCTGGGGGGAGGTTTAGGGGGTAACTCAGGCCCGTGTCCCTCGCAGGACGGGGCAGTCTCGAACCCGGTTCCCCGCGGAGCGCGGGCGGGTCTCGAACCCGCGGCCTCCCGGTGCCGCCCGCCGCAGCCCCCGGCGCGCGGGGCCAGCGGGGCCGGAAGCGGGCGGGGCGCGCGCTGACGCGTTTCCGGCGGGGCGCTGGCGGCGGCCGCGGACGGGACTCGGTGGCGGCGGCGGCCCGGGGGCAGCCGGGGGTGAGCGGCGGGGGTGGCCGCGTGGGCCGGCCGGGCCCGGCGGGATGCTCAGCGGGGCGGCGGGCGCCTGGCAGGCCCGGGCGAGGGGCGGCGGCGGCGCGGGGGGTGACACGCAGGCAGGGCGGGGGCGGGGCGGGGGCCAGGCCTCGCCGCCCGCCCTTGAGGCCGGTCCCCCTCACCTCGGTGGCCCCTCGTCCCCTGTCTCCTCTCACTCCCGTTCCCCTTCGCCCCGGATCCCCCCCGTCCCCGGGACCTCCGATCCCTCCGTCCCGGCCCCTCTGACCGCGGCCCCCTTTAAGCACCGACGCTTTGTAACTCGGGGTTTGGGGTTTGTCCCCCGCAGGCATTTTATTTCCAGAGATGTCTTTCATCTTCGAATGGCTCTACAACGGCTTCAGCAGCGTCTTGCAGTTCCTAGGTAATGCCGCGGCTCCCTCCGTGCCTCAGCAGCCCCTGGCAGCCCCCTCTGGGTGGGTTTGGCTTCTCCCATTGCCAGTATCCCATAAAATTCGGGGATTAAGGTGGTCTGCCCAGTGCTAAGTCTGACGAGGAAGCTGCGTATCAATAAAGGGGCTTTTACGCTGCTGCAGAGAAACTTTGGGAGTATTTGGAGGCGTTGGGCTCCCGCTCAGGTGTTTCTCTTGCCCTTTAGAGGGCTGAGAGCAGCTGGGCTGGCACCCAGGGCCTGTCCAGCCCCAGGCAGAGGTGCTGCCTCGCCATGGAGGGAACCCCATCCCCCTCGTCCTCCTTCCAGAGTCCCGGATTCCTCCTTGCTGGAGGATGGGGTGCCTACTCTCCTGATCACTTCTTGAAGGGAGGATGAGAGGGATGGGGTGAGAAAAAGTCCCCTTGGAAACCTTTGGGAGCACTCCTGTGGCTGACACGACAAAAATCAGTTTATGCCAGGAAAACAACGCGCTGTTCCCTGCTTTGCACTCTTTCCCGGACAACTCTCTGCTGACTTTTATGAGTTTGTTCGATTTTCACATCTTTTGAGGAGACGGATTGATCCAAAATACTCTGCTGCACATTGTCCTCTGCTGCTAGGATGGGCTGAAGGAAAAAACGGAATACTCATGGGAAAACACGAGCTTGGGAAATGTCCATTGCTGTAAACATGCCTTGGAAAAATCCTGCTTGAGCTGTGTGTGTTTTCCCTGCTGTCCCGTGTCCATGCTGGAAGTGTGCACAGGTGGCAGCAGAGCTCTGGGAAAGGGCTTCCCCAAAAAACAGCGTCGGGCAGAGCAGCGTTCCGGCTCCGGATGGGCCCGCTGGAGTTTTCCTCTTGCTTTGTTCCTTCTCCTCGCAGGTTTGTACAAGAAGTCTGGGAAGCTGGTGTTCCTGGGGTTGGATAACGCAGGGAAAACCACTCTGCTGCACATGCTCAAAGATGACAGGCTGGGTCAGCACGTCCCCACGCTACATCCCAGTAAGTCTCCCTGGGTAAAGCCTCCCGGCGTGGCTTTTCCTCTGGAATTTTGGGGACACGGTGTGGGAAGACACCCCTCTGCCTGGGGGATTTGAGGGTCTTAGAACTTGAGCTGAGGTTGCAGCTGCACTGTGGTCCTCCAAGCTGAAGTGGATCTGTGTTTTCCTGTCTAGATATGCCCAAGAAGTGGTGTGGCTCTGTTAATAGAACGAGAAGATTTTCCTAATGAAGAGTGTAATAAAGGATAATTAATTGCAGGTTAAAAAGCTTCAGTGGGAAGCAGAAGAAATTATTTTCTGCTGCTTGTGATTTTGTGAAATGGCTCCATTTCAGCCACTGAATTCCACAAGAAGTTCAGGGAATTCCTTATTGGAGGAGTGTGTGTGATGCCAGCACGAATGACAGAGAAATTCTGTCCATCACAACTTCCTTATTCTCCTGAATCCCAGCCTGTGTTTTCCGTTTCAGCATCAGAGGAGCTGACGATTGCTGGAATGACCTTCACGACTTTTGATCTGGGTGGACACGAACAAGGTAAGGAGAAAAATGACCAGAAATTGATCCCGACCAGCGCCAGCAATTAGCAGTGCCTAATTATTTGTTGCCTGGATTTATTTATGGAACAACACGTGGAAGCAACCTCCTGGCTGTGCGATTGCTTG
This sequence comes from Cyanoderma ruficeps, assembly GCA_008694505.1. Lineage (NCBI taxonomy): Eukaryota > Metazoa > Chordata > Aves > Passeriformes > Timaliidae > Cyanoderma > Cyanoderma ruficeps. The sequence goes on from VZDJ01000116.1 coordinate 118,595, forward strand.
GAAGGAAATGCTGCCAGTTCATGCTCTGCTGCCTGAAGTATTTTTAGCTGCAGAAGACTCCGATATAATTTAGGTTGAATAACTGATGAATTTTTAGTTCTGCACTTTCTAGAAGTTTTAAACACAGGGTTTTTTTCCCTTTAATACACAAAACTATGGGAAGGAAGACACCCTGGCTAAAAAAGGCAGCCATGATTGCTGAGGTTTGGTGGGGTTTTCCCTCTGTGGAGATTTCACAGGGCCACGTTTGTCCCTTGTGTTTTCCAGCTCGCCGGGTCTGGAAAAACTACCTGCCTGCCATCAATGGGATTGTCTTCCTGGTGGACTGTGCAGATCACTCACGGCTTATGGAATCCAAAGTTGAGCTTAATGTAAATACACTTCTCTTCTTTCCCTTCTCCAAGACTTCTGATGAGCTAAATTATAAAGAACAGCCATCTCTTCCAGAGCTGGAGGAGCTTGGATGTCCTTACTCTGGGTTGAGCACAGGCACCTGGGTTCAGGGGAGGCTCAGCTTGGACAGCAGCAGGAATTTCTGCATGGAAAGGGTGTTGAGGCCTTGGCAGGGGCTGCCCAGGGAGGTTTGGAGTGCCCATGGCTGGAGGTGGCACTGAGTGCTCTGGGCTGGGGACAAGGTGGGCATTGGGCACAGCCTGGACTCCGTGGGCTGGGAGGGCTTTTCCAGCCTGAGGGATTCTGTGGGTCTTCCACAGGAGTGTGGAAGCCCCAGAAATGAGCCCTTGTTGGTCACAGAGCTTAAACAAAACCATTTTCTTGAGGCAACTCACCTTTTTCCACCTCTCTGTTCAACTCTTGTTGGCTCTTGCACGCAGGCGTTAATGACAGATGAGACAATATCCAACGTGCCAATCCTTATCTTGGGAAACAAAATTGACAGACCAGAGGCCATCAGCGAGGAGAAACTGCGGGAGATCTTTGGGCTCTACGGACAGACCACAGGAAAGGTAGGGAGGCATCCAAATCTTGGACTGGGGAGGGCTTGCCTGCTTCCTTGTGGATTGAGGCCCGATCGAGTTGTTACTGGGAATTTGTCCGCTCATTGGCCAAGGTGAATCAGTAATGATAATGATGATGTGCCTGGAGGGAGCCTACAAGAGAGAGACTGTTTAAAAGCCATGGAGTGGTGGGACGAGAGGAACTGGCTTCCCACTGCCAGAGGGCAAGTTCAGATGGGAAATTGGGAAGAGGTTCTTCCCTGTGAGGGTGGTGAGTACCTGGCACAGAGTGCCCAGAGAAGCTGTGGCTGCCCCTGGATCCCTGGAAGTGTTCAAGGCCAGGTTGGAGGGAGCTTGGAGCAGCCTGGGATAGTGGGACCAGGCAATGAGGTGATCTTTAAGGTCCCTTTTAACCCAGACCTCTGATGATGCCCTTGGGCAAGTTTTGAGGCTGCCGAGATTGTCCAAAATGCAGTGCACACACGGAGGGGCCTGCGAGAGGAGCTCCCCTGGATGGCTGTGGCTCGCTGGGCGCTTCCCTGAGGGCGCCAGGGGTGCGGATGTGACTCCTGTTTGGATTTCCCCAGGGAAATGTGCCACTGAAGGACCTGAATGCGCGCCCCATGGAGGTGTTCATGTGCAGCGTGCTCAAGAGGCAAGGCTACGGGGAGGGCTTCCGCTGGCTATCGCAGTACATTGACTGATACTGGCACGGACACGAGAGTTTTACTCCTCTGGACTGATCCTGTTCACAGCTTCCTATGGACTTTTCTATTAGAACATGGAAGGCTTTCCAAGCTCATACTGGCATTGTCCAAGAGACTCCTGGTTTTCCGGCTGCCCTTATGGCACAGTGGTGACACCACTCTTTTCCACGCGGCGGGGAGGCAGCGCCGTTCCTGAGTTGTCCCTGCCAGTTGGGTGACAGCAGGGCTGCTCCAGGCTGGGGAGGCAAAACTCTGCACGCTGCAATGTAACAGCTGAAAAAGAGAGCACGTCTCACCACTGTGGTTAATTGACTTCAAAAACAAACAAACACGAAAACAGAAAAGGAAAAAGCAATTATATTTTTTAAAGAAAGTGTTAATGTAAATGACGTCCCTTCTAACTTTTTAGTTTAACATTCATCTTGTTTAGTCCAGAGTCTGGTTTAGGGTTTTTTAAAAAATATATTTAACGGTATTTAGGTATTTCACAAATTACTGAACCAAGGTATCACGATATTAGAAGTCCTCAATAAACATAGCATTTGGGCTTAACTGAGCTGTAGGGTGGCTGTGCTGTGTCACGCTGACCGACGACGGCGAGGTGCCGTCAGGACTGAGGTGTGCAATCCCAGCTTCTCTTTAGTTTACAGGGTTTGGATTCTTTTTCTAGTCGGGGAGGAGCACCTGGTGCAGGTGTTGGGGGTGGTGTCCAGTGGGAAGGGGCTGCCTGGTTCCCCCTCAGGCCAGAACCTCCATTGAGGATCCTCTGGCCACGCCATCACCGCAAGAACCACGGAGCTGTTTTGGTTGTAGCATGGAAGTGTTTGACATTTGCATATCATGAGGTGATTAATGTAGACTAAACCGGTTTCTTTTATACTCTCAGTGGACTTTTTTTTTTTGTCTGAAGTTTCATTGCTGTCTGGCACTCATTTTCAGTTCAATAAAGACATGTCTTTCTCCTCTGAAGGGGCAATGAGCCTCAATCTGGCTTGGTGTTTGCTGGGCCTTGGGGCCATCAGAACACCAGCCAGAGTTCCAGAAGTGTTTGGACAACACTCAGGCACAGGGTGGGATTCTTGGGGCTGTCCTGTGCAGGGCCAGGAGCTGCACTCAATCCTTGTCTCTTCCCACTCAGGATATTCATTCAGTGATTCCATGATTCTGTGACCTGCGGGGTGCAGCCAATGAGGGAAACTGAGGCATGACGGAAGAGCCATTTTACCTCTGGGCTGGCAACCTGGGAGAGCTCATGGCTTGCAGGGGCTTTGCTCTTGGTGTCAGTCACGAACCCACACCGACCCCCAGACAGCCAAGAAGGGGGAGAGGGGCTTCAGCTCTGACTCCCGGTGTTGGGGGGCGATTTTAGCTCTTCCAAAGGGATTCTCCCAATCCCAGTACCCCTGTTGGAAATAAAGGCTTGGTACTCGTTTGTGCTGCGGGTGAGGTGCAGAGCGAGCGTGGCCGTGGGGTATCCGGGCCGAGAGTCCCGGGGAACTGGGGGCTTGTGCCGGTGTCCCGCGGGCACTGAGGGACAGCGCTGAGACACGGGGGCCGAGGGGCGGCTGCGGGCCAGCGGTCTGATTCTCCCAGGGAGGCAGGGGTCGAGAGACGGCTCCGAACCAGGCGTCCCTACTGTCCCGGGGAAGCGGAGGCCGGAGGGCGGCCCCGGGCCGGGGGTGCCGGGACAGCGGGGCCCGAGGGGCCGCTCCGGGCCGAGGCTCCCGGGGCAGCGGGGCCGGGCCGGGCCGGGGACCGCGCACCCCCTGAGAGGGCCCCGCGGGGCGTGTCCGCCACGTGCGCCCCTCGCCCCAGCCAATAGGGAGGACGCGGGGCGGGGCCCCAGCCAATGGGGCGGACGCGGGGGCGGGGCTCGGCGGTGATGGCGGCGGCGCCGCCGTGCTGCGCGGTGCGGGTGCGGGGCGCGGGCGGCGGCGATGGCGGCTGCAGCGGGCTGGTGCTGAGCCGCCGCCCCGCGCTGGTGCTGTGCCACGCCGCCGTCTTCGCCCCGTTCCTGCGCGCCGGCCCCGCCGACTGGGCACGGCCCGCCGCGCTGCCGCCCGCCGCGCTCCGGCCGCTCCCGCGCCTCAGCGTCGTGCTGGGCGCCGAGGGCGGCGGGCTGCGGGAGCTGGATGCGCGGCTGCTGGCGCTGGTGCCGTGCGCGGCGTTCCGGCGGGCGCTGGAGCGCGGCCTCGGGCGGGCGGAGCGGTGGCGGTTCGGGGCCGAGGGCGAGGCGGGCACCGATCCGCGGGCGCTGCCCTGGTTCGCCTGGCTGCGGGTGCCCGGCCTGGATGAGCCCCAGGGCGGGTGGGCGGCGCGGGCCAGCGCCGGCGGCCTGCGCAAGGGGCAGGCGCTGCTGGCCTGCGGGTCCCCCTTCGGAGACCTGTGCCCCGAGCTCTTCCTCAACACGCTGAGCCGGGGGGTGGTCAGCAACCTGGCGGGCGAGGAGAACGCCCTGGTGCTCACCGATGCCCGCTGCCTGCCCGGCACCGAGGGCGGCGCCGCCTTCGTGCCCTCGCCCGACGGGCCGCGCGTCGTGGCCGTGATCGCCGCCTCCTTCTGCTGGAAGGGCGCCGAGTGGGTCGGGCTCACGCTGCTCTGCTCCCTCGCCGCCATCCTGCGCAGCAGCGCCGGTGTCCTGGGAGAAGCTGGGGTCGTGGTGCCGCCGATGCCGGCGTGGGTGGCCGCGGTGCCAGCGAGCAGCGGGCAGGACCCCCTGGGCTGGACGGCGCTGGTGGAGTGTGGGGCGACCTGGGGCTCCGGGGTGCTGCTGTCACCGAGGATGCTCCTCACCTGCCGGCACGTCGTGGAGGCCAGAGCCCCGCTCTATGTTACACTGGCAGCGGGCCCCGGCCAGTGAGTGCGGCTGTTCCCCCTCTCACCTTAACACCCAATCCTGCGTGTCCCCGGCCATGACATCTCATTACCTGTGTCCTTAGGGATGCCACCGTGCTCAGGGGACGTGTGGTCTTTGCCACCGAGGAGTCGTCCCCCTTCGACGTGGCCGTGGTGGAGCTGGAAGAGAGCGTGCCAGGCTTTGTCCCGCCGTGCCTGGCCGACACCTTCCTCCCAGGTAAGCAACGAGGGGACACGGGGCGTTGGGGTAGGGGCTGCCTCGCCCCCGTGCACCCACCTCCTGCCTCTCCCATCCCAGGAGAAGAGGTGAGCGTGGTGGGCTTTGGGGCGTTGGGGCAGGCGTGCGGCCCTTCGGTGACAGGAGGTGTCCTCTCGGCCGTGGTGGCGGTGGCCGGGCGCCCTGTCATGCTGCAAACCACCTGTGCCGTCCACGGGGGCTCCAGCGGCGGCCCCCTGGTCTCCTCCCGCAGCGGATGCCTCATGGGTAAGCCGGGGGTCTCCCCGTGGGTAGGTGGGGGGTCCCATGAGTGTCCCCCAGCCGGACCCAGTGACGTGGGCATCGTTCCGTCCCCACCAGGCATCGTGGCCAGCAACACGCGGGACACCAGTGCGGGGACCACCTACCCCCACCTCAACTTCTGCATCCCCATCACCGTCCTGCAGCCCCTCGTCGCGCGCTACCGCCGCACCAGCGACCCCGAGGCCTTCGCCAGGCTCAACCGGGTGGGTGAGGGGGTGCGGGCCATTTGGCAGCTCCAGCAGCGGCCAGGACACCCCAGCAAGCTCTGACCCCCCTCCCGGGGAGCTTGTGCCAGGGACCGAGGTGCCAGGGACCAAGGTGCCAGGGGTGGGGCTGCCACATGCCCTCTTTGACCCCGGTGGTGTGGAGCACCTGGACTCCGCAGAGCTGGTGGAGCACGGACACCCTGGGGCAGGGGATATGGCACAGTGCCTTTGACAGCTGCTGACAACTGGGGAGGTTTGGGCTCTATTTTCTCCCTGGGGCCATAAATGCTGTGAGTTGAGGCCCTGGTGTCCCGTGGTGCTGAGTGGCTTCAGGGGGGGTGGTGGAGGCCTTCACTAGGGTTGCGGGTTGTGGGGGCAGGTTATAAGGGATATCCTGAGTCAGAGATAGGATTGGGTTAGGGTCTTGTTTGGGGTTGGGGTCAGGCATGGGGAGGGAGGGCAGTTCTGAGTCCTTTTATGGCTCTGGGCCCTGTGGAAAGGGGGTTAGTTTGGGGTCCTGGAGAGGGTCAGGAGCTGGGGAGGGGACATATCCCTGGGGAGGGAGGCCAGTTCCAGCTTCATGGCAGCAGAGTGCAGGAACCAAAGCCAGGGCACTGGCAGGGGGCACTCCTACCCCAACCCACTCCCCCGCCCAGCAATGCCCGCTCACTGAAGGGCACAGCACCACCACCCCCCCTCCCCAGGACACCCCTGCAGGGCTGGAGGGTGCAGGGGAGGCACGGGAGGTGCCAGGGGGAGGAACGGGCGGGCGAGTGTTTGACACAGCACGGGGTATTTATTTCACAGCCGCTACACAACGCCGGGGGCCGGGGCAGCCACGCAAGCACAACATGAGGGGGGATGCGGGGAGGAAGGGAGGGCAGCTTATCTAGAAGGGGGTTTGTTGTTTTTTGTTTGGTTTTTTTTTTCCTTTTTTTTCCCACTTTTATTAGCGCCATTTGCCCGGTTGAAGACCACGCAGCAGCACACTAGGCCTACAAGGCTCTNCCAACAAGGCCCCCCCCAAAAAAAAAAAAAAAAAGCTCAAATTCGCACAAGAGCGGCCCCTCCCGCCCCGCTCGCCCCCTCCCCGGGCGAGCGCCCCGTTGCCCTGTCCCACACGGGACCGGAGGGGGGAGCACCCACCCCATGCCACACCGGCAGCGGGGGGAATCACGGGGACCCCCAGCTGGGGGGCTGCCTCTCGGCCGTGCCGCCCACCGGGCTCTCCTGCTCCTCTACCAGATGTAGCCGCCGTCGTCGCCCTCGCCCGCTTCTCCCTCCTCTTCCTCGCCTTCCTCGCCCGCCTCCTCCGGCTCCTTCTCCTCCTCGTCCTCCCAGCCCACGCTGCTCCCGAAGTCGCCCGAAAACCCCGTTGCTTCATCTGCGGGGTGGGGGTGAGGGGCAAAGGTTCGGGGCGGTGCCGGGGCTGCAGCCCCGTCCCCGGGCGGGCGCTCCCCGCCGTTCTCACCGCAGTCGGGGCTGCCGTGGCCGCGGGTGCCCGTCAGCTCGGCCCCGTGCTGGTCCACGCACCAGCACTCGCCGCCGCCCGGCTCGCACTGTGCCCGCCGGTAGTAGCCGTCCTCATCGCAGCTGGGAATGAAGGTGCCTGCAGGGAAGCGATGGCCCCCCACCCCCCCAAACACGTGCAGTGCCAGTGCCCCCCAGGGAGCTCCCCCATCCTGGCGGGGCAGGGCACTGCTGGGGGAAATGGCCCTGGGATGCCTCACTCACCCAGCTTTTTTTTGGTTGCTTCTTGGATCTGGATCTTCTCCAGCTCTCTGAGACAGGGCGGCTCTGCAGCAATGCCACGTGCTACTCTTAGGGTGGGCATGCAGCCCCCCATGGCCAGCAACCCCTCACCCCACACAGTGTGCGCCCCCAAACCCACAGCATTCGTTCATCCCTCTGGTGTGCATCCCCTGGAACACCACAGCCTGCATCCCCCTGGCCCATGGAGTGCAATCCCCCAACACCATGGAGTACATCCGCCCCAGACCCCACAGTGTGCATTCCCCATGATGTGCACCCCCCCAGTCCATGGAGTACATCCCCCCAGCTCCATAGTTTGTATCCCCCTGGCCCCATACTGTGCATCCCCAATGATGCACATCCCCCTTAACCCAAGATGTGCTTCCCCATGACCCACGGCATGCATCCCCACCATGGTTTCCAGCCCCACAGACGCCGTGGTGTACCTCTCCCCCTAAGGCAAACATCCCACAGACACTCCAAACCCACAGCAAGGATTGCCCATTACCCCATGACATAACCCCCCTGTGATGTACTTCCACACCCACACTAACCCACAGCATGGGTTCCTCATGACCCCACGGTGTGCATCCCCCACTCCCAACTCCAATCCCATGACGTACATCCCCCAACCCCCAGTCCCACAGCATGGATCCCCCATGAACCCCATGGTGTACAACCCCAATCCCACAGCACGGATTCCCCATGGCATGTATCCCTCAGGACACGGATCCCCCAGCCCCACAGGGTGCATCCTCCTGACCCCACGGTATCCAGCCCCAGGCCCCACGGCACCGTCTCCCCCCTGCCCTGACGCACTTTCCCTCCAGAAGCAGAAGCACCACTCGGGGGCGGAGACTCGGCCGTCCTTGGAGGTGTCACAGGAGTTGAAGAAGGCGCGGATGCACACCTCGTACTTGTCCAGGTTGATGGCGGCCAGCTCGGCCGCCTCCAGGAAGAGATCCCCGCTCGTGTCCAGCCGGGCGAACATCCACCCCACCGCCTCCTTGCAGGTGGCCGCCACGCTCCTCTCCAGCGCTGCAGGGCAGGATGAAGCCCGTGGCTGCCCAGCCCGCCCAGGGACAGCACCCCACGTCCCCTCCCTGAGTGGCGGGGACAGGTACCAGTGGTGGGGCTGGCGGGGAGGCCGCCGGAGCCGTTCTGCTTGGCGTTCTCACGCAGGAGCTGGAACCAGTCGCGCAGGCGATCACCCAGGTCGGCCAGATCCTGCCCGGTGCACAGTTCTGGAGGGTCCAGCGGGGCAGTGTCAGGCCGGGCAGAGCTTGGGGACGGTCTCCCGGTGCCCTGCACCCCACTCACCCTGCTTGCTGTCGCCGGTAGGGGTATGCGGGGTCGGGCAGGGGCACTGCCCCTCGCACCGCACCGTCAGCTGCTTGCTGGCTAGGCACGCCTGCTGCTCCAGCTTGCACTGCGGGGCGGCAACGGGACGTCGAGGGGGGGACACAGGGCACAGGGCCCCGTCCCCGCAGCGGGTGCCGCCGTCCTTACCGCCGAGCTGTAGGTGTGGCCGTCGGAGCCGCAGACGGCAGCCACCGGGGCGGCGTGGCAGGGCTTGCAGCCCCCGTGCGCCTTGGGGCCCAGCGGCTTGATCCTGCACGGGCGAGAGGGTGCTGAGCCCCCCCGCCTCGGCTTCCCCTTCCTCCCGCCGCCGCTCGGCCCCGGCGCCGCCGCGCTCCTACCTGTGCTCCAGCTTCTTGCGGCTGATGCACATGGCGCGCTGGTAGCCCTGCGCCACGCACACCTTGTGCCGGCTGCACTTCACCTTCTGGCAGGGGTCCTTGGTGGTGTCCAGGGCTGGGAGGCAGAGAGGGACTGGGGCAGGCGGGGACGCCCCAAGGGAGCCCCGGCAGCGCTGGCCACCAGCCGGCCCGGCACAAAGCGCCATTCAGGCTGCAGCTGGGCAGCCGCCTCGGCACCAGCTGCTGCTTCCCGGCTCGCACCAACCCCACCGCGGCTCCCAGCCGGAAGGGAAAAGCCCGGGGGGTGCAAGCAGAGAGTGCGACGCACATCCCCCCTCCGCCCCCTTCCTGGCTGGCACCGAGTCCACTGTGCCCCAAACCAAACTCAGCGGTACCTTCATCCCCGGGCTGGTTGTCCTCCCAGCTCTTGATGTAGTCATCCTGTGAATTGGGGAGAGCCTGCGTGAGTGCAGGTGGCGGGAAAGGTGACACCGGGCCAGGCCTGCCACCACCCCGGAGAGGCTCCCGGTGTACACAGTCCCTGGACACTCCCACAGCGGGAGGGCACGCAGGCAGCAGGGACGGGGAGCAACCTCCCCCCACAAGTGGGGTGTCACCCCCTCGGTAGCCCCTCGAGGCTCACCTCCACCTCCTGGCAGCACGGGTAGTGAGATGCCCCAGCCGGCACCGAGAAGAGAGAGAGAGAGAGAGAGCGCCCACCGTCAGCTCTGGGACAGCCCAAAGCCCTGCTCCCGGCCCCAGCTCGCACTGACAGGCACCCTGTGCCAGTGGGGCATCCCGACCTTCCGGTGCCCAAAGCTCTTGCCACCACCCCTGGATACCACTGGCACCGACCACCAACATGCTCCCCCATCTCTGGTTCTAAACCTGTAATCCTGGAGAGACTTTACACAGGATAAAGCCTTCCCCCATCAGCCAGCTGGGAAAGCCAGGGAATAGGGATGGAAATGGCATTGGAGGAAGCCCTTGGGAGCCCAGTGAGGACCTCGGGGGATTCTCATGGTGCTGCCACCCTGATTCTTCGATCACGAGCCCAGAAGGAGTGGGCCAAGATGGATGTCACTGCCTGGGGAGGCAGAACTGCTCCCACAGGACCCCAAAAGCATCCCGGGGGTGTGGGGGTGTAGCAGGGACTCAAACCTTCCCAGCAGGCAGCATCACCCGCCCCACGGGATGCTCTGGGCTGGGCTTTGCAGGAGCATTCCCGCCGCCCCGGGGAGGGTGGGCAGGGTTTGGGATGGCAGCTGGAAGCAGCGGCACGGGCGGGGATGCCTCTCTCCAGCACGGTGGTGTTCGCACCACAATCGATAGCCGCGTTCCCGTGCCGTGATTGGTAACACTGCGGCGCCCGGCAGCTCCCTGCGGCGCGGGTCTCGCCACGGCCGCCGGCCTCCTCCTCCCCGTGCATCCCCCCGCCGGTGCTGCTCAGTCGAAAACCCCACAAATCCATGGATTTGTTTATTAATCCAGGCTAACTGCCAGCAGGGCTGCAGCCCCCCCAGCGCACCAGCCGTGCCACAGCAGGGTGGGCCCCACGTGTGCTGCCAGCACCGGGGGATGGGGATCCCTCGGCCCTGAACCCCCCGGGATGCTCAGTGCCATGGGGGCACATCTCCCCTCAAGCACCCGCAGCCATCCCGAGGTCCTGGGAGGCCAGAGCTGGCGTTGGCCAGCAGGGGTGCTGCGGGCAGGGGTCTCCAGGGGAGGAATTTACACCTTTGCACCCTCACCCATGCTCTTCCCCGCTAACTGGTTTACTTCGGGGGTGGTACCCTCTGCCCTGCCCTGGGCACATCTCCCTTGCTGCCTGCCATCCATCCATCCATCCATCCNTCCTCGCTGCCAAGGTGAACCCGAGTGTGAATCTGAACAAAGAGCAGGGGGGCTGGGGGGGCTGCTCGGGGTGTGCCCTGTCCCTGCCCGGCTGCTGCAGGTGTTCTGGGTCTCCCTAGGATGGGGCTGCAGCACCATGTTCCCCACCCTGGAGGACACGAGCTGGAGGTGTAAAACGAGCCTAGGAAAAACCCCGACGGCCCCATAAAATTAAGGACTGGAGCTAAATGCCATCGAGGCTGTTCGCAAAGGCTGCGTAACAGCGAGAGGTGACAGGATCCTGAGCCCGGTGTGCCAGGTGTGCCAGCGCTCCTCCAGCAGTCCTGCATCCTCATCCTCCCTGCCTCGCGTCCCCCACATCCCCAGGGGTCACCACCCCGCGGAGGCAGCGCCGGCCCCGGCTGCGGCACCGCGCGGGGTTCTGGGGACACCCCGCGGGGCTCGGGGGAGCGGGAGGCCGGGGGGATGCTCGTGTCCCCGACATGGGCTGGGCTGTCACCGAGGGTTTCAGGCCACGGCGCAGCCCCCGCAGCGGGCGGACGGGCTCTGCCTGCACCCCCATGTGGGGCACGGGGAGAGCACCCCCGGTCACCTGAGAGGGTCGCTTTGGCATCAAGCCCTGGCCATGGAGGCACTGGCATAAGCCACGCAGCTTTGGCGACGGGCAGGGAGGCGGCGGCGCTGCCGGAGCCGGTGAGCATCCCCCGGGTACCGGGGCCGCGGAGCATCCCCCGGGTACCGGGGCCGGCAGCCGCCCACAGCAGCGGCGGGATGCGGGCACCGCCGAGCATCCCCGGGCGCCCGCGATGGGGCCGGGGCCGGGGAGGGTCGCGCTGCGGCAGCCGCAGCGGCGGGGCGGGGAGTGCGGGGAGGGGGCTCCCGGTTCCCGGCAGCGCGTCCCGTGCCCCCCGCCCCGCTGCCGGCGCGGACTCACGTCTCGGAAGCGGTTCCAGTGCTTGATCCTGCCGCCGTACTGGGAGATGGACGAGAGCCACTGCTCGTCCTCCATGAAATTGCCGGGGCTCTCCCCCGCCGCGGCGGGCCCGGGGCCGGTGGCGGGGCCGGCGGCGGGGCCGGGGCCGGCGGCGGCGGCGGGCAGGAGCAGGGCCAGCAGGGCCAGCAGGGCGCGGCGCCCGCCGCAGCCCCGCATGCTGCCGCAGCGCCGGGGGAAGCGGGCGCGGTGCGGAGCGGTGCGGTGCGCACAGGGAGGCGCCGCCGGCGAGTGCGGCCGCGGGGCGGCACCGGGCGGCACCGGCGGGAGGGCCGGGGCGGGGCCTCCGCCGCGCCCGCCGCACCTGCGCGCCGGCACCGGGGCGGGGGAGCCGCCGGCACGGCACGGCCGCAGCACCGGTCCCCCTTCGGTCCTCATCCTGCACCCCCGGCCCTGACCTGTCCCCGTCCCGCGTCCCTCATCCTGCATCCCGCACCCCCTCCCACACCCCCATCCTGAAGTCCTCGTCCTCCACTACTGGTCCCTACGAGTCCCCATCCTGCATTCCCCATTCTGCATCCCCTGACACACCCCCTTCCCGCATCCTCTACCCTGCATTCCTGGTCCTCATCCGGTCTCCATTCCACATCCCCCATCCTGCATCCCTTGCCACAGCCCTGTCCTGCACCTCTCACCCCTGGTTCATACCGTGTCCCCATCCCGCATCCCCCATTCCCATGACATCTCCATTCTGCATCCCTCGTCTTGCATCCTGGGTCCCTACCCAGCCTCCACCCCACATCCAATGTCCTGCATCCCCTGGTCCCTGCCATGTTCTCATCCTACACCCTTCATCCAGCATCCCTGGTGTCTGCTATGTCCCCATCTCACATTCCATCCTGCATCCCCTGCCACATCCCCATCCAGCACCAGCAATCCCACATCCCTCATTCTTACCATCTATGCATTGTGCATCTCGCATTCCTTCTGCATCTCCAAACTGTGTACCCTGTCCTACATTCCCAGTCCTTACTGCACCCCAATCCCACAGCCCCTCGTCCCTATCCCAACCCTGCGTCTCCCATCCTCCGACCCCTCTCCCTGTGATGCTCACACTGCAATCCCCATTCCTCGACCATCCCAGCACGGCATTTTTAGGGCTCCAGGGAAGACTCCCACCCCTATGCCAAGGTTTTGCTTTTGGATTTTCCCCTCTTCTCAGCGGGGGGAAGTCAGGGTAGGCAACAAGTGACAACTCACCCCAGCTGCAGCTCCTTCACAGCTTCAGCCAGGGATGCCACAGCACACTTCCAGCTTCTCTTCTCCCTGCCAGGACGCTCAGGATGGGAAAGGTAACTGCCAGCAAACCCCAGCGATGACAGGGAAAAGATCAGAATCCTTAATTTTGCCTGGGGAAGGAGGTGTGAAATTAATTGTGCTGTGCCAGGCTAGAGCAGCAGGATAAGCTGCTTACCAGCAAAATTCAACTAACTTCCCAAAGAATTGTCACTAAAACATGTTTACACAAGTGGGAAGAGGAGGAGCGTGCTCCAATTGTCAAAAATCCGTGTTTGCCTCAACTTCTTGGTGAGAGTCTTTAAAAACTCATCAGGCAGAAGCTTCCCAAGGTGCATCTCCCCTTTCCTGGTGGCTGCGTGAGCAGCTCCCGGGTCTGTTCCCAAGAGATTTGCCAAGTACCTCTTCAGGCTGGCGGAAAGATGACAGCAACCGGTGTTAAGTGCTCTCAGCACCTCCCCGTGAGTGTGCGCTGGTGCTCTGCTCCCCGAGGCAGGCGGCTTTCAGAGAGCACAAAGGCGTTCTGACGCCAAGGAAAAGGACACAAACAGCCCAACGGCTGTAGCTGGGTACCAGCAAGGGCACCCAGCAAAAGTACAGATGATTTGATTGCCTGACAGGGAGGCTGGAAAGCAAGCAGGCAATTTGGTCTGGGAAACACAAACGACAACGCATTTTGGGGGGGGGAAAGTAAAGCAATCCCGATTCCTGAACGATTCCCATTGCTGTTTGTGCATGGCCAAACAGCCAGCTTGCTCTGGAAGGAGGAAATGAGGTGAACACCTTTTAGAAATAATCACTAGGACATGTGGGTTCTGCTGGAGCACCCTTATCCCTGGCTGAGACACTCTCCACCTCCACCACACCATGATTCCACATCCATGGAAGCAACTAGGAATGGGCAGCAGCACTTGTTTTGTTACAAAACACCCCAACACCAGCACCTTCCATTTTTCCAAGCGTTCATCCTAGGGCAAGTTGAAATCCTGTGTCGCTATTTTTACTAAATGTGGGGATTTACAGAAAAAAACAACGTTGTCTTGAGATCTCTGAAGGATTCACAATGGAATCAAAGAGCTTGTGCTGTTTTTAATGGAGAAACCACCTACAAGGCATATGTTTTTTGACACGCTCCGAAACGGTCACTGGAAAGAGCTCTAACTATCAGTGCCTTCTTATTATCATAGCTGTGTGCTGTGCTGGAAGTTTAATTACAGAAACTATCAATGCAACAGGAGATAAACACTTTTGCTTTTGAAGAGAATTAATTTATTTGGAGATCTACATCACACAGGCACGCTGCTGGAGATCCAAGCAATGCCTGACCTCAATATCGTTAAATCGTGCTCCGGGGAAGCTCTCCTGGATTTTAAATACTTATTTTAAGAACAAACTTCCTTCTTCTGAGAAAAAAAAGCCACGTTTAAACATTGGCGATGCCCCAAAAGCCCCAGTTCTAGTTGTTTTCTTGGAAATCCACAGACACCGAAGTGCAACTTTGTGACATTGTGGGGAAAGAAGGAGGAAGGACCTTGGCAACCCCCAAGGAGAGGGCAGCGGGAAAAGCTGCAGGGAAGTGCCATGGTTGCCATGCTTTGGAGGAGTCACGAGGCATCCCAGCTTGGAGTTCCCAGGTTCCCACTGAAGATTCATGTCCTATAAAGCCTTTCACTGAGGGACCACGCACACAGCAGACCCGCTGTGGCCGCCTCAAGAGAAGCACAGCTGCCCAGATGTCGCGTAGTAGCCAGAGGCGTCCGAGGAGAACCTCTGGGAGAGACGCACCGAGTCCAGCTGCACCTCCCCGAAGTAGAAGTTCTCGAAGAGCTGAAAGGAAGAAGAAGAAAAACCACTTGAAGGGCACCAGAGAAATGGAGCCTGCAGCTGGCCCACGGCTCTCTCGCCAGCCCTGTCAAAAGCCCCTACTCACAGACTGGTTTTGCCTTTAAATGAAAGTGTTCTTTACGTTATTTTTTCCCACTAGAGACTGTGCTTGAACTCTTTTTATCTACAGCAGCAGCTGCTCAAACTTCCCCTATTTTGCTGCCTGTGTGACTGAGGGAGCGATGGGAGGCTGTTCACTGCTCTGGAGGCACCATCCCCGGGTGGCTCTTGAGGTCACAGGCTCTGCAGCAGCAAGATCTGAGGCCAGGAGGTTTGCACCAATCCAGGCCACAGATGCAGGACTTAACAGCTACAGCTCAGTCCTAATTCAAACTAGCAGGCTGGAGGCACAAGGCTCCTCATCCCAGCACTGACCCTGCTTTGTTCAACAAATCCGTCTTTGTTCGGCAAAGACTGGAGTGCAAATTAAGGAAAGCAAGCCAACTCCGGCACCCGGGGGGTGTGTCCCTGCCCATTAATCCAATCCACGAAGCAGACCAAAGAAATGACATCAGAATTTCTTACAAGAAGTTATTGCTGGGAAAGCATCGTGTCCAAGCGTAAAGTGCTCCTCCCGTTCCATTAAGCAGCAGGAAATTGCTCTACCTGGGAACATCAGCTGTGCCTCAGGAAAAGCTTCTCGGTGGAGATGCTAATTTGGAAGCTCTGCTTAACTGGAGAGCTGTGAGTCACCGAGAACCTGAGCAGCGACTTCTCCCCACCTTGGAGATCTCCAAAATGTCCATTCCATCTGTCTCCTATTCAATTTTCTATCTGTCCCTGCAGGCGTGGGCTTGAGACAGTCCCACAGCCCCTCCTGCCCTTACAGAAGGCAAGAAGGAAAGCCAACACATTAATCCTCCCGGAGCCAATGGCGCATCAATTCCTCCACAGAGGGAATGACTGAAATCCCAAATAACTACTTAGCATCTGAAAGGCTGCACTTCACCTCCTCCAAAGAGGCATTTGGCTCTGCCTGGCACTGATTTGGGCACAACTGCTCTTTTGTTGGTTCTCCCAAGAGTATTCTATTTTGTAAATGCCGTTTTTCCGGAGGAGACCAGCTAGTTTTCTTTCAGGACAATTCCTGGGTTTGCTGTCACTCCACAAAGGATTAGTGCCATAGGGAAAGTGATTCCCTGCCCGACTTGGGGCAGAGCATGAGACCCCGGGGCAGCAGCGTGGCCTCAAGGGACACTGTGAGTGGTGGCTCCACGGGGTCACTGCCCCACAGAAGAGCAGCCTGCAGAAAAGCAGCTGTGCTAAGGAAGCATCTCAAACCGGGAGAGGAGGAAAAGAGAGGAAGAGAAATGATGACAGCCACACAAACTCCATTTTGCACAATTAAAGATTTATACAAGAAAGATTAATTATGTTTCCAAAAGCCTGCGTTGTTCATGTTGGAGGACTTAGGATAAAATGTCTCATTAATAAGAGATGGCAGTAAAAAGGGGTTGGTCACCTTTCTCTTTTTGTTTTGGCTGACCTCAGAAGGAAGGATGGTTTCCTGCTTTCTGGGGCTCCCTGCAGTGCTCAGCCACTGTGCCCATTCACCCCAAACCTTAACACCTGTCCCTGTCACAAGTGGCTGTTCACACCGTCCCTCTTCCATCACAGAGCACTCTTCACCCAGGAAAAACAGAAATCATCTCTCCCTTGATCCCTAACAGAGGGAGTGGTAGGTGTGCTGGTAAGCAAGGAGTACTAGGGTTTGAAGAGGGTCCCTTCCAAGTGCCTAAGGGGGCTGCAAGGGAGCTGCACAGGGACCTTGGACAAGGGCATGGAGTCATGGGATGAATGGCTTCCCACTGCTGGAGCATGATTCAGATATTTGGAAGAAATTCCTCCCTGTGAGGTGGGGAGGCCGTGGCACAGGGTGCCCAGAGAAGCTGTGGCTGCTGTGTCCCTGGAAGTGTTCAAGGCCAGGTTAGATGGGACTCGGAGCACTCTGTCTAAGGCGCTCCTGCCCATGGAAAGAGGGATGGCACACGGTGAACTTTAAGGTCCCTTCCAACACAAACCATTCCAGGATTCTATGAAGAAAACAAACTAAATGCTGGGATGTGCCAGACCCATCAGCAGCGCTAGAAGTCAAACCTTTACACAAAATAAGCAAAGGAAGAGTTTTGTTTATGTCATTGCTGCACACCACAACCTGTTTTTCTTATTAAACATATGTACTTCAAAGCAAAAATTAGTTAATGAGACACACCCTCCCCAAACCTCTCTTAGCCTCAGGCACATCACAGCAGAAGGATGGTTGGGAAGCCCCAGAAGACACTGCCCAGGTCAAGGGCCCTCCATTTGTACACTGCTAAAAGTGCAGCAAAGCCATTGTACCAAAGCACTTTGTATTCCCTTGGCTTTTATAAGATTCACCACCTCCCGTGTGTTCGAGCAGCTGTGTGTTTCCCAGGGAGGAACGCTGCTAGAACTATTGATTTTTGGTAATGTGGCTGTACTTTCTGAGAGTAAACATGCTACAAGATTTAGAGGACAACCACAGACACTTTTTTCTGCTCTTGTTTCAGGCCGGCTTCTCACTGATGCTCCCGTGCTCCCCGAGGCTTCCCATGACAGAAGCCACCAGGACTCCAGGCTTGGAGATCACTGCACATCTGAGACCTGCCTCAGGCAGTGTGGAGAGAGAGGCCCATCAGACATCATCCTCCAAGACCTCTGAAACACCAGCAAGTGGCTTCCCATCACAAAAGCATCCTGTGCTCAAGTCCCTGGGGACTCGGGAAGAGATTGCAGAGAGCCAAGCCTCTGCTTTTGACTTTCACTTCTATTTATCTTGAGGAGAAGCCAAGCGGAGCCAAGAAAGATATTTATAACTCCCCCCTCTCCCCAGCCACCACGGAAACGCTCTGGTTTTGGAGGAGCTCAGGAGCACAGTTGATGAAATGCCTCCTGGGAAAGTATCTCAGCATTTTTTTATTTTGCACCAGGGAAGAAGGTACCTGGAGGTCGTTGCCCTTTGGAAGCGACCACTGAGAACCCGAATATTGGCTGACTCCCCTTCCTGTCCTTTCCTATGGCTGCCAAGGGCCCACCTTTCCCTGAAAAGGCTGCAGGGAACATGAGGAGACGTGGATCAGGAGCAGCCAGGAGGGAGGCAGGGGAGGAGAAACGCAACCGCCTGCAGAGCCGTGTCATTTGATTGGAGTGGGACGCAAGGCTCAGCAAAAGCACAGTAATTCTATAAATCCAAACATGCCAAAGGATTTATGTCCTCAATGCCCAAGGAATAAATAAGAGAATGGAGGCTGGTATTTTTATTTCAAGTATTATAAATGAGAATGAGCCTGATGGAGGTAAAGGTCAGCTTACAGAATCAACACCACACATGCAGTGCAAGCTACTAACTCCCATCAAGGGAATAGCACTTAGAGGACTAAGTGCCCTCTGTCTCCCTGCTGCCTTCCCAAATTGAATTAGAATGGAATAAGGAAAGAGCACTGTTAACTTCTAACCCCAGACCCAGCACCTCCAAGCAAACGCTCCAGGGATGTGCCCTGTCTTTCAAGCCACAGCCAAAGGTTTGGGGAACGCTCAGCGAGGATGCCTATATCTCCCAAGGGCACAGAGGAGGTGCCTGGAGAGTGGCAGCAGCAGCATCCCAGGATCTGTGGGGGATGGCACAGACCACAGCCACACTGTCCTCCCCAAAAGCCACGAGGTCCCAAGAGAAGGAGAGCACTGGATGGATAACCCATATTTCACAGGTCAGCCCGCAAACTACCATAGGCCCAAGTGCTCCCCTCTCTCCCTCTCCTGTCCTGGGGACTGGGTCCAAGGACACACTACTCAGGTCCTGATGAAAGGCAGGCAGCCCTGTGGTAACTCCCAGAAAGCAAGTTTTCCTCCACTTCTCCCCCCGAAGTCGTTTATCCTGAGCCAGGAAAAGGCAGCAGCACCACTGTCATTTCTGACACCACATTTTCTCCCATTTAAGACAATTTTGTTCAGGTGTTCAGGTTCCCCTCGATTGCCCACAAATTACCCAGCAGACCTCCCTTGGGATAAGACAACCATTTTCTGAAGGAAGACAAGAGGCTGAGCACTTGTTCTGGCAGAGATGGAATCACACATCAAACCACTCGCTCCCTGCAAACCTGAGCCAAAACTGCTCGTACAAACTTCAACCCCTAAACCGCAACAACTTCCTTATCAAAGGCAGAGCAACAGATCAAACCCAGGATGCCTCTTTTCTTCCCCTTTTTAAGCCTGTAAAGTAGGTTTTGCTGAGGCAAGGAGGAGGATGACTCCTCAATGAAGAAGTTAAAACAGGCGCCTAAACGATGTCATGTTCCCAAAGCGCGGGTGTTTGTCAAGCTGTCCTCCTCGGGGGGCTCGCTTCCCACAGACAATCCTCCTGGAATGAGACAGCACCTCTGTATTCCAGCCTGGGAACAACAGCAATAAATCACAGCTAATCCACATAAAGACACCAGCGATGTGTTTCAGCTCCAGTTATGAGGAGCGGAGGTGCCAGCGTAAACTGGAGCTTTTAAATCACCTGTCACGGGCTCAACAAGCATGAGAAATATTAATGGATTCGGCTGGAGAAGCATTGGGAAGTGGGAGGACAAAGTAAGTCCACGGAAAGGAAGGGAGTCAGAGGTATTTAAAACTTCCTTCACGTAATCTCTGGCTCACATTCACGCTGCCTTGGCCTGGATTTTGCCACTACCATCAGGATTATTGATCAGTTTTTAAAGCCTTACGTCGTTTATAGTAGTCAGCCAAAAAAAGACCCATCCTGAATTAATAAAAAGTCCAAGCAGCTCTGCCGAGAGCCTCGGAAATGCCGAGGGAGCAACAACTCACTGCAATGCCTCGCAATTAAAAATTCCCACTAACAAGCAGCAGTACCACGGGATAACATGGATATGCACACGCACACCTCCCTGGACTGCAGGGAGTTCTGCTGTGAACCCCAGCCCGAGCAAGCAGTGCCTTAGGGCTGGGCCATTATAGATCAACAGCACAAAACTGTCCCCAGTGACTCAGCGCTGCGGGCGAGCACCACCGTGTAATGTCATTAGCCTGTGACAATCCACCTCACAAACGCTGCTGCCCTCGGCAGGGAGCTGAGGGAGGGTCCTGTTTTCCATATCTGGAACGAACACAGAAATTAGCAACTTCTGAGAGGCTGGGAGGAAGAGGCTTGTAGCTCCAGGAGCCTACGGCTGTGGATGAGCTCACTGTCATTCCCGCTGTGTGGGCCTCCCCTGCTGTTTCTCCTGGGTGGAAGATGCTCATCCACCCCAAGATCCCATCCAGGAAGGGTGTGAACAGCCTGAGCACCACTGGGATCTGCCTCCACGGTAGAGCACGTGCAGGAGGATCAAGCTGACAGACAACCCAGCGCTGGCAATCAGGGTCCAGCAGCTGACAGCAGCACACGGAGAGCTCCACCCAGGAGATTCAACGGAGGCTCCGGAGGAGCTGGAGGCTTTACAGCTTCAGCTGCTCTGCACCAAGTGACAACACTCAGCAGCTCACCCGCCGGCAGCACTGCCCCAGCATGTCCCAGTCAGGAGCAGCGGTGAATGAGGGAACAGGCTTGGAAAGCCAGGAGGTTTCCCTTGGAAATCACCATGTTATGGTGCTGTTATCCCCTTCAGGGAAAGGGGAGGAACAAACAAAATCCCAGGCACCTGCTGACAAGCACGGATCAAAATTAAGTGGTTGTTTCTGAAGAGGTGCATCAACACACAGCAACAAAACCTGTTTGCCTGCAGACTTTCTGTGATCTCCCCTGGAAATTTTTCCACCTCACAAGGGATGATATATTTGAATTGTAGTTTGTTTAACATGTCCACAGCTTGGGATGGAAAACACTGGAGAAGAGCAGAGAACAATCACCCTTCCAAATCATCTGGCTCAAGCACAACTGCAGTTCCCATGCCAGACACAGGAGGAAGGCGCTGGCTCCTCGGCAAACTGCTGGGTTACTGATACTAGCACCAGGCAAAAAGGACTGATGGAGGAAATGGCAAAAACGTGGAAAGACTAAAAACCTTAAAAAATTAAATTCTGAAATGTGAAAGTAACACACAAAACCACTGATGGACTCTAAGAGAGTCCACTGAACTCCGGCAAACTCTGCCCATCTGAGTTCCTCTGATTAACCTGCTTTGCTTGCACAAACCACAGCCTCCAATCCTGCTTTTGGGATTCCACCTACTTGTTTAATGCACCTCACTCCTGAAGCCTCCCATACAGACCTGCCAGGACGTCTCCAGAAGGCTGCTGTTATCTCCACAGCTGTCACAGTTCCCGCTCCCTCATCTCAAAAAATACACCATACCCCATCTCAGCTACAACCCAAACTCCCCCAAACTATGACAGACAAACCCCAAGCCAAAGCCTCTGGTGGCTCCCAGAAGATGAGACACAACCAGGCAAATTGTCAAGACCTGGGGACTTTGTTACATGAGTAGATTCTTTTTCCTTCTATTTTTGACTTTCAAAATTTTCTGAAACAATTTGGTGCCAAAAAAGAAATACCTGATTCCCATATTATTCACCCTGGACACCACTCCGCCAACGATTATCTGTCAGAGGTTTAATTGTGCCTGGAAGCTTGCCAGGAACAATGCAGGAGAAGCACAGCAAAAGCAGGTAGGCAGGCACTCATCCAGAGAGGCGGCTCTTCCCAGCATTCCCAACCTCCTCCCCAAATTAACAACTGCCTCCTTTCCATGGCTGGGCATCCAACATTTTCCAAGACTGTTCAGGTGTTACAGTCTTGGAAAATGTTGTGTAGAGTCACAAGGGTGGAAGACTGGTAGGAAGGACAGAGAGGGCGGTTGTCACCTGGGCTGTCACCACCAGCACCAGCCACAAGGCTGCAGATTGTTTTGTTTCTGCAAGTGTGCAGCTGGCTCTGGAGTGTCTCTCCATCCCCAATATAGCATCCAGTCCTTCCACATGGATAATGCAAGGAGCAGCCCTTCCCCTCTGCTTTTCTTCCAGCCTCTGGTGAGATTTTCACCTCATCTCCCTTAGGAAGAATAAAGCAGGCAGACTTCAGGAGGGAGAAAATCTTGTGTCATAAAAGTCCCAGTGGCCTCTCTCTCGGGAGATACCCAAGTCAGGGCTATCTCCTCTATGACACAGGAAAATCCCTTACAATTAAATCACTGGTGCACCTCCTTGGAAACAACATAACCATCTTTCTCTGCATAAGAAGCAGCAGCAAGTTCATGGAGAAAGATCCAAGGCGCATGATGGGAGAATTCCTTTTTATATTTTCATTTCCTGAGCCAAAGTAAATGCCACGTAAACGCCAAGCAGCTCTTGGTACATTCAGAGATGCCATCTCATGGGTGCTCTGCACGCATTCCATGTAGGAATCATGTAGTGACAAACTGAAGAAAGGACCAACGTCATCGGCTCCACCATCCTCCCCTTCTCCAAGGCAGGAGGAGCTTGGTGGCGGCAGATCCTGGCTTAACATCTCTGCTCCCTCAAAACAATCCCCTTTTCCCAGCTCCTCTAGAGCAGTGCTTCCTTACCCTCCCCTTTACAAAGATTTTCCTAATCCCTTGCTGCAACTTAAGCCTGTTATTTATCACTTTATCACCCACTACTGGCAAAAGCATTCCCATGCTTCGAGAGCTTTTCCTGTGTGCTGCCCTCCTTCCCTTTCTTAGCCTCAAAACAACTCTTTCAGCTGCAGCTTGTAGACATTTTCTACCCCTCCAATTATCTTGCTGTTGTCCCCTGTGCTCTTTGCACCCATTCACAGTACCCGAAACTGGACAAAACCTTCAGCTAAGCATAGTCAGAGGTTTACTTTAAAGACATTTGCCTCTTTTTTTTATTTCCATGGGCTGACTCAGCCTGGAGCAGCCCCCCATAAGCCAAACCCTGGCCTGTTGGGCTGGTATTGAGGAACTTCTCCATCCTACACCACTGCCACTGCTCCCTCCTGGACCTGTCCTTGTTCGCAGCTGCCTGTTTGTTTCTGCCTCATTTCCCAACGTTATTTGGAGCTCTGTTCCCTCCTACTCACGTGGCCAATATTCCTGCCTCTCCCCAGCTGGGTTTCACCTGCAGACCTCAGAGTGTATTTCATGCTGCCCGTAACACCCTCCTGACCTCCACGGGTGGGATGAGTGTGAGGCTTCCAGCTCTGTGAATATGGAAGCAGCTGATCCTTCTCTGACTGCTGCCATGTGAAACCTCTTCATAAAACTGGAGCAGAGCCACCTCAGCTGCCAGAGGGTGATGCAGCAGTGGGGAGGGTGACATTCAGCAATAGTCTAAATTAATCTGTCAGGCTGGATATTATTTTTCAAATGGAACTGTTCAGGGCTGGGTGCAGGCCTTTGTTCAGCTGAGATCCCCTCCCTCCAGGATGCCCCCCCCACCCCTCAGCCAAATCCACAGCCAATCCTGCCACTGCCACGCTGCAAAATCTTTGCTTTAGCTCACAGTTTTGGGTCTGTTCCCCCCATCACAAATCCATGAAAATTCATGCACTTCAGGAAATCAAACCCCAGTTGCTATGGTGAAAGGCATTCTGCAAACTAAGAAACAAATACAAGTGGGACATTTGGAGGTTATCAGATTTTTGCACGTCTTTCAGACAAGAATAAAAACCCTTTCAGCAAATTAATGGATCCCGTAAGATCCCAGACCTACATCTCAAATGTGAGGGACTTACAGTACAGTACAACTTAAGGAAATTAATAATCAAACACCGCATTTCTCCACAGAAGCCTTATCCCCATGGCTCCTATTACAGCAAATGCAGCAACAGTTTCTAAGAGCTGGGCTTTGGCTTTGCTGCAGAGACGGCAAGGAGGCGCATCCAGGAATATCAGGACAAGGAGCTCCCATCAGTGTGACCTCTCACTACGCCCACCGAACACCAAGAGGAGGAGTCTAGCTACAGAGCCAGTAAATTAATTCAGACAGACACAGAAAATTATCCAGCAGAAGGGTCATGGCACCTTTGGGATGAACTGCCTACTTTTGCTAATCAGTGGGTTGGGGTTTTTTGCATTTAATGTGCTGGGTCCTTGCCTTCCATTAAGGCGCTGCTGTAATTCAACTCCTGCCAGCTCCACAGAGAAAAATCATCTTCTTAAGATCAAAGAGGTGACGCTGTCCTGGCTGGCTGGTGGCACAGCAGGGATCTCAGGGAAGTGAGGAGGAGGTGGGATGCTCACTAGGTGGGAGGCAGAGGCACCCACAGAACCTCCAAAAGGCTCAGCTGCTGGCCTGGGTGGGAGTGCAGCCATGCAGAGGCAAGAGGATTCAGAGACTCTCAGCAAACCCTCTTCCAGCACTCACGGTTCCTGCTAAAATTAGTCGAGGGGCATAGAGCACCTCTAAGAGGGAAAAAAAAGGCTTTTCTTTTTCTTGGTAAGGTCACCAGAGAGATCTCTGTCACGCAAAGGCAGCACAAACCTTCTGCACCGTGTTCTCCTCAGTGCAGTGGCTCAGCCTTCCCCCAAAACCTCCAACACTGCCTCCAAGGCCCAAACACTCCAATAAAGATATTTTCTCTCCTTTGTCTACTCTGACTTTTCAAATGCCACTGCAGATTCCTGTTTCATCAAATGCAAATAACAAGAATATGGCTTTCTCTCCCCCTGAAGAATATAATTCGCAGGAAAGCATTTTCACAGCAACCTCAATTTAATCTCCTTTTTTTTTTTTCCCCGTGATTATACAAACTGATCTCCAGTCTCATCTGCTCAACTGTCACATCCTCCCATCCTACTGTTGCTCTAATTGCACACTGCTGAGCCCCCTCGATTGTTCTGGTACCTCTTGGTAATGGCAGGAATTCTCCCCTCTGCAAAGTGGCATCACAGCCTTTCATTTCTGCTTTTGATTCTTCTGTAAAAACGAGGTGAGGAAAGCACTGGCTTATTTCTGAGACACTGATGTTGCACCACAATCTCTTACTCAGTCTCTCCTCACCCCAGTGGATTTTTTGTTTGGTATTTTTAACTCTAAACTTTCCAAGCAGCCATCTCCTGTTAGGTATTTTTTCCAGCTGTCAGTCCTACTTTGGATCCACATCTTTACCACCTCGCTGAGGATAACAAGATGTTCCTACCCTTTCTGAACACCAGGCAGTCTTGATCCTCACCTAATGCCAGTTCTTTAGCTCTTTGATTTCACCTCAGCTTAGAAATACATCAGGAAAAGACTCAGCCTCCTTAAATCCACAAACAAAAATTACACAAAAGGCCCGGGTTCCAATGGCTGCAGAACACGAGACACATTCCTCATCTCCAAGTGGAGTTGGCTCTGCACAGGGGCAGATATCCATTTGTAAGCCTGGGGTATTTTGAGGGGTCAGGGGTTTATTCAGGCCAAGGTTTTTCTTTTCCATTGCACCTCTGTCTGTGGCATTGCATCAAATGTTTTAAGCTGAACTACTGCATGGCACAGCCTCTGCACTGCTCTTACCCAGCAGGACAGACACAGTGACAGGGAACCCCACTGGCTCTCCCGTGTATCAGTCAGTAAATGCACCTTCCCCTGCTCCCAGTGAAAACAGATACAGTGCCAAACTCAGTACACTCATGCAGGCCTCAAAAGAGAAGGAGCCTCATCAAAAGATGCTTTATCTGACCTAGAAGCCCTCCCTGGGCACTCCTGCAGCCCCACTGCTGGATCAGGGCACGGCAGCATGTGCCACCACCTTGGCTGATCCCATTCCCAGTCTTCCATCCCAGCTTAAAGTCTCCCCTAATGCCCTAAAGACATAAGATGTGCAGCTTTCTGCTGCTGTACCTCAGTAGCTGTTCCCTCAATATTTAATCTTGTAAGCTGTTAATGCACGGATCTGTGCTAAGCGGCAGGGTTCAGCTTTTTCTGCACTCAAAATTTGCTTCTTTCTAGTTTGAATGAGGCAAAGGGCATTCATTTACTTCTCAGACCTCAACTCAAGCCAAAATTCATTCCATTTTGACCCAGTGAGAGTCCAGGTGGTTTTCTTCCTTTCCCTTAAACGTGCGACAGAGATTTTTGGCCAGTCGGCCCTTTTGCATTTCTTTTCATTTTTATTTAATCACTGCAGCCTCAGTTGGGTTGTTTTGGTGTTTTTTGTTTTTTTTTTCCACTCAACAAAAATAAATAAAAGCCCGGAGGCAGCGCAGCCTGGTCTCCGGAGATGCCGGCAGCTGCCCCGGCCGCCTCTGTGCCAGCGCCGTGCCAGCTGCGGCACGGGGCACAGGACACAGCCAGGACACGGCGGGAGACACGGCAGGGAGCTGCCAACCCGGCATCTCCCCCAGGCCCAGCCCTGCCTCTCAGCCAGGAACTGCTGCCTCCTCCCTCTGCTCTCCCAGAGATGATGAGACACAGCTCCTGACCGGAGCACGATTCCAGCGCGTGACTGGGATGTTCAAAGCCAGCCTAGAAGGAATACGTATCGCTCCATATGAAGTGGTCCACGAAGCATCCCCAGCTTTTTGGGACTAGACCAGAGAAGTGCAAAGCCAAAGTTTTGTTGGACACAAATCTATTGGGTCACACAGCTCCTCGGGCTCTCCACCTATGCCAGGAAGCCTTTTTCAGGGATATTCTTCAAGACAGAGGTAATTTAAACGCCCAAACGCAAGTCATCCTACAGGATCTATTTTCTGAGCAGTGTGGGAAGGTACCGGCCTGCATAACCATTTATTAGCACAAATAGGAGTGTATGTTTAACTCTGCGGAACGGGTAGAACAAAGGATTATTAAATAAAATTCCGATTAGTTCAGCTGAAAGCAAAATACCAGCTGGAGCCTGGTGTAGCGCGGGCATGTTATCAGCAAACATGTGCTGCCAGCGCATCTGCACACACACACACACACACACAAACACCCCTGCTCTGACCACGGCGAGCCTCAGCCTGGAACAGCAGAGCCACAGCACTTCCATCGTGCTCCCGTAGCTCCAGTCCTGCCCTGAGCCTTTGGCCCCACAGGGCTGCACAACGGGAATGAGAGCGATGAAACCCGGGTTTTCTCACTAACCCTGCTACCAGCAGCCACGCTTTGTTAGCGTTCCAAGTGGGAACACAGCCACTGAGCACAGCTATCACAGAGTCCCACCGCCTGGAATCACATGCAGGGCACATGGCTGTCCCTCCCACCAGCCTGCCTAACTGCAGCCATATTCATTAACAGCCCGTCGTTTAGATCCTGGTGCAAAAGCTAACGAAGCCACTTTGCGAGAGGGCAGCCTCCCCAGCACAAGATAAATAATGGATATAAAGGCAGGCTGGGAGGGAACTGGTGCATCCCTGCAAGGTCATGCTGGAATGCATCAGTGGCTCACTGAGGCTGGGCTCCTCCGGTAAGAAGCCTGGAGCTATTTATGACTCATGTAATTAATTAATGCCAACGGGCGTTCTGCTGCAGGCACGTGGGAGACCAAAGGGAAATACGAAGAAGCGGGCAGGTTAGGAAATGCAGTGGAGGTGGGAGAGAAGAATGACATTTCTTGTGGCAAGACATGCTTTGAAGTAATTACCAGCAGTCCAAACAGCCAGCAGCTCTTTTGGCTACGTCAGTACAAAATCAATTAAGAGCTTTATAAATGCATCGGGTTCATATTTCCGAGAGCATCAAGAATAAGAAGTAGCCTCGGAAGGAGAGCACTTGCATTTCCAAGCACCACAAGACCCTTCCCCAGAGCCTCAGACCCCACAAATGGTGTGACCAGCAGAGGGAGCTTCGTTAATACCTTCCCAATCAAACTGTTTGGGATGAGAGCACGGAGGAGGACCCAGAGTTTCATTTTATGTTTCTCTAAACCCTGAGGACGAGTTTAACAGAAGCAGGAGAGAAGGGCGAAGGTGAACATGGAGAAAGCAGAGTGCTGCAGGCACTCAGGGCTCCTGACAGAGCCGGCTCACCCAACACTGGGAGCTATCCAAAACTGCAGATCATGTCAAGAAAGGGACCAGGGCTGTGGCTTCCCTGCTCCAGCTTGCAATACTGCAGTCTCACACTGCACACTCAACATGTGGCGACGCTGAGTCATGACACCACGCTGGTACAGACCGTTTGAGGACAATGAGAGCTTAACCTAATTTTGTCCCTTTGTTTGTCCTCTGCAGAGAGATCAATCAGTTCCACTCCCTGCCTCCACATCCCCCTGCATCCAGTGCCCGATACATTATTAAAACTGTAAATACAAATAAAGACCACTCTTCCCCTCCTCTGGGAGGGCTCTAAAGTCCTTCTGGGCTGTCCAGCTCCCACCCAGCCTGCATCCTCTTCTCACATCTCCTACTGTTCTCAAATGTATCCATGCATTGTCCTCGCTCCTTCTTATCAGACCTGCCTGCAACAAATCCTCTCACACAATGAGGATTGCAAATTTGCTTGCAAGCCGGTGCTGTTTTCCATTTCTGCTCCTCTGTGCATCTCTTTTCTCTCTGGACACTTGCAAGGGTCAAGCACCACGGCATCAGTCTGCCACAGCCATCTGGATGAGCAGCAGAGGCTGCCTTCAGTCCCAACCCTGGTTGGCAAAGCCTGGGAGTCTGCAGCATGCTCCCCTTTGAGCCTTACCCAACCTCCACAGTCTGGAGGATCGTGTTTTCTGCCCTCTGATCACTGCCAAAGCCCTCAGACCCTGGTGGGACTCCCTATCACTACCCACTATTTTTCTGGAGCAAATCAACAGCAGAGATTAAAACAAGAAGAAAAGAGTAAGTGAAATGAAGAGCGGGGTTTGGTTTCATAAATATATATGAGTAGAACAAGAGCAATGAAGTGCTTCTTTCTGGTGGGCTGAGAATCAAGTCAAGCCCAAGTCTCCAGGGTAAAACAGGAGCGAAGTAAATGACAACACGAACACCCACTTAGCATTCGTGCTTCATATTCCTGCTCTGAGCCTCAGCAGCTTTAGGAATGCTCCTGTTAAATACCGTAATGCTCCCAATTAAAAGGGATCCGAACTGTTTATTTTCTAAACAGATTCCCCCCTACACCCCCCACCCAGACCCAGGAGATCCCATAAGCGTAAGACAAAAGCAGTCTTGAAGAGGTGTTTCGACCTCTTTTGGCTATACAATATCCATAGCTGGCTCCATTTCCCTAATTGTTTCATACTGACCTTGAGGATATTTCTGCCATCAAATGACTCCCGCTCCTTGAAGGATGATTTACCAGTCATTGTGTTGTTTCGTTCTTCAGCTGTAGAGAGAAAAGCCACCACCAGAATGAGCTTCAGATGGGAGAACTCTGTGTGCTGTACTTCACCCCCCACTCTGTCCCTCCCCAAAGTCAGCTGCCAGCTAATAAACCATCTTTGCCCAGTTCTCAGTGCAAAAAAACCCCACTTCCACTTGGATTTTAGGAGGAAAAGGGTTGGAATTGGTGCCTCTATCTGGATTACCTGTTACCTGGAGGAAAGGCCCTGAATGACAACTACTGCCCTGGTGATTCTGTAGGGCTGACTGCTCAGTGCAACACACCTGCTTCTCTCTGGCTCGTTTTCATCCCACATCCTGCCATGTCAGGGTGAGAGACAGCACTTGCATGGCCTGGAGCAGCACCAAATTCCAGGCCGAGCACGCCAGGCGGGACGCGGACGGCGCTGACACAAACCTCTGCTGCCTGCACCATACGTGTGGTGTGGATGCTTCTGCAGGGTGGGCACGCAGCCACACACACACAGAGACATTCAGAATAGCAACCTAGGCCTACAGCAACTGCCAAAAGCCTACGTCTGAGATCCATCTCCCCAGAGCATGTCTGGGGTTTTATATAGTCCCTAAGTACATGATCTGCTCTTTCCACAGGACCTCTGCCGCACTTGGTGAATATATTCAGTATTTCTTTTTCATCTCCATCATTAACTATGAAGTCCCCCTCACATCCAGCTTGCTGTTCAAATCCTGTATGGAATACAAAGCGACTTCTATGGCTGCCTGCAGAATGCTGGCGGAATGCTCTCCCCATTGTGTCTGAATGCCTTGCATGCCTCCTGGGGTGGTGCAGAATATAGACTCAGGATGCCAGACCGAGCTGCCCATGTGCCTCCCCTCACACAGAGTCACATCAGCACTCTGGAGTCATATTTTCAGGGCTCAGTTTGAGAGCTTAACCCCATCTTTACAGGGTTTCTACGCCCTGGGTATGCTTATTTGACTTCAGCAGCAGTGAGACCCGAAGCCTGCCCAGAAAACAACAATACAAATCACCTGCTGTTATCACTGTCCCCGCAGAGATTCAGAGAGGCAACAAACTTGACACAACCTATTGCAGTGCACAGGGGCCACCGTGCCAGAGCACACACGTTTGCACATGGAGAACCAGGCTGTGACACACTGCCCCTCCCCAAAGATGATGCTTTTAGGGCTGCTTTATAAAGTAATGTGATCAGAACGACGCTACAGACAGGCAGAGCAGACAATCTTTTGGCAGAGACAGCAGACGCCATACACTCAAGAATAGCTCACATTCAGCTTCACAGCCGTCTGCATCTCATTTAAGGAGAAAGACAATGGAATCACTTTCCTAAAGAAAGGGGCGATCTCTGAATCAACCAAAGAGGATTATGTTTTCATCTTGTTTGAAGGTCAGCACAACACATGGGAGTTGTTACCCAGTTTCAGTTTAACACAGGGACACAGAGAGCCCAAGATCTCACCTCCACAAGGAGCAGCTGAGGTCACTTACTCTGTTCAGCCTGAAGGAGATTGAGGGGAGACCTCATCAGGGTCTGCAGCTTCCTCACAAAGGGCAGTGCAAGAGCAGCTCTGATCTCTGCTCTTTGTGACCAGGGACAGAGCCCAGGAGCATGGCAGGAGCTGTGCCAGGGGAGGCTGGATATTGGGAGAAGGTTCTTCCCTCAGAGAGAACACTGAACACGCTCCCCAGGAAATGGTCAGAGCTCCAAGGCTGCCAGAGCTTCAGGAGCATTTAGACAACACTCTCAGGCACAGGGTGAGATTGTTGGGGTGTCCTGGGCAGGGCCAGGAGCTGGACTGGATGATCCCTGTGGGTCCCCTCTCACTCAGGACCTTCTATGATTCTACCTGAACATATTTTTCCCTAGCCCAGATACTATAAGGGCTACTGGGTGACAAGTTTTTGAATCTATGACTCCTGTTCATTGGGTTGTTTTTAATTTTCTTTTGGTTTTTATCTGCAGACATCTATCCCCCCAGCCCTGTAGGTACGAAAAAAACCGCACTGAAAAAGCAAACAACAAAAGCATCTGCTGAGCAACGGGACTCCTTAAATGCATTTAGCAGCAAGGATGAAGGCTCTGTACGTACTTGGATCCTTCCTGAAGAGAGTGTTCATGACTGTGGCATGCAGCTTCACCCTATCCCATTCTTTAAGCATCAGGCCAGAGGCCACAAACCGTTCCACCAGCTGATCAGCGATCATCTGCAACCTGGGAAGGCACAAAGAGAAAGAACAGGGCCACGTAAAATAAGGAGCCTCTGCACCATCAGCTTTTGGCTTTTCAGCCAGGAGGGCAGCAAGTGTGAAATGAAGTTTCTGCATGCACACAGGAAAGGGAGCTAGTCCCTGATGGAAAGCGAGCAGAGGCATCAGGATTCAGCTCTAATGCAAAAAGTTCTGACTGTTGTGCAAAGCTTCCTCTGTGATCGCTTCTGCTGCAAATATTCCACGAGGAAGGGCAGATTTAGCACAGCAGAGAGCTCGCTCGCAGTGACAGATGTTACTGGGAGCTGAAGGATGCATCTTTCTACTGCCAGGAAACACAATGTGACTCTCCTTGCAAATGCTAAAATCTGCACACCCGCAGGGGCTCGGGCACCTCGACTCCCAGAGGATCTGCTCAGGGACTGCTGCAGCCTGGATCCTCCCTATAACCAACCCAGTCACTGGGGTGGCTTTCTGGGAGAGCCCAGAATGTGGTGACTGGGGGACAAACCCAGTCAGCACATCCTGGTGAACACTCCAGCTTTGGAGCTACTGAGCAAGCAAAATCCAAGGACTTATTCCCACCTTTGTGCCTGGCCTGGACTGTCTGATCTGAGGGCAGACCCACGCTAGAACAGGCAGAGGAGCAGGGATCAGAGCAATGCACTCATGTCTAAGGAGGTGAAGGAACTTCCAGGCTGCTGCTGTGCCCAAAAAACGTCTGCAGTGCCTGATTCTTACCAAAGGCAGCGAGGATACGCCAGGATGAGAGCTTCCCATCTCCGAAAACAAGGCCAGAGGGTATTAAGTCTATGCAGAAGAATCTGAGCTTCTCCCAGCACGTCCCAGGGATTAGACAGCTTTCTGCTCCGTGAGGTGCCACCACATTGGTGTCTCAGCTGTGGCAGAGCGTGGCCTGTCCCCAGAGCCTGGGGCTGTCACGCTCTGGATGCCAGCTCCAGCCCCACTGCTGGCTCTGGACTGCCCCTCACGGCCTGCCAGCCCCCATGTGACCACTGCCAGACTCCCAAGCCACCAACTGTCATGGCTTTCTACTATTTTCTGGCTTTACTTCAGTGATTTTTAAAATTAGCAATGACAAAGATTAAATGAATATCATTACAGACAATACTAAAACAAATTAACAGAGAATACCTCAAGTGAAAATGGTGCTTTATTACGTTATAAAGTTAATCAAGGAAATAAAACAAATTAGAATGAATTATAATGGAAATTATTTGCCATGTGGGAGGCATCAGAGCATGATCCCTCTTTCAGTCTGAGCCATTATATGTGCAGAAGGGCTTGCCAACCCCTAATTCTGTCTGCAGTTATGCAAGCTAAGTCAGGATAAATCAAATCTCCTGCTTTACAGCTTAAGCTGATCAAGATCATCCAAAGATCAGGAAGGAACTCCACCCCTCAGCCATGCCAGGAACTACACAGAGCTAACAGGACATCTTGCATGAGACAGGAAGGCACACACCTCTCTCCAGCACAGGCTGCAGCAGTCTGATCCAGCACAGGAAGCCACGTAGCTGCTACTCTCCTCTAGTATTGGCCTTACAGCTCAGAAACTGCTTTCCCATTTCCCTAAGCAAGTCACAGCAGGTTTCAGCAGGCAAGAGGCTCAAGGAGCTGTTCAGCAATGATCTGTGTCACTGGCCAGAAAACAAAGCCAGGTTTTTTTGAGAGATCACCATTTGTCCCCTCTTTATAATCACTGCTAGTCCAACACACTGTCTGCTGGAGCCTCAAAGGAAGGAAAAGCTACTCTCCATTGACACAAATATACTTTTTGTTCCCCCTCTGCAAAGCTAAATGTTTTTCTGGATGCTTGCTAAGAGCTAAGGAACTACATAAGGAGAGAAGTGCCAGATGAATGATATCAGGAGAAGGTGCTTCACCCAGATGGTGGTGAGACACTGAACAGGCTCTCCAGGGAATTGTCACCGGCCCCAAGGCTGCCAGAGCTCCAGGAGCACTTGAACAACACTCTCAGGGACAGAGTGGTATTGTTGGGGTGTCCTGGCCAGAGCCAACTTGATGACACTGATGGGTCCCTTTCAACTCAGCCTATTCTGTGACTCTGTCAATTAATTTGTAGGTGAGGAGCTACAGGTGTAGCTGCAGGAGCAGCCTGGGCCAAGGATTAAAACTTCAAACTGCTTGACCCTCTCTGAGCCTGCTGCTATGCAAAAAGCAAAACGGGTGCTGTGGAAGAGAAGCCTGCCAGTTTCCAGGTGCCATGCAAAGCACAAGGTTTGGTTTTCTTCAAAACCTCAGCTAACAGATCTCCGTGAAGGACAGTGGAGACATCAGTCCTTTCCTGGGGGGGTGGGGAGTGCTGTTTTCAGTTTCAAGGCAGGGTGGATTTGAAGAGCTCACTTCTCTCCCCTGCCCAAAGCAGCTCTGCCACCCCTGATGCACATCAGCACTTTCTGCAGCATTATTATGCCTAAGTGGGTTCTCATCACACAGGATACAGCTGGCATCTGAAACAGAGCACGGTGCAAGTACCAACAGTTCAAGCTGTCCCCAGAGGCAGGCAGACATCACTGTCAATTTAGGCCCCATTTATGCTCTGCAGGATTCCTCTCCCAGCTCCTCAGGCCGCAGACTTATTTTCAGATGCAACCAGACTGGCAAGCACTGCACCTCAGAGAGAGCCAGAGCTCAGTGACTCAGGAGAAGAGGCCTAGACCTCAGCTCCCAGAACTGATATTTTAGATGCTCTCTACAACAAAACCCACCAAAGGGCATTTGGGTCATCCAGTGTCTGTCTCCATCTCATCTTTCCAAGTGCTTCTGCCCTCTTTCTCCCTGTGCTCTGTCTCCTGGCTGATCCCTGCCTTGCCCTGGTTCTCCACCCAGCCCATATGTTTTTATCTCACCTCTTTCAGGGCAGGACACTTCAAAGTGGAAGAGCCAAGAAAAGGAAAAGACTTCGATTCCTATTGCCTCCCAGCAGTTCTTACATTTTTCATTTTCCCACTCATTTCCTTATCCCACTTCCGATCTCTTACTTCAACACAGCCTCCAAAGTGTGGTTTTAAGCAGGGCCCTCCCCCACCATCTCCTCAGCCCTCAGGGAAAGGATATGCCAGAACACATCCCTTCTTCCCTGAGCCAGTCCCTGCTCACAGCCTCCCTCCTCCAGCTGCACTGCTCCATGCTCCTCTGCCAGCTCCTGCTGTCCTCTAGCAATGGGAACAGACAACAAAAGGGCAGTGCTGTCAGGCAAAGAGAAGGCTGAGGCTCAGAGACAGGAGGTAAAGCTCTTTTGGTTACTCCCCTTCCCTATTTCTGGAAACCAGCAGCATGGGGTACAACAGCTCCTACGTTAATCATACAATCTACAATGGTTTGGGTTGGAAGAGGGGATAAAGATCATCTGATTCCAAACCCTGCCATGGGCAGAGATACCTTTCACTAGACCAGAGTGCTCCACGCCCCATCTGCGTTTCTTCAGTCTTCCAAAAAACACCAAGAGAAAAGATGGTGCTGCCACTGGTGACACAGTCCTTGTCAAAAAGAAGACAAAGGAAGGTTGTCCAGACGCTGCCACATCCTGGGCAGTGCCGTTTGTGGAGCTGAAGCCATCAGTCACAGTGGTGAACAGCACAAACACTCGACCTGACACCAACCAGGCTTCAACATTTTGCAGCAGCAGCTCCAAAAGACATTTCAAACCCAGCACCCATCCCAGGCTGCTACAGACACACAAACCAACTCTGTAATCAGGTCATGCTCTTCTGAGGACCTTCTGGGCTAACTGGGTTTTAAGAATAATTAAGTGCTGCAGAATACACCAGGCTGTCCAGACTAATCTGGATTGCAGGTTGGGAACTAGACAGTAGAGGCCAAATCATCCTGCCTTCCAAGTCATCTCAGAGTATCTCCTTGGCCATCTTATCCCCGTGCAAGCCGTGACTCCATTATTCAACCTGACAGACTGCTGCAGAAACAAACGACATCCTTCAGCTGCACCACCAGTGACTGATTTAAAGAGCAAACACATCACTGCCTTAACCTGTTCAGGAAGCAAGGATGACTTCATCTTCACGGCTGCTGGCCTGAGGACTGCCAGCAGCACCCACCAGCTCCAGAGGGTTTCCCTGGCACTCTGGGGAGGAATGAAAGACAGAAGCATGGGGAACTCACCTGTCCGAGCCATCCTTCATGTGGACTTTGGCGTAAAGGACGTCTGTCATGGCCGGGTCATCGTTCATGTACTCCACTCCTGCCACCTCCACAGTCAGGGGGTGGCCTCCAGTAATTTGGCTAAAACCCAAGAAATCCCTATGTTAGAAAGCAAAACACCACACCAGCTCTTGCAATGCAAGACACAGCACTCCTCGTGCAAATATCAAATATTTTAGTTTACTACAGGAATGAGATTAGATACTCTTTTTGCCATAGTGAGACACAAATTTGATGTTAAGTGGGACTTAAATGCTATACAGAGCCTGTGGGGCAGTGAACTTCACTGAGGAGGTCTTTTCTCTCCCCTGTCTTTCAGCTTGTTTGCACTGGAAAAACCCAAACTCAAAAAATCTCCCTAATTCCTAAAACTCAAAAGGCTATGGCTGCTATTGCCTTTACCCCAAGTGGGTGATAAGAATTTAAATCCACACATTCGGTGTTTCAGACACACATTATGTCAACTTGTCAGTGTTCACAGGCCACCTCAACATGGAGATCTCCATCCACATGTCAGAAAACCCACCAGAAGTAAATGGTTCAAGCTCTCATTGCAGACAGGCTCCTGCCTCCCTGTGAAAAGACCAACCATGAAGTCTCCAGCTCTCTGATTTTTGCTAGGAAAGGTACTTGATACAGAACACAGCTGAGTGCAACATCCAACCAGTAAACAGAGCTGGTTTAAAATCAGCTCCAGCTCTTCATGCAGGATATAATGTGCACTCCTACACCTTCAAACGCTCAGCAGAACAGATCTGCTTCCCAACAGGCCGCCTCCTTGCCTTTCCCAGCAGAGTATCCCGGGGAGGCTGGTGCCACAGCCAGCACTCCCTGTGAGTAAGTGATGCCTGGTTTAACACCCAGGGCTCCTGGAAAGAACAGGGAGTGTCTGGGCAGGCAGATGTAACAAACATCAGTTAACAAGGTGAGTGTGACTTTGCTTTGACCTTGCTCACTTCTGTTCAGCTTTTGAGGTTCTCAGCAAAGATTCCCAAGTGAAATAAGCAGAGTGTGATTTCCCTTCCCGGTATAGTTACTGGGAGGGAAACAGCACAAATGTACTGTTATGGACATTACACTAACAGCACTAAAGGTCACGTCTTCTAAAAAGGGTCAAAAAGGTCATAGCCGCCTTCACAGGGCACTGCCTGCACTTTAGAAAAGGAAATGAAAGCTAATGAAGGTTTATGTAGGTGGAAGGGAGCCTAATTAATTTTCCAAGTATATTTACTTGGGTGTGGAAGGGGAAATAAACTAAAGGTTACCTTCAAGTGTTGATTCTCCCTTCACTAAAGGAAATAGGGAGCAATGATTTTCTCAGCATCAGCTCAACCCACTTGTGAGGAAGCTGGCGCTTTCCAAATATTGCATTCAGAGCCTCCCCCTGGAAACACACTTGCATTTCTGTTCAACAGCTGAACTGGAGCCATCCTTTTAAAGGCAGAGGTATGAATTCTGGCCATGCATTAATTCCCAGAGATATTAGCTGGCACGGCGTGGCCAATTCTTCATGCACCGAGGCAGCAAATAAATGAACGCGAAGGATCCGTGCTCTGTGTGCAAAGGCTTTTCAGAAATAAATAAATAAACAAACCACTCCCCCAGGCCATCTTCAATTACTAAGCTGACCAGAGATAAGCTAATTACAGTGTCACTGGACCACATTTGCAGCTAAAGCCCCAACATCTGCAGCTCTGTGTTAACAGGCAGCGAGGCAGCCACGCTCCCAGAGCAGCACGGGCCATTTCAGGCTGATTACTCACAAGGCTCCTGATGGCTTCCCTGCACACAGCTCCCCTCATCCAGGAATGAGTGTCAAGGACACCTCAGCAGCTGCTCTGAGGCAGGAGGGAAGTGCCAGAGCCAGAGCCCACTGCAGGCAGCGTGCAAAGGTAATGGAGCTCAGCCCTCCCTCTGCAGCAGGCAGGGGACAGCAGTAAAAACAGCTCATGCACAAAGAACAGGGATGCACACGAGGAAAGGAAGTGAGCAGAGCAGGTTTTCAGGGAATGCTGAGGGTCTGAGCTGAGCTACAGATGCTGTAAGGCGCTCTGTGGCTGCTCAGTGATTTCTACTGCCCTGTTTGAAACATTTCAGCCTTTTTCTAAATTTCTAGAGTTGAAAGAGACTACTGAGCTGCCCTTGTCTTCGCTGTTCCTTTCCAAGACAGAGTGCTGCTTTCCCCTCTCTCAAGGCTTTGGTGATGACATGCCTCTCCCAACACTTACTCCACAAAGTCCTCTTTGCATCGCTGCAGGAGGTCACAGGCCTTCTGGATCTCTTGTTCGTTCAGGAGCACCAGCGTTCCGAGAGTCAGGTGAAGCTTTTCAGGGTTCTGGAACAGGCTGCTGCTGACCCCGTGATCCTACAAATCAATCCACCACACAGAGTGTCTTACCTCACCCACACACATCCTGCTCCAGAACAGGGATAAATACTACAGAAAACAGGTACCAAGTCACTGGCATCAATCCTTTTATCTCTGGTCAGGTTGGTAATGACTCAAAGTTGAAAATTTCTCAGCCTTTGTGAGGAAGCAAGCTCAGCCTGGCAGGTGAGGCACAGTCCCACCACAACTCCCTGCTTGCTTTTCCATCAGAGCTGCTGAACAGCAGCCTGGAAGATCATTACAGCAGGCTGTAACCTGGGCCCCAGGACCTGCAACACTGACTCGTATGAGGTTTTTTTTGGGAGGGGACTTCCACAGCTGTCGATGCAGCACCTGCTACCAGCAATGAACTCAACACAAGCCAGCTCAGATTTAAAACTTAAGATCATTTCTTGTGAAATAAAGCTGAGACCAGCTGTAGTGACAAGCTCTAAATGGTCTCTAAATCCTGTCTAAACACAGGTTGCACCTCACAACAGAAGCACAGCTAATACCAGCTCTGATAATTATATTTTTCTTCTTCCCATATGCCCTATAGTTTGCCGAGATGAATTAAGTTTAAATTCCCTTTATAAGAAGCACTGCGTGTTGTAGCTGTCCCCAGGTGGAGCAGTGGTTGCATCCAGCTTTAAGAAACGTGCTATTCTGTTCTAGGATGCTTATAAAAATACCTCAGGGATGGTTAACACACCCATATTAAAACAACTATTTCCACTTAGTGGCCACTTCCCATCAGCACGTTAAATAACCTCCAATTTTAACTCCAGAAGAAGCCAACCTGCCAAGCCATGGAAGCCTTTCTGCATCTGAAAAGAGTGCACCAGCTGAGAACAATAGCTTTGAAGTGTCTCCTGTGCTCCAGAGTTTGAAATAAAACATTTCAACTGTTTAAATGCTGCAGTATCTCAACCCGTCAAGAGTTTCATGCCCCACATCTCGCTCAGCATTTTTCATGCCTAATGACCACATGCAGACCCTTCTTTACAGCAGAGCTTATGGGCTGGATTAGGGACAAGGCAGGCTGCAAAACAGAGGCCAGGGGCTTGCTCCAGCAGCCACAGCCTGGCAAAAACCAGGGATGGCTCCATCTGACTTCTCCCTACCTTCCCCCTCCTTGCAGTAAAAGCTTTGTGGCTTCCTTTAAGTCATGCTGCTGTTCACATGCATGACAGGACATGATTTCTCTCCATCAGCCTTTTTTCTCCAGAGATATCCGCAGTCAGAGAATATTTGGCCCATTACAGAACAAAAGTTTGGGTAACAGAAACTGGGAGAAGGTTTGATTTAACACTGCTACGGACAACCAGCCGAGGGCATTCCCACAGAGTGCACAGATGAGGTACAGTAATGTAGTCCTTTGCAGGTCAGAAAGCCAAAGCCCTGCCCTCATTTTCTGCCCCAGCACAATTTATGCTGTAAACATGACCCTGCCCCAAAAGCAGCATTTTCCCCTGGGGTTTTCAACACCTGAGTGTGGGCTGAGAGTTGACAAACGATGGCGTGTCAGCTCCACAAGCTACGCTACTGCTGCCGGGGAGTTCAGCAGGGAAAAGCAGTGCACAGCAAG
Organism: Cyanoderma ruficeps; assembly: GCA_008694505.1. Classification (NCBI taxonomy): domain Eukaryota; kingdom Metazoa; phylum Chordata; class Aves; order Passeriformes; family Timaliidae; genus Cyanoderma; species Cyanoderma ruficeps. The sequence goes on from VZDJ01000116.1 coordinate 157,796, forward strand.
CAGGCCAAGACCTAGATAATCCTCCTGGTTTACTCCCCAGTATTTCAGGCAGCTCCTCAAAACCCTGCTTACACTCCCTACTCCTTCACAGGCCGGCGGATCCCACCTCTCCCACACATAAAATAGATGCTGCGTCAGAGGTGGCTCTCCCTGCAACAGCCAACGTTCCTGCGGGTGTCTCAGCAGCCCTTCCTGGCTGGATACTGCTCACCAGGATGCAGAAAGGCTGGAACTCAATTATTCTAATCCCAGATCATGATGTGTGATCAGTAATCACTAAGTCACCTCAGGGGAACCTGCCCTATTGTCTCTCCAAAAATTTACTGTGCAAACCTGGGCTCTTTAAGCTGCATTGAGAGAGGCAGGAAGAATAATCCCTTTATGCACTATCCATATGTGATGACTGTTCTTTTTAGCATAAGCCTCTCCCCAACTGCCCAGTCACGGTCAAAAAAACCCAACTCGTTTCCACTCGGTCATTTTTTCTCCCTCCTGTTACTTCTACCTCCGCTCTCCTTCTTTAGAAGGAACACAAGAAAGGATTTTATCTGGGCTCTCCAACTCTTTGCAAAGCCCAAGCTCATTGTCCCTCCAGATCTGAGACTGTGTGGTAGGGAAACCATAAACCTCTACACACTTCAGCCCTTCTACATGACAAGGCAAGGGATCAAGCTCCTCAGCTCTTCTATCCTGGCTGTGTCCTCTCTACTGTTTTAGGAGCTCCCAATGTTTGCAGACAGCTTTATGTTTTTTGGGTTTTTTTTCCCTTAAGAGCAGGATACTGCATGCTAGCTATATGCCCTCTGCCACCCTGATCCACAAACAAAGGAGTGAGCAATGAAAACAGCATTTGGACAGGACTGACTGAAGAGCTACAGGCTTAAAAAACCCTCTCACTTTCTGTCCCTTCCACTCTGAGATACAATACCTCTCATTAGCAATGCCTGATATTTACAGGTTGCCATGTATTACAGCAATCATGTTTCTTTTCCCTGCTACATCTGCAGCCTGTTCAGCCTGCAAACGCTGCGTTTGCACTGCTCTCAAAGACCCAACTGTGATTTTTCACAGCAATGTTACTGCAAAGTCTCTTCCCTTTTCCACCTGCATGCTCAGAAAGATGTCTCAGTTCTCCTCACTGACACCCACACGATGGTGAGAGGAGATTTCCAAGGTCATCCAGTCACCTGGACCTCCCACTGCACCACATTAGTGATGAGAATGCCCAGGTGAGCCACCTCCCTGTATTTAGATTAAATTAACCTGAAAGAGCCTCCCCTCAGCCCTACTTCATTTGCCTGGCAGCCCTGACTGTGCAGCATGAACAACACCCGAAATGTTCTGTATTTCAGCGCAGTTTATCTTCTAAAAGCTTTTAAAGACGCACACACAAAAAACTTAGAAAGCATATACCCACCGACATAATGCTATAAAATATAAATGAATGGTTGTCATGGTAACTGCTTCAGAGAGAAATAGAGTCCCTCACAAATGCTCAATGGCCAGAAGAGATCCTCACACACACAACATACACACACAAACCTGCTCCTTTCCCTTCCTTATTATTATTACCCCCCATTCAAAGGCTGAAGTTTACCCAATTCCGCGATGTTTTGCAGCAGGCAGAGAAACACCCCGCTTCTGTCACTGAAACCTGTTCAGATTTCCTCAAGTATTCTGAGAAATCCCATTGTTTTGGACAAATCTATAAGCTCCTTTATTGCTCCACGAGGAACAGTTTTGAATTACTGTTTTTCATTACTGATGTGCTTTCCAGCAGACCCTGCTGTGAGATAAAGTGGTATTAGAGTGGCATTACCGGCTGGAGGAGTGATTGAGAGACACACGGGGCTGCACTGTACTCCTCCAACTAACAGGAAGCAATAAATACATCTAGAAACCCTTTTGCTAATACTAGGAGAAGGAAGGGCAGAAAAATAAAGCACTATATATTCCTGGGCTACACATACGCAACCCCTTGAATACCTGTCACCGACTGAGTGCTACATTTCAAACTGAAAATTGAAACTCTAGAGCTGATGGAAGTGGTGCCAGGAACATTTCAGGCCCTTACAGGACTTGGAGCTGTCCAGATACAGAACAAAAACTGCAGGACAGACAGAAGGTCAGGCAGGAGGAAAGATGAACACGGCCATTACCTGGTCCCAGCACTTCTCTGACCAAGGCTGGATTGTTGCAGTTTTCTGAGACAAGGAGCATGTGAAGGTTTGCAGATGTTCCCAGGCAGCTCCTTCCAAATGCGACTGACAACATTTGGGGAATGCACAAAGTCTGTGAACACCTTCTTAAGAGGATGGCAGACAACTCCTCCTCCCCACGGAGATGCAAACTGACATTTAAGAGTGAGCAAGAGAGAAACGACGTGACAGACATGATCAGGAGGGGTTTGGAGAGCAAGTACAATCACCAGTGGAGGCTGGGCAATGGAGGGCTGCAGAGATGCAGCCCACCCAGGAGGCAGGAAAAATGAGTGCTCTGCAGGCAGAAGGGCTGGTTCTGTGTGAGTCTATTGTGCTGCAGGATTAAAAACACTGGAGGAGAGCACAAACAGCAGCATTGCCTCCAAAGATGGATAAAGCACATATCTTAGAAATGTGTCACTGAAAGGACTTGAACAGGTCCTTTAGAAAATTCATGCAACACCAGGACAGCCTGGAAGGCAGGAGCGGTATGGGACAGACTGTGGTTACTGCAGCAGGCAAGGCCATAGGGAGGGACAACAGAGATCCACGGCACCTGCTGGCAGACAGCTGGAGGAGGAAGAGAAGGATCAAAACCCAGGATGCCAAGTCTTCAGGCAGAGCAGGCAGAACTCCAGGAAGGCCAAGTGAAAGGACTGTAGCAGCCATCAGCACGAGTAGAAGGGGATAAAGGGCAAGAGAAACCCCACACTGAAAGCAGCAGCCCCAATCCAGATGGCACAAACAGCCTCTACAGAGCCCCGTGCAGGTCACCAGCCCCTCAGAGCTGCTTCTCTCACGGTACCTTTGGTGTGTCCCACACAAGGACTGGAACTAGAAACCAACAGAGGGAGCCAGGCCATCGCTGATGCCAGGCCCCAACTCTCTGTCCAGCCAACACCTTCCCAAGCTAATGTTTCCATCCCCCTGCCTGCAGGGCATTCCTTTAATCAAGGCGAGCTTTAATAAAGGTAGTGCTGTTGGCTAACGAGGAGAGATTGTCCTCCTAGCCCGAGGGAAACATTCTCCTGGCATTGCACTGGCTAATCCGTGGATCTGTTGGCCAATTTCAGTTGTATTTAATGTCAGGTGATAGAAAGTTCCTAAGATGTCATGGAAATAAGCAGCTGTGGGAAGAATAGGGACTTAAATCCTGACTCCCAGGAAAGACAAGACTGCAAAGACAGCTCAGATCTGCTCTTGGAGATGAAACAGCTGACATACAAGGGACCATGAGAACTTGAGCAAGAACTCCTATCTCCCCAGATATCAGATAATTCACACCCATGGCATGAAGACACAGGAAACTAAACTACTTAAGCTGTGCTATCTGCAAGACTGTATTTTCCCCTTAGCAAGGCACATGATGGACATAAAAGTGAAGAGTAATAGCCCACAGAGCCCTGCAGTGTGTCTGTAATGCAACCTGCAGCAGCCACAGAGAGACCTCTCTCTTGCCTAGAGATGTCCTCCAGCAGACACAGAGGACATGGCAATTTAATAGCACCATTCCCTCTCCTCAGCCTGGCCCTGTGCACTGACACACCACTTCTGTCAGACCTGAAGCACACTAAAATAAACCAGGGAATGCACAGCTTTCCCTTCATTTTCTTCCTCATTTCCCTATGCCTAACTATTTCCTGCTCCTCCCAACACAAGATCTGAAGGCAAGTAGGAGTGCTGTCAGCACAAAGTCTCCTGGAGAAGAAGGGAAGTGATGAGACTTGCAGGATGGCATGTGCTACCAAGTCATTTCTCGCTCAGCTCTGGCAATGACATGCATCTTCCTCCACTGTCAGGAGCCAAAAGAAAAGTGAAACAGAAGCAGCAGCAAATTTGTGAATTCCTACCTAGTTTCATGGTTATGTAAAAAATCACGTAAAATGTAGACAGGTCCACTACATTATTTAGTGACTTTCCTGTTAAAAACAAAAACCAACCCCAACCCTCTTTTGAAACTTAGATATCCTCCCATCTAGAACAATCTCTGCTAACAATTCACTACTTAAACCATTCAACTTTTCAGAAAATTTCACAACAGCACTCAATAAATTCACAGCAGATCCACTAACTTAAGTAAAAAGCCTGTTGAAAATGCATTCCTAGGAAACAGAATAGAGTAAGGCCTTCGAGGAAAATGCCAAAGAGCTCTCTCAATAAATAGAACAGCGTTCTGCACTCTAATCCTCACGTGGATCCCCACCTTTGAGCACTTCTCCAGCACCTGCTCCTTGAAGTGCAGGAAGCTCTCCTGGATGTGGGGGTGGTTGAGGGCGAAGGACAGGAAGTGTGTGAAGGGCTGTTTCCTGCGGAAGCTGTCCAGGAGCACGTCGATCCGTGTGCGGGCAGAGACGACGCCACTCCGCTGCTGCCCCGTGATCACTGCAGGGAGACACAGCAACACCTCTCTGCTTTCCTGCAGCTCCCTGCTTTTAGCCCCAGCCTTTCGAGGAAGCAGTGGGAATCAAAACCCCCATCCATGCACTGAAAAACCTGCCAGACTCCCTCCTTGACTTAAAGTGCCTGACAGAGCCGTGTTTTCCTCAGCAAAGACAGGATGATGCCATCAAAAGCATCCCTGTGCTGTCCAGAAAGTCAGTTCTGAGGGCCTGAAAAGCAGTAATTGAGAGCCCATCAATTCAGGGGCCCTTCAGATTTCTAGAGTATCATTTCAAGTTTTCATATAGGCAGTCAGAGTGAAAATGCCAAGGAAATCTATCAAGGATCAAGATGGTCCTTGTAATTTGTGGGTGCACTTCAAGGCACCAAACAGAGAACACCTGAGCTCGAAAGGAAAGAACAGCAAGGAGCAAAATTTCCTTGGCTTCCTATTATTCCATGTTTTCAACATCTCTCAACCTGTCTAACAGTCCTTCACAGTTCTTGGGAAGAAGTCAAGACCCACTCCTTGAGAAGCACCACCACGTTCCTGTGCAGCATCACAGTGGGATCCTCCCAGCACTCCCTCCTCACAGCTCTGTCACAAACATCCCTGCACACCATGCCAGTCATCTCTGGAGCATGCTCTAAGGAACCTTCCAAACACCCACTCTGGCAGAACTCACATGGGTCAGCCCTGGTGAGCAAGGTCTCCTCTCTTTTAAAATCCCTGGAAGTGATGAGAGGGAACATATGGTACGAGAAGCCCTGCTCTCACTGTTGGGATCTAGTGACAGCACCAGAAAGTCAGGAATGTCATCTCAACCCTTCTCATATTAAAGCATGTGCAGATGTTTATTTTGCACACAGACAAACAAGGTGTTTCTCTGAAGGCTTATTTCAGTTTCTTATTGATGGAATACTATTTTAAAAGCAAAACTAAAAAAAATACAACAGATTCAGGACCCAAGTTCTCAAGCCAGTCATTTAAGGCCCAGAAGTGACTTTCTCCAAAAAAAACCCTGACACTGTTTCACAAAAATAAACTCAGGAGAAACGTGAAGTGACTTTCCCAGAGCCAAAAAGTGAGTCAGTGCTGTGTAAGAAGTAGGAATTAAAGGGAAAACACCTCCTGTACCCCCTCCCTGCTTAAATTGTGCTAGTGCAAGAGCAGATAAAAGCACAACCATTTTATGTGTATTCTACTCACCAATGTCTCCTTCCACTCCAGGCTTGGGAATGCTGATGGAGGTTCGAGTCTCTGTTTCTAGCCTTTTCTTGGTTTCCCCTTTCTTCCCAATGATGTATCTGGAGGAAGAAAGTGCAAGAGTTTCCCTCATACAGTGACACTGAGCCACTCTCCATCACGTGTGTCCAGATCCAGACGCTCTGTGCTGGAGGGATGCACACACCCAGCTCCATGTGCAGGACCATATCCAGGCACAGAGGTGATCCCCAGGACTTCACACGTGTCCAGCCTGGGACAATGTTGAGCTATGGCTCACAAAACTAAGTTGGTGGATCCACAACTGCTCTGCCCACCACATCCTGCCACAGCCCCTCTATCAGCTGGGTTATCTCTTCTCCCATTATCCCAGCTGAGGAAGAAATAAGGGCTCTTTTTATGCTTTTTGCTTCGCTCAAGGTAGTCATGCCAGCATCCAAATACACAATGGACCACTTTTCCTTCTCTATATTTCAGCAAAACTATTCAACTAATAAAACTGTCAAAAACAACTGGATAAAACTTTGAACACTACAGGTTTCCCAGTAAACAAGGGACTGGAGTCAATAGCCAATTCCAGCCACGTGTGCTTTCTCTAAAGCTTCCACAAACTCCCCCTGCCAGGCTGCCCGCTCCAGTTCTCCCTCCCCTTCCTTCTCCCACCCTCCCTGATGCTTTTATGTTCAAGGGAAGAGATGCTCAAAGACTCTCCTGCCAGCCAGCAAGCACCACCTGCTGTCCCTGCCACGGGGACAGTGAGGAGTCAAGCGAGGCCCAGCTGCACTAGAAAGGCTTTGCCAATTTCCCCTTCCCCAACACTCAGACCCAGAGCACGGAGCACATTCCAGAGACCCAGCGCTCACCCCAACCTCAAAAAACAAATATTCCCTGCTCAACTTCTTCCCCAGCTGGTGGCAAATCAAATAAACCAAAGCACACAGGCTCACTTGTATAAGGGGCTGGGAACCTCCACTCTGCACTGGAAGCCTCGCTCAGTCTCCTCCACCACAAAGGCATCGCCGGGTTCATCTGCACAGTCACCGGGGCCTGCTGGGAAAACCACATCAGACCCTGCACAACCTCTGCCAAGTCTGGCAGTGCTCTATGGAGGACAACAGTCTCCTCCCAGCCTTCTTTCAAGGTTAAATGAAGGAATGAATGGGCTCCTCTCCGCTGTGGATAACTGCTTTTTATTTATCACCTTACTACCAGCTCCGGAACACGTAATGACTGCTTCTAAATCCAGCCGGCTGGGAGGCGCAGGAAGCAGGTAGTTACAGCCCAGGTTTTTTCTCAGCTGGAGTTTGTGCAATTCCCACACAGCAGGAACGGTCTCTTCTAGCAGCCAATTCAGAAATTTAAGGTTGCAGAAGAGCACAGATAAGAGCTGAGGACAGTTTTGGTCCGAGGGCTCAAGCCAGTGATTTAGAAACGGCCTCAGAGGAACAGACGGACCTTTCATCCGCAGACTGTTTGGTCGTGCACGGACCACACAGAACATCCTGAAAGAAGCCGGGCTTCCCATCCCCTTTCCAACACAAACAGGGATGAGTTTGCACCTTGTTAAAGCTTAGTGCAATCCACTGAGAGGCAAGGTGGGAGAAGAAAAAGGACACAACTGCCACATTCCCACCTGGAAAGTAACACTGGAGCTTTTCTGCGCCCACAACAACTCACACGCAACTACAGCAAACATACAGGCAGAAAGACAAAGTAAAACACACCAGGACAGGAAGAATTTTGTCCCCACCACAGGTAACACCTTCCAAAAGCTGCACTGTAGGAAGCCAGTATTTAAAGGCATAAACACAGCAAGGACAGAGGGTCTTTAGCAAGCAGCTTCTGTATCTGCCATATCTGCAAATAATGATGGTAAGGAAAGGAAAGAAACCTGGGAAAAGCAGATCTACAGAGTTAATCTGGTTTTCCCTTTTCCTGGAGATCTTCCACAGTCAGCAAGCAAACTGAACAGTCAGCAGCACAGTGAGCCAACACACTTGGGAAAACTGGGACTGCTTCCACTTTGGGGAGCAGGATCATCAGTGACCAACACAAAGCCTTTTTCTGCCTCTTGAGCACCTCAATTTGCCACACGGGCAGGTCTCCATGCTCACAAAGACATCAGAGATGACAGAGAGCTCCCTAGGTCCCCAGTGTTGATGTTTACACCTCCTGAGCATCACTCCTTACCTGCATAGAAGTCCTCCTCCTCCTCCTCATGTGGGAAGGCCTGTTCCTGGATGAGATTTTTCCGGTACACTCGCCCCCCGATCCTTATCAAGGGGGGGCGCAGCACATCCATCCTGCTCCTCCTGCTACTGCAACAACACAGACAGCTGTGCTAACTCAGGCCAAGGAAAAGCTGATTTTGGTGTTTACTTGCCCATTGGGTCAGGAGGGACCTTAAAGCTCAGCTCATTCCAGCCCCCTTCCATGGGCAGGGACACGTTCCACTATCCCAGGTGGCTCTGATGGGGCAGCCACAGCTTCTGTGGTCAACCTGTGCCAGGGCTTCTCCACCCTCACAGGAGAACAATTTGTTTCTAATATTCAATCTCAACCTCCCCTCCTTGAGCTAAAAGCTCCTCCATGTAGAGTCTTCAGAAAGGCAACACCTCCTCAAACCTTACGTGTCTCAGTCAAAGAGTAATTCTATGAGAAGCCACAGGTACGTAAAGCACAATCAAGTGAAAACAGGAAATTTAAGCAGTGTAAGGTAACTCAAACTCACAGGTTTCAGCTAAAACTCACTGTAACCTCACTTAATGAGACATTTCATCATTTCTTTGGGCTCTAGCTGGCACCGAGTTAAAAACATTTAGAGTGGAGAACATTTAATGGTGTTAAAACAAAGTCAGCAGTGTTCTGTCAGAGACTTCACATCTTCAGCACCTGCACTTCTACATTCACTGGCGTGATTAATTTAATATTGGTTGTCTCAATTTTAAACCAGAATCTGTTATTCAGAAGAGTTTCCACCAAAAAATTCACCTTTGTTAGAAGATTTACCTGTCCACTGCAACAGAACAGGAAAAAATGAAGAGCTTGCCTCAGAAGCAACTAGCATTTATTACAGTGACATCAGGTTGAGAAGGTTAATACTTCTCCCCTCAGTTCGAGCCCCACCTTCTGAAATGACTCACAACCATCTGAACTTACACGGAAGACAAAAAAAGCTTACGCTTCAATAAAAGTAGTAACTCCTGTAGCTCAAGGGAAGCAATGCAGAGATAAACTGTGTACAATGGCGGAAAAGGCCATGAAAGATCAGTCGCTGGGGCTTTTGCTTCCACACAGGCTTTTCTGGAGGGATTATTTTGGAAGGATTTAACACATTGGTATCACAACTTCTTGACACAGGACTTCTGCAAGTAAGCAGCGGGAGGCACAACGCAGCTGGAGCTGCAGCTTTACAGCAGGATTCGGCTCCTGAGGGCAGGATCCAGAGGGGCTACAGGCGGCAGCTCTGCGGGAACCGCCACCAGGGGAGGGCGGCAGGGGCACCGACAGGGCCCGCACCGAGCAAACTCCCGGGGCGCCGAGGGTACTGCAGCAACAGAACCCCTCTGCTCTACGTTCGGACCCCTGCGGGAAGGGGGCAGGAGCACGGAAACGTCCCGCTCCCACGGCCGCTGCCGCCATTTTATTCCCGCTCCCCCAACGCGTCCCACCGGAAGTGGCGCGCGCCCCATCATGCACCGCGAGCGCGGCCACGCGCGCCGCCCGCACCAAGCCGCCGTCCGGGCTGCCAGGTGAAGGAGAGAGGGTTCGGGACGGGACCGGGGAGCACCGGGAGGCGGAGGCGGTCCGGGAAGGTGAAGGGCGACGGGATGAGAGCGCGGGGAAGGCGGAGGCTGCGGCGGCGCGTGGGCTTCGCACTCACCGCGAAGCGTTTCGGCGGGGCCATGGGCGGGAGGGCGGTGGAGGAGGCGTGGTCGGCGCAGGGCGTGACCATGAACTACAGGGGCGTGGTCTGTACAGGGGGCGTGGTCTAAGGGGGGCGGGAGCGCGGGCACTGGAGCTTCCCCCCCCCCCTCGCCAAGATGGCGGATCCTGAGGTGCCTGAGGCGTTGGCTGGAGGTTCCTGTAACAGGCCCGGGCATCGCCCCGACCTGCCGCCTCCTCTCCTCTGTGTTTGTTTAAAATAAACCCCCTGCAGCCACACTTAGGAATCTGTCGGGTCTGCGAGCCCCGGCTGGCATCGTTTGAGCGCAAACGATCGTCGCACCTCCCTTGCGAGCAGGGAGCTGAGCCTGAGGGTTTGCTGAGGGAGGTGTTGCTGGGTGTAGCATAGCAAAAATAAAAGTTTGTTTAATGCAGGCGTTTTTCTTCACGGCCTGTAAGCCCCCAGCCTTCTGTAAGCTGCTGCTTTCTGTGTTACACAGTAACCTTGAGCACTCTTGGGAAACTTAAAAGAGACAGAGGAAGAGGACAAAGGGAACGGCTTCCCACTGGCAGAGGGCAGGGTTAGGTGGGATATTGGGAAGAAATTATTTATCCCCTGTGAGCCTCTGGCACAAGTTCCCCAGAGCAGCTGTGGCTGTCTAATCCCTGGAAGTGTCCAAGGCCAGGTTGGACAGGACTTGGAGCAACCTGGCATAGTGGAAGGTGTCCCTGGCCATGGCAGGGGGTGGAAGGAGAATGCCTTTAAGGTTTTAAAACCCCATTTTCTTCACAGAATCCTTGAGTGCTGTCCAAGGGCACTGTCTTTGTACCCTACAGAGCCTGCAGAAGTGTACTAAATATGATAAAAGAAATGAATGAAATGGGCGGGATAATTTGGAAGTGCTTATAAATATTTGGAGGAGCAGCAAGTGCTGTCACTGATAAGGGACAAGTGACACCTTTTTCACTATCAGAGAGGTACACGATGAGTTTTAAGTCCCGTGTCGTGACAAACCCAGTACCTCTTAAAAACAAGGCTGAGAAGAGAGCGTGTAAGAGGCAGCTGGAATAGTGCTGCGCAGACAGATGGATCCTCAGGCATTGCCAGTTTAAGTCAAATACAGTGTTTTAAAGGCAAAATCACGTCTGGAGTGATGCAGAAAGCAGCTGCTGCAAGTTAGACACGGCGTGGCTCCGTGCAGGATGCGGCGCTGGAACTGGCAGTCCTGCAGCCTTCCAGGTTTTATGAGGCAGCAGGGCTTCTGTGTTTGCGCTCCTGGAAACAAGGGGGGGGAAGAAAAGGAAAGAAACCCCACCTTTTATGACCCTGGGGAGCAGGACAAGCGCCAGGGCAGCTAAAGGCCGGTGGATTCAGGCCAGCAACCTGTACCTCGTTATTTTTGTGCACGCTCAGGGTGAATTCCCCGGGGAATTCCAAGGGGTCGGAGTGGGGGTTACCTTCAGTTTCGGGATGTGACAGCTCTGTGCCCATCCCCACCGTGGGTGCAGGCAGCTCTCCCACACACACACAGGTCAGCCTGGACGCTCTGGGGCAGCGCAGGCGGCTTCATCCTGCCTCTCACTACCTTTATCTGTCCTCGGAGACGTGTGGCCACTGGCTCTGCGCCCTGGGAACTCCAAGATGCCCTTCCTAACTCAGGCTCTGCTCTCTGTCCTCCCAGGCTGAGCCGGGGTGCAATGGCAGCCTCCTCCTCGTCCTCCTCGGCCGGTGGAGTCAGTGGCAGCTCGGTGACAGGGTCGGGGTTCAGCGTTTCGGACCTGGCGCCGCCGCGGAAAGCCCTCTTCACGTACCCCAAAGGAGCTGGGGAGATGCTGGAAGGTGATTGCACCTGCCCTTCTTCCCCACTCCTCCTCCAGGTCGCTGAACTTGGCACCCCACTGGCAAAAGCTGGAGGTAGAAAGGAAGCACCAGGGCTTGGTTGGTCCCAGCTTTCCCACCAGTTGTTCATGAGGAAGTGATTTTTCTGGCAGTCACCTGCTTTTTAGCTCCATGACAACACTTCAGACCAGGAAGCATCTACCTGAAAGGGAACATGACTGTGTTAATTGCTCATTGTTAGCTAATCCTTTGATGTCAGGCAGGGATTACTGCAGGGTAGCTGAGACAGGAGTATTTTTCTTGGCAAAAGTAGTAATTTTCTTGGTTTGGGTTGGATTTGACTGGGTTAGTCCAGGAGGCAGCTTGTCTCCCTGTCAGCTTGCATCTGGATGCCCAAGTCCTGCCACCAGCTTCACCGTGGTCATGGAAGGAGAAGTCCAGCAAGCTTTGGGTGAGGGAGGAAGGGCAGGTCCTCCGGGTGACAAGGTTAAACCAGGGTCTCTCTATCTGCTCCCCTTGAACTTCCCTTGTCACCGTGGGATGGCTGGGACCGAGGCTGGAGTGTCCGTGTGGCAGCACAGGGCAGCTGGGAACTGATGGCTGTGCCGTCCAAGGGTTGTTTTTATTACACATTAGAGCCCATATGCCAGGCTATTGAAGTAATTATGACTAAAGGTTTGCTCACAGAACGTAGCGAGCCCTCAAAACAAATTAAAGTAATGAAACGCTTCGTATTACCAAATAGACAGGCAGCTGTTCCTCCTGAGAGCCACTTGGCAGGACAGACAGGGAGTCAGAGGGGAGAATCCAGCATTTAGGTTGGAAAAGGCCTCCAAGATGATTGAGTCCTGCCTGTGACGATCCCCACCTTGTCAACAGCACCAGAGCACTGAGTTCCACGTCCAGTTGTTCCTTGCACACTTCCAGGGACATTAACTCCACCACCTACTTGGACAGCCCCTTCCTATGTTTTTCCATAAAAAAATCCTTGCTGATGTCTCCACAATTCATGTGGGGCAGCACTTGTAAAAGGAAGCTCTGAGCACGGTGAAACTCCAGCTCTTCCCTGGGGTTCAGCTTTGGATTAGATTTTTCCCTTTTTGCCTTTGAAACTGCTCTCCACATTGTTATGGCCCAGATGGATTGAAATGGATTGTGCTTTGGGCTGACCTCTTTACCGGGAACACAGCCGTTTGTCTGCTCTGGGTGGCAGCAACAACCAAACACTGTCCCTGCTGCAGGAAGCTCTAGGTTGGCTTTTTAATTTCTGACACCAAAGGTGATACACCTGTTCTTTCATCAGGCAGCTACCAGTGGAGAAGCTGCAGTTTCCTCTTCAAAAATTCCCACCGACTGACTGATTTTTATTGCTGCTTTAACTATCTCGCTTGTTTCTAAATAAACCCGTAGGTATTTTGGGCTTTTTTAGAAGGAGGCAGTATAAACCATGTCAGTGCTTGGTACACAATTAGCTATGTTTTCCAGATTGCTTTATTTCTGAGTCACTTGTGTGATCAATTACTGCCTTGGATGGCAAGATACACATTATTTGAAACTCTCTGTAGGGTTATGGTCTGAGCCCGTGGGAAATCCTCAAGCATTCTAAGGACACAAGCGTCTGAGCCCTGAGGGAGTCAGAGACTGCCATAACATTAGCTGGCTTCTCCTTAGCTTCACTTCTGTTTAAAGCGAACTAAAGTTGTTTGTCAGAGGGGGTGTAACAGAATTCCACCTGGGTTGTCTTCGCAGGTAGCATCAGGAACCAGCCAAAGCCCTGTGTAGGGCCGTAGGGGCTGCACTCAGCACAGGGGAAAGTGTCGGGATGAGCCAAGGGGGAACCCACACCTCCAACATAACAAATATGAGGTCAGGGGCACTGAAGGCTGCTCAGCCTCACACTCTGGGGCTCAACCATCTCCTTTTTCTGTTTACAGATGGCTCTGAGAGGTTCCTCTGCGAGTCTGTGTTCAGCTTTCAGGTTGCATCGACATTAAAGCAAGTGAAGCACGGTAAGTGCCGAGGGCTGGCCGCGTGTGGCTTGGGGAAGGTGGCAGAGACAAAGCCTGACCTGCTCTCGGGTGCCAGCCACAAAAAAGCAGAGTGAACGCTAAGTCAGGCCACCACTGAGTCCTTTTGCAAGCCCTATGCAAAGCGCCAGGAGCCCACAGAGGCTGGGTGGGAACGGGCTGTGCCTCCCGAAGCTTGTTTTTCCATGGCTGTGTGGCAGCACAAGGTGAGGCTGGAGGAGGAGGAGGTTCTGGGCAGGAAACGCCCACGCTCTGATCTCGGCCCAGCGCTGACTGTCTCTCTGGCCTGGGGCAGAGAGACGTTCCATTCCACCTTTGTTTCTCTGCTGAGCCCCTGTGGCCCTGGCAGGGTCAGGTGAGGTTTCCGGAGGCACTCGGGAGGCGGCCACGCGTGGCGTGGCGTGGCGTGACAGGGCTGAGTCCACTCCCTGGCTCCCCAGGGAGCAGCCTGACATCCTGTTTGAACCTCTGCTTCCCTGCCGGGCCCTTTGCCCTCGCCCAGGTGCCAGCCATGGGCTTGGCTGCATGACGGCTTCGGTTCTCACAGAGCCCAGCAGCAGATCCTGTCTGCTGCTTGAGGGTCACATCCTTTCTGGTCCACGCCTCTTGTCAGCCAGAATGGTACTTCCACCTGTTGTCTCTGAATGGAGAGGTTTCCTGTCCTCCGGTTGTGGGGGCGTGCAGCAGCTTGCAAGGCCGTGATCCCGTATTTCTGCCCCAGAAAGCAAAGCTGAACTCCAGAGCCATTGTTTCCACAGCTCTGCTGTGGCTGTAGCTCCCAGGGGCTGCTGCACAGCCTGGCACCCCGATAGACTCCAGCCATTGGAACTGTGGAGCACCTCCCTGTTTTCTCCCTGTGAGAAAGGTGAAGGGCTTAAAAAAAGATTGAGGTCATCATTTTTTTGCTTGTTTGTTTGACAGTTCCCAAAAGGGTGCAAGAGGTGGAGTGAGAACAGTCCCTCTTAAAAGCACCCACTGCTGCAGTCAGCATAAATCACACAGAGTTTATGTTACACCTCTTGCTAGCCCTGGGCCGTCTCTCCGAGAGGCTGCAGTGAGCTTACAGCACTGTTAGCCTTCCAGCAGAGCTGGGAGAAGGGATATTCCCATCTCTGCACCACTGCAGCACATGTAACTGAAAATGGACCCTGTGTGCCCAACACACGACTGGTTATAAATAAACCTGAGAGGAAGATGTTGTCTGGGGACCTTCCTCTCATTAGCAGCCTCTGGTTGCAGAGCCTCTGCCACACTCATCCAGGTCCTCCTCCAAGGACCTTCATCAAAAGCACAGTTCCTCCTCCTGCACCCAGCTCTACCGTGGGCTGCCCAAGCCCTCTCTGAACTTCTCTGTTCTTCTGTGCTATAAATATTTATGCTTTATGAAATGAGCTTCATCCTGTTTTCACCCATACACTAATGGGCCTGATGTTTCCCTGTTAGAACTTGAATGTACATGGCACGGGCAGGGATGGGTAAACACACACCGGGGCAGAAAAGCCTGTCCCTGCTTTCTCCTCGCTGTTTGCACAGAGTGGGTTTGGATTCAAATGGGCTACGTGAGTTTTATTCTGCCCCACTCCCCACTGACAGCTGGGAATTTGCATCTAATTCAAAGGTTTAATTGCACTGCCATTGCAAACCACAGTTACCTTTGAACTCCTCGCAGATCAACAAGTCGCAAGGATGGAAAAACTTGCCGGTCTGGTGGAAGAGCTGGAGGCAGATGAGTGGAGGTACAAGCCAATAGAGCAGCTCCTGGGATTCACTCCCTCCTCGGGCTGAGCATGTCTGGATCACTGCTGTCAGGGAGCAGAAGAAAAACATTCCCTGGCCTGGCTTCAAAACACCCCCCGTTTATCAGATGCTGACAGCTGCATCAGCAGGATGGGGCTTTGGGTTTTTTTGAGAGTGGGGATCCCCCGTAAAGCTGCCAATAAACGGAAATGAGGGGATTCCATAGGTCTTTACAGGCTGGCAGGGCTTGGTTTCTGTAACTTAGAAGGAAGGATCAGCTGTACAGCCCTTGGAGAATCTCCGTATTGTTTACAGAGGAGGGCACACGGACAGTGTGGCTGTGGGGAGGGTGACCCCATAACTTCGTCCGGGTTCCCGCTGGAGTGCAGCCGGAGAGCTGGGTGAGCGGGGAAACCCTCTGGAGCAAATGCCAGAATCACTCCTCAGCCCCAGCCGTGGTTCTGGGGGATGGACACAAATTGTCCTGGGGTCGGGTGAGGGACCAAGCAGTGTCACCCCCTCCATTAGTGCCTCGGCCATCGCCCAAGCCATTCCCTCTTCATCGCCGTTTCTCTGGTAGCGCTGGCAGGACACTGCTCTGTCTTTAATACCCTGGAAGTTTGTCCTCTTTGTCCTGTATTAGATTTCTCTGTGACAATAAATAACTGTGTCTTTGAAACTCTTTGTCTGGTCTGATGAGGGAAACAATCAGCTGTTTGGGAGCTAAGGAGGTTTAGTGAAGCTCAGAGACAGATCGACTGTCATAATGGTAAACTGAAGCTCAATGTGAGAGGAACCAAACCATGCTCAAAAGCAGCTTAAGTCAGATTTTAATCCTGGTTTTACTCAGCCACAGGAGAAGACCCTAGTTTAAAACCATCCATTTTAATCATCTTGTTTTTCGGATGTACTTCACTTCTGTTCTTGGAGGGAACTGGATTTCCATGTTCTGGCATAACCATTTCAACATGTTGATTTTCCATGGATGAGAGCCTTCGCCCCACGGCTCTGCTGGCCAGCAGGGGGTAGGAGCTGCACCGTATGCAAGCAATTATTTGATTTACTGCTCCAGATGCCTAATTTTTCTGTTTTCGACATCTTTCTTACGAGACGATTGTGTTTTTTACTCACTATTTCAGCCCAGCCACATCTGCATTGAAACAGATTAACTGGGATCCATTCCCATTTTAGATCACCAGCAATTAGCTAAAACTGAGGGGGCAAAGTATACAGCCACCTTCTGTGTTTGTTGCTGTTAATAAATCAATTCCAGTGCCAGACTCGGCTCAGGGCGATCCAGAGCCCCACGCTGCCCGATCCGCAGGTGAAGCTGCAATTCCAGCTCCGTGGAAATTCACCGCGCGGCTGCCGGAGCGGAGCAGGACTGTCCCACGCCGCCCGCCCCGGCCCCGGCCCCAGCCCGGAAAACCTCCTCCCCAGCCTTGGAAGGCTGCCAGGCCCCGCTCTGCGGGGGCCTCCTGCACAGTCAGCGGCTCCGCGGCCAGGAGCGCTCCAAACGTGACGGCAGGCGGGATTCAAACTCCATCCCAGATGGGCTTGCTCGGGAAAGAAGGGAGCGCTTCAGCCCTCCACTTTTTTGTTTGCTTGGTGGCATCTATTTTTAATCCTGCTTACTCCAGCCACTTAAATCTACCTTGGCCAATCCTCACCCCGTATCATTGTGGGGTTTGGGAATGGAGCAGCAGATCCCCCAAACCCCCTCACTCACACCCAGTTCTCCCCTCCCGCTCGCTGACCCAGCACAATCAGGCACAGAAAGGGCTTTTCCTTTTCACTGCTCAACTTGGGAAACTTTTCCACCCTGCCAGCCCTCCTGGGATGCCAGGGGCTTGGCGCCTGCAGCTCTGCACAGGGCACGCAGTGCCCAGGCATTGCCCAGACCTCCCCATCCAGCTCCAAAACACGGCGGGGCTGAGATTTATCCCCCTCGCCCTCCTCCCATTCCTTGTTTTCCAGCAGTTACTTGTGCTGGGACAGAGCAGGAGCAGGGAACGTCCCAGCTCTCTGCTGTACATGGTGTGTTTGTATGTGTGCCCAGCACCAAAATAGACACGTGTGAGAGCCATTGAGAGGAAGTGAAAAGTTCACCCTGTACAGTACTACGAATGCAAAAACATGTTGTTGGCCCTTCCCTCCTCCCGCTCAGTAAACACTTTATGTAAGGCAAGGAGAACTGGAGGGATCCGTATGGGCAAAAACCTTCCACACTCCCCCTCCTCCAAACCCAGGTTTTCCCTGGCAGCTGGAAATTCCCAAGCCAATCTATTTCCTGCTTTGCAGATCAGTGGGGCCGTTCGGCCGGCGGTGGATATTTCTCCTTGGGGTGTGGAAGCCCCGCGTCCCCCTTGCCCCGGGGGTCCCGGGAGCTCGGGGGGCCGTTCAGCTGGGCGCGGAGCGCAGCGGGGAGGGAGCCCTGCAGCTGCCAGAAGAAGTTGATGCGGGGAGGGGAGGGAAAATAAAAAAAACAGAGCCGAACAAAGAGCCTCGTTCAGTGCTGCTGGTTGGTTTTCCTGTGGGTGCTCGCAGCAGAACGTTATGTACCGGCACAGGCCCCGCTCACACCTCCCCTCCCCGGCTCCTCTCGCCGCTGGCCACGGCCCCAGCGCAGGCCACGGCGCCAAGGCACGCGCTCGCCTCGCTGCCCAGGCAGGCCGCCCACCGGGAGGGCCTCTCCCAACATCGAGGATGCAGCACCCCCAGAAACACCCTCTGACATCTTCTCCCCTAGAAGCACCCAAGGGGAGATGAGTTTCACAGCCCACGCCCTGCGAACGACACGGTGCCGACCCAGCTCTCAACCCGGCACTCGGCATCTCGGCTGCCAAAACCTGCCCACCGCCCTCCTGGATGTGCGTTCCTTGTTCCTCCGCCCGGCTCCTGCAGCTGCTTGTCCCAGGTGCGAGAGACGGGCCCAGAAGGTTTGGCTGTGGCACAGACCTGCCCGGCCAGCAGCGCGCCGGGACCTGCCACCGCGTCCCACGCAGCCACAGCTCACCTGTCAGAGCTGGCCACGGGCTCGGGAGATGCAGGGTCACCCCTCGTGTTCCTGTCACCCCCAGCCACAACCAGGGACCCGGTGTGAAGGACACCCACCCCACCAGGTACTTAGGGGGCACAGTAAAAACCATGGACTCAGCCCCTCTGTTACTTGGACACAGAGGATCCCACCGGTGTCTGTGGCAACCCAGTGTGCCAAAACAGTGTGTAAATTTACCTAAGAGTGGCTTTTTGGGCCACAGAGCTGCTGGGAAAAAAACATGAAGCCAGGGACTCTTCCATAGCAGTTAACCTGTGGGGCAGGAATTTGCTCCCCACTATACAGGGGGCACAGTTTGCACCCGACGTGAGCCAGAGCACTCATTGAACCCCTCAGTACATCTCCTCCCTTCCTCCTCCTCCTCCTCTTCCTCCTCCTCCTTCTTCCCAGCCCCTCCCCCTGCAGCCTGCAAAAGCGCTGAGCTCAGCACATCCCGGGCAGGGGCCCAGCCAAGGACCCTTCCCAATGCCAGCCGCTCCCCCCGGCTCCTGCTTCACCCAGGAGCCAGGCTTGCAAAGCCGGGCTGGAAATCAGAACAATCAAGTAAATCTCATCACAGACGGGGACAGGCACATCACTGGCTGGGAACAGACTGTCCAGAAAACCTCAATCTCTGCTCTCCCAGAAAGGACAGCAGGTGAGGGGGAAAGACACGCTGCTCGTCCACAGAAACCACGCTGGGTTTACTGCCAGCAGCAGGACCAGGGGAGGGGAAGTGCAGAGATTACCAACACTAGCTAAAACTTTACTTTCCAGCCCAAAACCATTCCTAGAGGCCCTGCTGCAGAGGAGCGGCCTGGATCTCAGCTTCTTTTGGGAAGCAGAAGGAGCTGCCAGCCCCACATTGCCTCCCCTCCCCTCCCAGCTGGATTATTTTATTGCAGGGATCAAAAATTACATTTCCCTTTAAAACTTGCCATCACACCAGAGATGCTTGCTCTGCTGCCTACCAGGAGATGTTATGGCAAAGAAAGAAAAATATTTATGCTTGGCTCCAGAATTCCAGCTTATTTTTAGCAATGCTCCTTCCCTGTGGTCCTTTACCACTTTTTTGTTTATTTGCTGCTTTCCCCATTTAGACCCCCCAAACCAGCAGATAGATCCTCATCTATTTTCAGCCTCACCCTGCCAATGTTCGTACCAATGACTTGGTGGCTGTGGGGAGAAATAACCCACGAGATACATTTTGTGAAAAACAGGATCCCAAGCACCATCCAGCTGAGTGTGCAAATATTGGGGGTGTATTTTTAACAGCCGAGGTTGGGGGATTGTTCATGTTTTGTCCCAAAAAGCCGAGGAGCAGCTCTACAAGCTGCAGGCGCAAGCCAGGACTTGTTCCCAACTCACTGCACATCTCCTCTGCTCCCTGGGACGCTACCCACTCCCCCAGTCTGGACTTCCACGCCCAAAATGCTGATGGATTCACGCTCTGACCCCTAAAAAGCAGCTACAGCTGGTGGGGTGCCCAGACCTTGTGCCCCCCTCTGGGTGGGAGGTCACAGGCAGTGGGTGCAGGACCCGTGCCCCTCCGCTCCTGGCCGCCGTGTGCTCTGCACCGTGTTTATCGCCGGGCTCTTATCAATCTCGGCTCGGGAAGGACAGGAGCCAAGATAGGTCCCGGGGTGGCTTCAGAGTGTGCTCAGCCCCCCCCCCGATAAAGCCGCGGGCAGCGCAGCGGGAGGACAAACAAAGCCCTTTATCTCCAATTCGGCTCCTTGCGCTCCTCGGGGTCTGGCTTTGGAAAGGTCACGTACGCGGGGAGCGGCACGCAGGGCCCGCGGCGGCGGGGGACGCCCTGCCAGAGCGGGGGTCTCGGGCGTGTCCCGGCCCAGTTTTAGGAGACACCAGGGAAGGCAGATGGGGGTTATTTACCTCCAGCCTGGCACCGAGCAAAACTCATCCCAGCCTGGCCGTGCCCTGCCCCCGCACCCCTTGATCTCTAACGAGTTTCGCTCCAGCATCCCTTCTTGCCCTAAGAAACCGGGACAAAGGCAGCGAACGGGACACCAGGATCATGCGTGGGCTCCGGTTAGGTCTGTCCCTGGAGCGGGGCTCAGCCCAATCCCCATCCCATGCCAGGGCAGCAGGATCTGGCCGCGCCGGTGCCACCACGCAAACAGCCCCTGGAAGACGAGGCGGATCCAACCCTAACCCAAGGGGAGCCCTCATTGCTTTCCCGGCCCAGGGAGGGTTCGGGGACCGCGGGGACACGGAGGGTGTCCCCTTCTCCACCGGAACGCGAGCGATGGGCTGGTCCCGGGGGTGCGGGGGTGAGCCCGAGCGCTGGGAGGTGCCCGGGGGTGCTGTCCGGGCCCGGGGGGGTGCGGGGCCGGGGCAGCCCCGGAACCCGGGCCGGCCCTGATGCAACCGCGGGTCCCGTTTGCAGCGCCCGGGACCGCGCCGCCCGCCAGCGGGCGTGGCCTGAGGGCGAAGGGCGTGGCCTAAAGAGAGGGCGTGGCCTCCCCGCTGTCGCCGGGCAGGAGAGACGCCGCGGACGTGCCCCGCTTCCCCATTGGCGGACGCGGGGAGGGGGGCGTGGTCCGCCGTGCCGTGTCTATATAAGGGTGGGGCGCGGGCGGTGCGGGCAGAGCGGCGTCGGAGCCGGGGCCGTGTTTGTTCTGCTGTATCCGGAGCCATGCCCGGGCTGTGGGAGCGGCTGGCGGGCGGCGAGCGGGGCCGCTTGGAGACCTCCGACTGCGAGTCTCTGGGCAGCGCCTCCGGCTCGGAGGGAGGTGAGTGCGAGTCCCTCAAGGGCTGGAGGATGGATCAGGGTTCCTGGGCGGGGGGAGTGGTGGTGCTGTGCCAAGCCCCAAAACCCTGGATCGGTGTCTCTCAGAAGCACCAGCTCACCCCTGTTACACCCCTAAACCGCTGGGGTCGGTGTCTCCCACACCCATGGGACGCCCGGCGCTAACCTGCCTCTTTCCTCTCCACAGATGCTGATTATGCCGAGGGGGTCTCCCTGCCGGACATGGACCTGGAGCTGCTGCACGATCCTGAGGACGAGCTGCTGTGCGCCAACCTGATGGACGTGGTGCAGGCCACGCTGGGCCGGGCCCCGCTGGGCTCCAAGCGCTGCTCCCGGCTCCTGATGCCGGCCCAGCTCCAGGCGCAGGTGCGGACGGAGCTGCTGCGCCTGGCGTGCAGTGAACCCTGCGGGCTGCGCGGGGCCCTCCTGGACCTGTGCGTGGAGCACGGCAAGGCCTGCCACGACGTGGGGCACATCGCCGCCGACCCCGCCGTGGTGCCCACCTTCCAGCTCACCCTGGTGCTCCGGCTGGACTCCCGCCTCTGGCCCAAGATCCAGGGCCTCTTCGCCTCGGGGCCGGCCTTCGCGCCGCTGAAGCTGAGCACGGGCTTCAGGGTGATGAAGAAGAAGCTGTACAGCTCCGAGCAGCTGCTCATCGAGGAGTGCTGATGGGCCGGGCCGGTGGAGCCACTTCCCAAGTGCTTTGGAAGAGCCGGGCAGAGCGTGGCGGCTCCTGGCAGCCGCTGTAGTTTAGGTTAGGCTGGAGTAGGGCTGTAGGTGGAAGTAGTTCGGGCAGGCCGAGGTCCCCGTGGGGACCTGCCCGTGCCGGGACATCCCTGGCGTGGAGCAGCCGGGACCCAGGCGGAGGTCGCTTCACGCCGTCGATGATTTGTGGGATGATCCCGGCGACCGCGCTCCCGGAGGCGGCAGCGGGGCTGCTGGAGGGGCGCTGGTCTCCTGATGGCTGATCAATCATGGGGTTTTTTTTGTAAACCAGGATTGTAATCAATGGGGGTCTCAGGGGAGGGGGGAGTGTGGCAGTGAGTGACGGCCGAGGGAGTGAGGATCAAAGGCAGAACCCGGTGCTGGCTGGAATTGTGTCTTTGATCCTGAGAGCGGTGGGAGAGGGACGCGTGAGGTGCCGCGGAGCCGGAGGGCAGGACCCCCGGTCCTGACACGCTGGGGGCACTTCGTTGGTTACAGTTTACACTCATACACTTGATGTTCAAGTGCGAGAATTCCTATGCAATCGTGTCGGGTGGTTTTTTTACTTTTCTAATAAAACTTGTGATTGATAACCCGCCGTCTCCCTAGTGTCACCTCTGCTTGGGGGAGGGATGATGCAACCACTGGTTTGAAATTCCCTGCTGGCACCCTGGGGAAGCCCTTCCCTGGCAGGGCAGCCCTTCCCTGGCAGGGCGGCCCCTGTGGTGGGAACTGGATGTTTTGGGAATGGTGGGGAATCGCCCCACCATAATGGGAGCCACGGGGCTGTGACTCAGGGGGGCTGAGTCAGGCCCCCCAGCCAGCCCTGGGCCGGCTCATGCCCAGCGAGGAGCGCCCCAACACCCAGCCAGGGGCTGCTGCTCCTCCCCTGGCAGCCACGGCGGGGAATTTGGGCAGAAACGCAGGAGAACGGGCTCAAACTGGGACTGAGGGAGAGGAGGAGGAGGAGGGTCACACCTGCCGGGGCGGGGGGAGCACACCCCACCCCCAAACATACTCTGCAACACTGAGGCCAATTACCCAAACCTGCAATTAGAGGCCTCGGGGAAGAGGCTTTCACTCAAGGATAATTAAGCTGCTTGGCAAACGAGGAGCCCGTGGAAGGTGTGGGGGGATAAAAGCAGCCTGAAAAACCATTTTCATTCACATGTGAGCTTGTTCTGGCTCAGCCTGGGGTTGTTTGATTTTTTTTATTTTTTTAAATACCCCTGTGGACAAACTGTATCACTGCAGACAGAAAAACAGTGACTTTTTGATGAGACTTTTCATCATGAAAACCTTGCTTTTGACACGAATGACCCATAAGTGGAGCGCTGGAAGCGGAGATTGCTCACTGGTGTAAATATCGCCTTGGAGCAGCCAGGGCAACAAGCAGTGCCAGGCTCGCACAGCTGGAAATGCACCTTTACACACACACACACACACACNACACACACACACACACACACACACACACACACACACACGTTGTGCAAACAGCGGGGATTTCCCCCAATACTCTGGGGTCTGGAGCATTTCTCAAAGGATCACATGCTCCAGCATCCCCCCTTCCTTCACGTGAGGGGCATTCCCTGTGGGATCATCCAGCACAAACCACCCCCGGAGACACTGCGAGGGGTGGGAAGGGAGCTCCAAGTTCCTCGGCCAGGGCGGCAGCGCTGCCGGCCCGGGCTGGAGGCAGCGCGTTGATCCCAGGGCGCAGCAGGAGATTTGCGGCGCGGTGACGGCAGCACCGCCGGCGGCTCAGCTGGGGCTGGCTGCGCCCTCAGCCCTGCTGAGGCATCCTGAGGCTGGGAGCGGTATTTATAGCTCCAGAAATACGTGGATTTTTAAATACTGAGCTCCCAAGGGGGTGGCCCTGCTCCTGTCCTGCCAGCAGCAGTGTGATTTCTGCTTGTCCCCCACCAGCTGCTCTCAGGGAAGGCAGCAGGCTCTGCATCCCATTTTTTAAAATTATCACACCAAAAAAACATACAAACAAACAAACAAACAAACAAACCCCACCAACATTCTCAAAAGCCAACAGAGTGATAGCATGGCCTCTGTCCTGGGGGTGCCCAGCAAAACTTTCCACGTGGGACCACGTGCCCCTGGAACGCCTCAGTCACAGCCCCAGCTATGAAGATGAAACTTTTATTTATAGCAAAATGGCCTTTCCATGAGAAATTTGGGGGTGTCTCAAGGTCCCTGGGGTTTGGCAGCTCCCTGAAAGGTGCAGAAGCTTCCAGCGAGGCTGGATCAAATGTCTCCCATGGCAGGGGGTTAGGCAAAGGGATATTTTGGGACCGGGAAGAGTCAATGGGGCTATTTGTGGCACCAGCATCAGCTCAGAGATTCCAGGTGCCAGCAGAGCAAAGGGAGATTTTTGGGAGCATCAGCAGCAATAAGGCAAACGAGGATTTAAATCCCAGGATAACACCAAACCCTCATGTTTTTGCTACTAAAAATATTGATGGGGGGAAGAGGGGTCCCCTTGGCTCCCTGCCTGCCAGAGGAGGATGTTCCTGGAGCACCTGCCTTCCTTTGATGCCTCCCTGCCTTTGGCAGCCGCTCCAATTAAAAGCTTGGGCTAACGAGCTAATGGGCAGCTCAAACCACCCACATCTTCGGTGAGTGGGCAGGGACCAGCACACCCTGAAATTCAAGAGTGTCTCCTGTTGCTCTGGGCAGGCAATGACCTGAAATGCAGCAAAACCACCCCAAAACCGCAGCTGTGGATGAGCCCTGTGCTGGCAGGGCTGACTCACCGCCGGAGGGGAAATGGCAGGGATGTGACCCTTGGCCTCTGACAGGAGGGGAAAAAAAGGGAAAGGGGAGAAATTCCCACCCTTGCCCTCTGAGAGAAGGGGGGAATTCCCATCCAAAGCTTCCAGCACTTTGGTGCATGGGCCTGGGGAGGAAGAGGGAGGTGCCAGAGGGGTCCAGCCTGCCCCAGCCTCTTCCTGCCTTAGGGAGGGGGATGTGAGGAAAAGAGACCCATCTCAAATCCAGCAGCCGGCAGTTTCCAAGCCGCTGCCGGCAGGAAGTGCACCCAAGGCAGCGTCTCTGCCTGGAACAAGGACAGCCCAAACCTTCCTGCCCACCTGATGGGGATCGTGTCCAAAGGGCACCTTCCAATGCCAGGATAATGCTGCCAGGCCGGTGGCATCCTAGGATGAGAATAAGGCATCTCCCAAAAGAGCTCAGCCAGAGCTGTGGGGCTAATGGGAGGGCGGGAAGGCCCTTCAGGGAACATGCCATCGGAATGGGTCTGAAGCAGAGGTGTCCTGCTGGGTGTTCAATGTCACCTTGACAGGACTCACAGGGGCACCACCTCCTCTCCCTCCCCTCCCCTCTCCCACCTCAAGGGAGTTCTCTCCCTCTCCCCCCACAGGACCAGAGTTCTCAGGCACCGGGATGGCAAAGACCCCAAATTCCACCCACCTCTGAGGAGCTGCAAAAGCAGAGCTGGCTGGAGCCGGGATCCACAGGACACCAACCCAGCCGGAGCCTTTCACATTATAAACATTTATTTATAGATGTACAATTGTATAATTAACTCTAAATCGAGAGATACAGCCTCTGTGAGCATCCACTGGGATTGATGCCTTCTCCCTCCTTATGATCCGTGGGTATCTACCAGGAAAAACAACCTGAAGGTTTTGGCAGGCAGGCTCCGGGCAGGGAATGCCACTGGGCAACACATCCAGCTCCTTCTGTGAGCAGGATTTTGGTTTAACCCCGTCCCCATCATCCCTGTGCCTCTATTGAGCGCCATTTCCAATCCTGAACTTCCACACAATTTCATCCAAAGGTGGAGGAACTTTTAGGAAAAAAAAAATAAAAAGAATAAAACCCCTTAAAATCAGGTCCAAGCCATGGTGGCTGTGGGATAACAGGGCTTGCAGCCAACGGGAGGTTGAGATTTCACAAAATAAATAAACAGCCAAGACAGAGCGCATGGATTCCTAAGGACAACGGGATGAAACCTCCTCTGCCAGCCCAGTCGGGAGCTGCCGTGCTCCCAATTCACTCCCCTGACTGTGCCAGGGGATGGTTTTCACTGGAAATGTCTTTAGACACAAATGAGCTGGAGAGCAGCAAAAAAAAAAGNATTAAAATAATCCAGTTTATTCCATGGGAGGTGGCTCTGCTCGTGCTGGCTTTGCTTCCAAAAGATGGCTCCTCACCTGGAGCTGCCTCACACCAGTCCTGCCCATGGTGGGGGGACAGATCAGACACCCCCTGATCTCCGCCAGCAGAACTTCTTCCAACAAAAGTTATGGATCTGTGGTATTTTCCAAGTGTCCTCCAGGAAACATGAGACGGGGTGTGAAGGCCAGGCCCAGGCTGCACAGGTGGGTGGGTGGGTGAGGAACCCGAGCGTGGGACATGGCACAAAACCTCCCAACAAAGAGCGAGGCCGATGGAAAGCCCTCTCCGCTGATTACCAGGCAGAATTTGAGCAGACTCGGCAGAAAAAGGAGTTACGTGCACAAATCAACCAAAGACTGACGAACAAAATCCATCCAGGACAATCCTTCCCATCCCCAGCGCGACGCCGGCGCTCAGCTGACCCCGCGGCTTCTGCCGACACTGCAGGCCCACGGCTCTGGACGGGCTCCCCGTGCACATTTGGGATTGATCACAACCCCAAAGGCAGGTGTAGGGACGTCTCCATCCGCAGAATGTCCTCCCGGGAGCAAAGCACAGCGACTGCAAAGGGATTCCTGTTTTCCAGGCAGGAAAGTGCTGCTGACAGAGACACCCTGGGAAGAGGCTTCCCGCTGCCCTGCTCCCCAACACGGGCAGAAACCAAAATAATTTAATCATCCAACCCCTGCATAGTTTAAAAGTACAACATATATACAGCTATAAATTAATGCTAAATAGATTTTATTTTCTTTTCTTTAGTGTCTTCTTTTATCAACAAATCGTCCCACTTCTCTCTCCATTGGCGGCGGCGAAGGGTCTCCTTCTGCTTCACGGCTTCTGCAGTTAGTTTGGGTTGTTTTACACTCTGTGTGTGTGTTCCAGGGGCTGTGGGATCCTTGTGGGATCCTGGGAGCACGCCAGCGGTGTTGGAAGGGGAGGAGGAAGACGGAGAGCTGGATTTCCTGTCCCAGGCGCTGCCTGCGATCGTCAGAGGCAGAGAGAAGAAAGAGGGGCAGTTGTGCGTTGCTAATGCTCCAATTCCGTTTTTAAGGTAAGGTTTGATTCTTTTTAAACAGCAGAGTCTGTCACCTCGGCTCAGTGCACTTCCCCAAAGGTCTTCAAGCATTTCAACGCTCTGGGAACAAAAGCGGCAGCGGTGTCAGTCTCCGGACAACCTGTGACTCCCCCTTCCTTCCCCACCCCACAGCACAGGCAGCAGCTTTTCCAGGCTCCTTCCAGACCACGGGTGCAGGGAGGGAATTAAAAAAAGCAGGTAATTAACACGAGAAGAGGCGCAGCCATCCAAATGAGAGAGCGGGCGGATCAAGATAAGAACGGATCCAAAACCAGGATACACCCCAAAAAAATGCCCCAGAGGACTTGCTTTAAAGGCCAAACTTTCAGATGCTGAGGAGAACAACCCCCAAAAGTGAAAACCAAGCAGCTCAATGGCCAACATCCTCAAGGAGTCCCTGTGAGCTGGAACGGTGTCCTCACAACACCTGGTACAAGCTTCACCCAGTTTTTCTATAGAAATCCTGTGTTCAGATAATTTTGGGGTAGTGGAATCTGCACATTTCACAGCCAGCCCAGCAGTACCTGGTAGGTGAAATCAGCCCAAAAATCTATGCAGAAAAAGGACTCCAAACCCTGTGGCAATATTTTTTCATTATTTTGGTACAGTTCTTCCAGCACATCCGGTCTCACATGTGTCATCCAGGCTCTCCTTAATCCAAGCTCTCCAACCCCCAAATCTTCCAGACCCTTCCTGAGCTGCTTTTACTTTGATTGCAAATTTAACCCAATAAGTTACTTCGACAACCTGCAGGGAACATTTGCTTTGTTCTCCTTGAATGGGAAGGCAATGGGAGGGGGGACAAGGAACACCTGTTGGGTGGGAGTGACTCCATTCCCTGTCACCGTGTTGCTTCACGTGCCAGGGATAACAGCTTTCCCAGTAGAACAGGTAACAAAGCAACCAAAAAACAAGGGTGCATGAAAATGTGGGGGCTGGATGCCACAGCGCCCAAGAAACTTCCAACCTCATTAAAGCATTCTGCACTGTTCCTAGAGGGCAGAGAAAACAGGGAGCTTGGAGAGAGCCAAGGGTGCCAACATGCAAAGTAAACCCAATCAATTCCTGATTAGCGAGCTCGTTGGAGGGGAGGCCTGCACTCGGTGCATCCCGAGGGCACTCCTGGAGGTCTGTGTCTCAATCAGGGATTTCAGTGATCAAAGCACAACGGTTCCCTGCTCCCGGCTCGTACTTGTGCTGGGACTATCCGTGCAGGGAGGCCTGGACGTCTGACAGTCTGCTACAGCTGGGGGTGCCCATCTTCTGTGCCCGCTGGTACAGATCCGAGTCTCCAAAGTAGCGTGCCCGGTACAACAAGCCTTCCTCTGCAAAGGGAAAAGCCCAGCGTCAGGAATGCCCTCTGGAAGAGACTCCCCCACCAGGCC
This sequence comes from Cyanoderma ruficeps, assembly GCA_008694505.1. Taxonomy (NCBI): domain Eukaryota; kingdom Metazoa; phylum Chordata; class Aves; order Passeriformes; family Timaliidae; genus Cyanoderma; species Cyanoderma ruficeps. Next base: position 186,217 of record VZDJ01000116.1, read on the forward strand.
CTGCTCCCCCTGTTCCCCCTGCTGGGAACAGGAGGCAGCTCCAGCTGTCCAAGGTGAAGCAAAGGATATGGATGAGGAAATGCCCCGCGCCCTTCAGGACAGGATGGGCGTAAGAGCTCCTGACAGCTCATCCATCCCGGGAAAAGCCAAGGGAACCCGTCTCCGGTCCCGGGAGGGGCATGGGCAGCTCACACAAAGGTTACCCCAGCAGGGCTCCGTGCTTTGGCACCGCCCAGGGACCGCAGCCCCTCTGGAATTCCAGTGCTGAAATCCTACCCCGGCCACTGCTCCAAGAGTTGTGACCATCACAGCGGCCAGGGCTGCCCCTGGACTTGCTGCCCTCACCACCCTCTGCCACCAGGATATTTGGCTGGATCATCTGCCTGGGCAGCCCCCACAGCCCTCGGAGCAGGGCTGGGATGTGGGATGCATGACAACATGGGCAGCAGACTTTCCAACACCATCCTCGACCAACTGAAATATTACACAGGGCTATCAGAGATCCCACAGGTTCTACCTTCCCCCTCCACTGGAATCAGAGGTATCCTGCTGACATGGCAGGGCACAGCTCTTGTCCGACCAGTTCTGCAGCAGCATTTAAAAGCAAAACAAAACAAAAACCCCCACATACCGGGCCTGTCATGAAGTCATAGACTGAAAAAAACAAAGCCAACAACACAGGAAATGCGCTGGCACCCTGTTGAAGTATAACTTTAGCACGACTTAGTCCTCAGGCAAAGACCCTTCCAAAGCCACCCCATGAGCAGCTCCTGACCCCTCACGACTCACTCTGCTGCTTCTCTCTCCAGCAGTTATTCCGAAGGTTTGCTATGTAGTCGTCCTCCACGCTCCGCTCCACGTTCTTCAGGTTCGTGCCCGTGTATTCCTCGGCAAAGCTCTCGGACACGTAGTAGGGGACTTTCAAGTGCTCTGTGACCCTCCTCTGTGTGTGACCCACAGACCTGGTGCAGGGACAAGAGCACAACAGTGTAGGACATGTTTCAAGGGCACAGCAAAGCCCCCAGCTCAGGCGATGTGATTCCAAAAGGTGGGAAACATTCCTTATCCCAAACCAGCCACAAGCTTGGAGTGTTGGAAGGGAGCAGCATTTCTGGTGGAAATTAACCACCAACACAGGGAGAGAGAAGCTGCCAGGCCTCCAGCAAGGTGGGCAGAGCTCTGAATACAGACATAACTCCAAGACACATTGCCCGGGGCCTAAACCCACTTACAATAAAATGTTCCCTGTAATTTTCATTAGATTATTAAATCTGTGATTTCCTCCATTCACAAAACGGGCCCCACTTGGTGCCCCAGCCTGCACCAACCAGCACAGAAAGCACCTTCCAGAAGGAAATCTCTTCCTCCCCTGGCCCTGTGGATTTGTGTTTCAGACAAAGCCCTGCTCTTGCTTCCCTAGAGACCCCAGCAAACTTAGAGATCCTCCCAAGGGCGTGTGTATGAGCTGTAATACAGGAGCTGGGCCCAAATGCTGGATTTGCCAGGAACGGCTCCACCTGGAGATGTGCCCAAAGTTCCTCGTAATAAATACCAGCTGCTGCCAGCCTGATTCTTAAGGCAGGTATAAACATTAACTCATCCAGCTCACCCTTCAGTCTGTTATCAGAGTTTACAGGTAGGATCCCAAGACTCCTGCACGTTTCACCAAGGCCCAGCACTGGGTAACTGAATGGACTGAACAGGAGCACAGAGCTTTGCTGGGATTTCTCAAGGCAGAGCTGCAGCCTGGAAAAAGCCAAGCTCACTATTTTCACTGTCAAGACAGAGCCCTGAGCTCTCTCAAACTTCACATTCCTCTTGTGGATAAAGATGGACTACAGAGCATGCCCTCACAGGAGAAGGACTGGGAGTGGCAGGGCTGCAGCAGCACACCACGGTGTGGAGCATGAAAATCAGGGCACAAGAAACCTGGCACCTGCAGTCAGACATGCAATTAAGCCAGGCCAATTCCATGAGGTGTTCCTGAACAGTAACAATCAGGCCCACAGCCAGGCAGCTCTTCCAGCAGGAAGATCCTTTTAGGAAGAGATACAAAGGTTAATTTGTAAAGAACAGTAGTTCTTTAGGACTCTGCCCTCCTCAGTGACAGCTTCACTATGGAGAAGTGACATTTAAATCTCTGGGTTCAAAGCTTCTGTTCCCCTGCTCGCTGAGCTCAGGCACAGCTTTCCCTTCACTCCCAGCAGAGGAGCTGGCAGTGGGTGATCCAGCAGCTCCTCCTGCCGGCACTGCAGCACCTCATTCCAGCTCAAACACCCTGGGCTGCTCGGGAAGGCTGAGCCAGGACTGTAGGAGCTCATTTGCCACCCTTGTCCAAATCCAGCCTTGGAAACTGGGTTGCTTGCTGCTCCCTGAGAGACATGGACAGCCCAGGGAACAGGGAATGGGGCAGCAGAGAAACATCTGAGGCTCAGGGATGGCTTCCTCCGGCAGCTGGCAAGGCTGTAAGCAAATCCCTGCCTACTTAAACGCTGCTCTCCTTTCAGTGTCTTCTCACCTCACAAACACCAGCATAAACCAAACTGGTGTATGTGTACAATGCTTACTTTTACAATGCTAATACCAGCTGTGGGAATCACAGCTCCATGCTCTTCACCCTCTCAGAATAACACTCAGCTGTGCCAAAACCATCCCATCTTTTGGTCCTGAGCACTAATGTCACAGTCTTTACTCTGAATCTGAAAGCTAATCTGGGTTTTATAGTGTTTAACTTCATGCCTCTCCCCTGGAATTGTTCAAGGCCAGGTTAGATGGGGCTTGGAGCAACCTGCTCTAGTGGGAGGTGGCCATGGCCATGGCAGGGGGGGTGGAAAAAGAGAATTTTAAGGTCCCTTCCAATCCAAAGCTTTCTGGGATTCTATTCAATGACAAACATTGCTACCTGTGAAAACAGGCAGGAACCCCAGGCTGCAACCAGGTCTGCCCTCTCTAAAAGTACATAAGGAACTCACACTGAACATGCATTAAGATTTTGCCAAGAATGATGCAACCAGACAGAAATCAAGCCTGTTTTCCCACTCTTTGTTAGCACTGCAAAGTGACTAAGAATAAGGACACAATCCATTAGTCACCAGAGGGAGCAGATGGGGGCATTTCCACAGGATCTAGAACAGAGCAGTTTCACTTTTGCATCCTAAATGTCTGGCCAAGCTATTACATAGCAACATGAGAGTTCAGAAACAGGGGATTTCTCTGGGAGTGTCTTTTATTCCTTATCCTCTTCCTCTACTGTGTACAAGAGCTTTCATGGAGAATATGGCTTTTGTTTTTACACTCTAACTCTATACCTCAATTTGTTCCATATGGGATTTCGGTGGTGGGATACAGTCTCTCCAAACCATTTTGTCTGTCCCTTTCCCACACAGACACAGCTGTGGGTATGGACTGCAGAAGGTCCCTGACAAGGAACTCTCTCCGTTAGGGAAGTGAGCACCCTCCAACTTTCCCTGCATCTTGTATCTCACACCTGTCTGAGAACCACGACGACTTCACTGGCAGCAGGAGCAATGGGGTCAGGAGACAAAGCAAGAAAACTAAAGCAAGCCAGGAAGAATGGAGGCAAGATCCCTGCCCCACCACACCCCTCCAGAGCCACCCCCTCCCCATGTGGATAAGGTTTAGAGGAATGGGTACTAACAGTCTGTGGCTCAAACTGTAGGGTGGGCTGGAGACCATCATCTGGCTGAGAGCAGACACGATGATCAGGATGAGGATGGGCATCAGCTGGACAAACAGCCCCAGGCCGCCCTGAGGGAACAGAAACACACAGTGGAGTGCCACCCATACAACTGCACAAAGATCCCATGGCCCTGCTCTCCCTCCCTCCCACCCTCCCTCCCTGTGCTCCAACACCCCTCCTCTCTTCTGCTTTTCACAGGGAGTACCCCAAAATGGCTGGGGGGAACCCAGCAGCCCACAGGACAGTGTGACTCCAAAGGTCCAAACCCCCTGGCTCTTCTCTGGATGTGAAAATGGGCAGAGGGGGCTGCCAGAGGGAGCCTTGGGAGGGAATTCCAAAAGCCTCATGCCCTCAGTTTGTTTTTCTAGAGCAAACTAGTGAGCAGGACTGGTTTTATGGATGGCCTTCTCCCCTTTTCAGTGCTGGATGGATGAACGTAATTCCCCCTCTCCTTCACCTCCTGAGCTCCTTTCAGTTCCACCTTTAAGCTTGAGAAAAAAAACATTCAGGAAGTTCCTGTTTGCTTTTTTACAATAAAATTGGCTGTGCCCAGACAACAGCCATAATCCTGACTCCAGCTTTCTGTTTGGGGCGGGGGGGTGGCAGCAAGCAGGACTGTTTCACAAGCCAGCCACAGGAACCAGTTCCCAATTTCCCAATGCTGGGAAAAGCTCCAGCCTCCCGGATCCCAGCGTGTTTTCCACTTACGTCCCCCTGGTGCTCCCGCCTGTCCTGCCTCTGGTGGTAGGTGTACCTCCTGCCATTGCTGTACACATGAACGTTACCTGAAGGAAGAAGGAAACTCTTACTCCAAAGTCACAGTGTGGAGGGTGCAGCTGCCTGGTCAGGGAGGGACCACAAAAGGTGGCCATGATCCATGTCACCTGCTTACAGGCTGAAACAGGAGCATTCCTAAGGTGGTTTGAGTGCAGAGTGGGCGGAGAGCTCCTTCTGTAAGGTTTTTGCAGGATTGCATGAAAAGTCAGCTTGGAAGTGACCTCAGGAGGTTCAACCTCCTGCCCAAAGCAGGGTCAGCTACAGAGAGAGAATACCTTGCACAGGCCTTCACTCTTCTGATGGAATAGATTAAAACCAGTTACAAACAGAAATAATTCTGATGTTTTTCCCACCCTGCAAACAAAGCTCTTCCACGTCTTGTTTTAAATGTCAAAGCTACAGCTGCAGAGGGAGCCAGGCTGAGAGAGCAGCCCTCAATTCTCTCGGGACAGTGAGGAAAGGGAAAAAGAGACTGAGCTAAAATAGCAACATGCTGTTTTTGCAGGAGTAACTTGGCCTCTCTGCCAGGCAGAGCATGAATGCTGCAAAAGGCTTCCAGATGCCTTTGAATCACTGGTGTTGGGGTGTTAGTGCTTAGATTCCAGAAAGAGCTACCAGAGTGAATTTTCTTAACTGAAACCAAATATTTTTTTTCAAGTTGGTCTACAGAGGTCAAAAAGCCCTGCGTCCACTTTCAGTCAGATATGACTGGAACAAATACAAAGGAGTCTTCCAAAATACCTTTCTCCTGACATGGAATCTGTGTCTTTTGAGCAAGTAAAGGAACAGATTCTTTCCTGCTCCCCAAGCCATGACTGGCACTGTGAACAGACAGGACGCAGATTTATTTTTCAATTCACAAGGTCTAAATTATGCTGTAGAAATATTACTTTCCTTTTTTTTTATGGGACACGGGAGAGAAGGAAGTGGAGAACCTGATCTTGGAGAACCTGTTCCAGCTGCATGACAGAGCAGAGATCAAGAACAAGGCCCAGGTGTTACCTCAGTTTGCTCTGACAAGAAGATTTAAATTCCAAAACCGCCAGGCAGAAAAGCCTTCCTCAAAACAGGATTATTTTCACAATGACCCTTAAAACAAGTCACTTTTTGTTCTAGCATTCAACCCAACCTAACAGCAGCTGATGTTGCCAGCATGCAAACAAACACCTGAGGCTGGCAGGAAGTCCAGCTCTGATGGCTGCTGAGTTCTCCAAAGATGAACAATTTAAGAAACTCGAGGTGTTTAGGCCACGTGTGAAGGAGAACTCCCCCTCACCAAGCCCAGCAACCCTCGCACAGCCCAATAAACCTCAACTGCACCGCGCCAGAGCCAAAAGGACGATGCCCCACACAAGAAACGAAGGTTGAAGGTGCTTACTAGAAGGAAAACCACCCCCAAAGAACATGTTGAAGAGGTCCTCGGGGGAGATGTCGGCCTCGAAGCCGCGGTGGAAGTCGGCGTGGCTGTGCCCGTGGCGGGTGGGGTTGAGTTTCTCGTCCCCGAACTGGTCGTACTGCTTCCTCTTCTCGGGGTTGCTCAGCACGGCGTACGCGTTCCCGATGGCTGCCAGGAACACGGACAAGGAAGAAGCAGTTAGCTCCTTTCTCCCACCCACAGCCCTGCAAACTGCCAGCATTTGCCTTTCTTTTGTACAAACCGAGAGCCTCGGCTGCCCACGTTTTTGCAACAGGTACCTGGCACACGTCTCGGGCAAATCCAGACAGGAGGAAACCGCATTCGCTAAAAAATTCCTTAATTAATTCAAATGAAGGAGTTATGATATGACTGATAAGGATTTGGTGCGTGTCCTCAGAGAAACCCTTCAGCTGTAGGCAGCTGTGTAGGGAAATAAGATTTTAGTTGACAAATTTTATTCAAAAGCAGCATTAAGGGAATTCAGTGTCAGAGCCTAAAACTAGAACTGGAAAGAATTTAAATACAAGCTAAATCCCTGAAAGAGACTCTAAAACTTTCCATAAAAGCTGCTAAGGAAACATTAGCCAGAAGTTGCATCCATCAGCTATGAGTTTCAGTACTTCCAGATGCCACATGCAAAGTGCATAATTACAAGGACTGTTAACCAGTGCCTGTGAGGCTGGAACTAAACCCCTGCCAGGCCCCCCGGTCCCTCTCCTTCCAGTCTCAGGAGTTTGAGCCCTTTTCCCAGAATGTCTGCCTGCTACTCTCCTATTTCTGTACTCACCTCTCCACACATTCCCTCTGTACCAACCCACCCCAGGCCTCCCTGCGTCGCAAGGACCCAAAATGCCCATGGCGGCGGCTGCTTGGCATGTAAAAGGCAGGGGCAGAAGGGATGGAAAAGGGGGAAAGGAGGATAACGTGCCCTTTTGGAGGAGATCAGCTCTAAGATTCAACATTTTCCCCATGGTCAGATGGAGGTGTACGGTTTCTTCTTAGAGTGGAGATTTGGAGGGCAGAGGATGTAATGCCAATACAATCTTTCTCCTTCTTGGTTATAATTAGTGCACCCAGAGCAAACATTTTTAGAGCCAGGCAGGGAAGCCGGTGGACAAGGGCTGACTCAGAGTGTATCAACCACACAGCTGGAAAGAACAAGGGATGCAATGACAACGGAGCAGTTCAGGGTTTGTTCACTGTCTGATTTTGTGCTGACAAAGCCCAAGAAATGCCTCATTCCAAAGCAGGATTTTAGCTCCACGTAACCAGGCTCAAGGCTTTTTCCAAGAGCAGACAGGTAGTGATGCAGATCTGCCACGAGACAGCCTGCAGCCAGCTGGAACTGTAAACTGAGACACGGCCTCAGCACAAGACGCAGCACCTTATCAGCGGTCACTGGGAAGGCGAATGCCAAGACTTCAGCTAATACATCAACATAAGGAAAAATTAACTCATATCCTCACAGCAGGGCACGTTTCCCCCTGCACCCTCTGCAACCAAAGAGGTGGACTTCAGCTCAGCTCAGGGGCTGAAGGACAGGAAGCCATGGAGGCAAGGCCTGGAGGAGATAACCCCGCAGCGGGGGATAAAGGGCACTTTGCTTAACGCTCCACTTCTGGCACGTAACTCCTGCCAAAGCCTTGGGCAAACATCATTATTCAAGATTACAGGTGAGGAAACCTGCCTTTGGCCACTGAGGGATCCAAGGATGAGCTGTGGAGCAGCAGCTCTGCACAGGCAGAGCTGATATCTGTGAGCAGATGCTCTTTCATCTGCCCCCCACACCAGCACAGGCCCTCCCAAGTAGCTGGGGGTCAGTCACTATTTGCTAACACTTAACCAGGGAAGGATTTAAGTCTTAAAAGGCTTGAACAAACCTTACTTAAGACTTTTACTGCTGAATTTGCGTCTGTGACGAGCTCATCTGAATACTGTACCAGCACACTCACATCAGGGCAGCCCTGCTCCAGCAAAGGCCTCATGCATTTCACTCCCAAAATCAGGCTGCTTTGGGGTGGAAGGTGCCTTAAAGACCCTCTCATTCCACCCCCTGCCATGGACAGGAATGCCTTCCACTATCCCAGGCTGCTCCAAGCCCCAGTGTCCAACTGGCCTAGAAAACTTCCAGGGATGGGGCAGCCACACCTTCTCTGAGCAGCCTGTGCCAGAGCCTCAGCTCTGTCTTGAGTAAAGAATTTCCTTCTAAAAAGTGGCCAGAATCAGACTACTTAAGTGGCTTCCAAACCAGTGCTGCACGACTGGCAACAAGGAGTTCTGTGTTTAGCCCAATGATAATAATCAAACTTCCACAGCTTGCAGGGGAAAATGGGATTATAGGTTCCAAGCAATAGCATCTCTCCTGGAAAATTACGCCAATTTTAAGGTATCTTATTACCCAGGAAACATCCCTGCTGCATTTATAAAGAGGCTCTGAGAATTTGGCTCTTTGCAGCAGAACTAGAGCTCCTTTTCTGAGTTCTGGCTGGGCTCACTTGTACAGCTGCTGCAGTTCCACCCTAGAAACTTCCACTTGGGATTTCTATCCACCAATTCCATCCACGAATGGTCAGGTGTTTGCTGGAACGTTTCTCCTGAGGGGTTTGTGAACCCTGTGTCTGCCTCTGGTGCTGCAGAAGTTAACTGGGTTAATCCTGACAGAATTCCCTCCTGAGCAGCGAGGTGGGAGGTTGGAACAACACACAGGGAAGGGGGAAAAAGACAAGGAAGGCTTCTCCTTGCCCAACCAACAGAGGTGAATCCCACCCGTGCCAACCTGTGTTTATTGTTTTAAGATCATACTTTGGCCATGACACGACCGGCTCTGAAGGGAGACAACTTCACAAAAAGAAGCTTTATTTCACTCTGCCTGACTCGTGGGGTTGTTTTTTAGGATTTTCACAAGCCCAGCTCAGTGAGAGTTGGGGAAAACCCACAAATGTGGAGCTGGCTTTACCTTTGAAGGCCTCCGTGGCCCCCGGTGCGTGGTTCTTGTCCGGGTGGAACTTCAGGGCCAGTTTCCTGTAGGCCTTTTTCAGATCCTCGTCGGAAGCTTCTCTGTTGACTCCCAGAATTTCATAGTAATCTTTGCACTGCTTTACCCTGCCAGGGGAGAGGGCAGCAAAAGGGGACACTGAGTTCTAGGAGTGAAAACCTCTTTGCCTTGAATACTTGTCAGCTCTGAGACTTTTCAGGCAGCACAGTTTGGATGGATGTTGCTCAGGGATCTCTGGATTACTCAGCCCCTGCTCCTCAGAGGGTGACCCAGTTGTTTGTGCCGACTCACTCCGGATGTGCCGGCAGGACCAGCACAGAACAAGTCGGGCCAGTGGAGGTGGAAGGGCCTCTCCTCAGAGCCACACAGGAATGTGATTGACAAATAAACTTCACACTCATCATGTTCCTGTATCGGAGGTTGTTTGGGAAGGACTACAGCACCTGAAGGATACTGGCATTTCCCCCCCCGCCACTCTCTCCTCAGCCAATTCCCAGATCTAAAACTTGCATCAGCTGAATTCCAGAGAAGGAAGGAGGGAGCAGGCCAGGGTGTGCAGCCCAGATCTTCCTGGGCACACTCAACCCAGCCAAGGCTTCTGCTTCTCACGTGATGAGACAGAATCCAGCAGGCTGGGTTTTGAAGAAGTGGATGATGTAACAAACATTCCTGCAAGTCCCTTGGAGCGGTTCTTGCACAATTCAGGCCATGCCCATAACCTTAAACAAAGTTTACCAAGTCACCGCACCTGCAGTTCAGTCCTTCGGCTTCCAGGATGGGCAAATGGGAGAAGGGAATACAGGGAAGCTTGAAACAGGGCTTGGAAAATGAGCAGACCCAACCCAGCTGCCTACAAGGGCTGCTGGAGCTATAAATCCTCCTGGGCATGTTCTTAACACTATTCCATATGGTTCAAAGCTGAAATCTTTAAAAAACTGTGAAAAGCAGACGGGTACCACATGATAAAGTCAAGCAAGTGCCCCTGAGAGCTGTGCACAAACCTCTTGACTGCATCCAGCTGGTCCTGAGTGTAGCCCTTGGGGGCGTCCCCCCCAGCCTCTCCGTTGGCCGACGGGAAGTCTCCGCTCATCCTCCTGAACGGAGGGGCCGTGGACTCCCTGGACTGGGACTGCCCATTGGCCGACTGCTCGTTCTTGTTGAGTGACTCAAGCAGAACTGAAAGGAGAGAAACAAACACATAGAGAAGAAAGCACCAAGCTCAACCTGCCCTTCCAGCTCTCCCATGAAGAGACTCCTCTTCATCTCTGCCACCTTCCCAAGACCTCCCCATCCTTCCCCAGGAAGACCCTCACCCTCCTTCCCATATAATCTTTCAGCTTCTGTCACTTCTCACCCAGGTGTGAGGGCTACTGAAGATACTCTGCTTCTCCCAATACACACAACTTCCATAAAAACCCCACGATCACCCAGACAGACAGTCCAAGAGCCACCGCAGATCAGCAAAGCAGTGTATCCCTGTCCTTTTTGCCCTTCCATCTCTCCTCGACAGCAAAGCATGCCCAAATTCGTCCTCTAGCACATTACAAAGTGTATCATTCCTCTTTTTCTCCTGCCTTTGAGAACCTATAGTGCTGGGGCAGTGATGTGATGATGCCACATCTTTAGGGAGCTTAGAAAATAATTCTGTGGGCTGCCAATCCCACGGGGACACTCCCCTTTTGGGGACAGAGCTGCAGCACTGCTGGCTGCCAGCTCTTCACACGAGTCACACGGGCGCTTTGTTCTCCTGCTGCTACCTACGGATTTGGAGCAGCTGTGAAAACCATCTTCCCTCTCAGTTACTGATGTGTATAAATTCACCTTCCCTTTTCTCTTCCTCCTTACAAGGCTCAGGCAATGTCTTCCATCCTCTCCAGCCAAGAGGGGACAAACACCCAGGCCTGGCCTGTGGCACAATGGAGGGAGACTCCAAGCATCTTTCCTTCGTGCATTTCCCTGGCAGCTGCACAGCACCGTCTTTTAAAACTGCTTTTTAAACCGAGCATCAGACTGATTTCTTCACCCCCATTGAAAAGACCAGGCACACATGCTACAATGAAACCCAGCCAAGGATATTTACACAGGCCCCAGTATCCTGAGCTTGCAGTCCCTTATCCAGACCCTAGAACTGGGAAGGACCTCCTCCCATGGATTGCACACTACTGACCTTGCACGATGGGGGTATCACCTTCTTTAGGCAAGTGCAAACAACACTTGCAGGCCAAGAGATGAGCCAAGATATCCTATCTGGCCCCAGGGCTTGGAGGGGGCAGAAAAATCCACTCGGTAATCCAAAAGTCAATACAGGATGAGGGATGAAAAGGACAGTGGGCTAAGGAGCAGTAACTCACTGGATGGACTTTTGGGCTTGGGGGCTTAACAAATTTTAAAATAATTTATTTTAGAAAAATAAATTCTTCCCTCCCTCATATTCCTAATGCTTGTATTCGCTGAATTACTGTCTTCAGTTTTGCTCCTTCCAAACCTGGAGCAATCTGCCAGGTGATTTTAAACTTTACCTCACCAGGCTGCTCTCTCACCTACCCCCTTCATGCTGCTTAGGGCTTAGTTCCCCACAGCTTACCAGGAGATTTTGATCCCAGAACAGTTTGGGTCAGAGGAGATCCCAAAGCCCATCCAGCTTCACCCCCTGCCATGGGCAGGGACACCTTCCACTGTCCCAGGCTGTTCCAAGCCCTGTCCAACCTGGCCTTGGACACGTCCCGGGATCCAGGGGCAGCCACAGCTGCTCTGGGCACCCTGTGCCAGGGCCTGCCCACCCTGCCAGGGAACAATTCCTTCCCAATATCCCATCCAGCCCTGCCCTCTGGCAACATAAAGCTATTGCCCCTTGTCCTGCCACTCCAGTTCTTGATGAAATCTCTCTAAAATTTTCTTGTAGCCTCTTCAGACCCTGGAAGGAGCTGTGAGGTCTCCACACAACCTTCTCTTCTCCTGGCTGAGCAGCCCCAGCTCTCCCAGCCTGGCTCCACAGGGGAGGTGGTCCAGTCCCCTCAGCAACGCCATGGCCCCCTCTGGACTCTCTCCAGCAGCTCCAGGTCCCTCCTGTGCTGGGCTCCAGGGAGCTCTGCAGGTGGGGGTCTCACCTGAGCAGAGCAGAGGGGCAAAACCTTGCCCTCTCTTGCTGCTCAAAGTGGATTACCCAAACCCAACCACAGAAATCCACAGAGGGCCACAGGACAGTCCCATTTTGCTCTACAGCCCCAAACCTGTTGCTTTTTGCACCCTCTGTGCAGCCCCAGCACAAATTCAGGGATTACTGAAGCAGAGAGTGCAGAATTAGGTCTCAGTTCTACCAACTCAGCTCCTCCCCAGCACGTGCCATGGAGCACTTTTCCTCCTTTATTAGCCAACATTTGCCCAACTTCTGATAAATTTTCCCCAACTCCCACTTAAATGTGACCAGTGTGTGACTGTGCCTCTGCCAACGTGCTCTGACACAGGAGATTTTTGCTGCAATCCCCTTGCAAAACCCCTCCTTGATCCCAAAAAGCCCAGCCAGGGTCAGAGTTTGCAGCATTGGCTGCGCAAGGGCCACGTCGCTGAGTGTTGCCAAACCCCGGGTAACTCCCGGGAAAGAGATTTCCCAGGAGCTGCTCAGAGACTCAGTGACCACCGTGGGATCTCTGGCAGCATTTCCCAACTCACTCCAGACCCAGCAGGGCATCGAGCAAAGGGTCCCTGGATGAGAAACTTGGTTGGGTCTGGCCACAAATGAGCACGTTGTGTTTAACGTTAACCTGCCCTGCTGGCCCCAGGCCTCAGCTTGCCTCCAAAAGTCACTTTTCCTACCCAGTAATTTCACCAAAGTATAAATTCCGGAGGAAAGGGAGGGGAGGAAAACCACACCACAGGCACAACACTGTGTTTGAGGGAGCGGGAAGGGGCCTGGTGCCACCAAAAAGAGGATTACAGGAAGCCTTGGGACAAACAAGCTGCAAAGCTCAGCCAAAGAATCCAAACTCAGAGAAGGTCAAAGTGAAAAAAAAATAAATCTACAGCCCTTTGCATAATATTCTGCAAGGTAAGAACATGCAGGGAAAGAATTGTGCTTGGCTGCTTTCAGAAACCACTTCCCATATTAATTAAAGCTTTCAGGAAATTACGAAAACAAACGTAAATCTGGCAAAAAGTCTTCAAGGAGGATAATTTTGTTACGTGTGTGAGTGTGTGACCTCAGCCACGGCCTGTCTGTCTGCAAACAGCAGGCAACTGCTAAAGGAGGCAGAGGAGAGGAGGAATATGATGAAAACAGGAGAAACAAGAAGAGGAGAGGACGAGGAATGGGAGGAGAAACAAGAGAAGGAAAGCAGGAAGGATGAGGAGGAGGGCATAAATAACAGGAAGAGATAAGGACGAATAGGAGGAGAAGGAATAAGAGGGCTTAGAGCAATAGGAGAGAAGGAATACGAAGGGTAATGCAGGAACAGGGAGGAGAGGAATAGGAGAGAGAGGAGGAAAACAGGAAGAAGAGAGGAACAGGAGAGCAGAAGGAGGAAAGGAACAGGAGGAGAGGGACAGAAATAGGAGAAAAGGAATAGGAGGAGGAGAGGAAGAGGAGAAATAGGAGAGGGAAAGGAGGAATATAAGGAGGAGATGAACAGAAGAAAAGGAGGAATAGGAGAAGGAATATAACAGGAAAAGGAGAAGAGGAATAGGAAAGGAGAAATAGGAGGAGGAGGAGAAGAGTTTTTCGCAGCCCCCCGAGAACTTCTGACTCGCCTTGCCAAGCTCCTTCCCTCCCCTCAGGGCTGCTCCACCAGCAGCGCCTATAGCGCCCACGGCTCAGGGGTCCCACAGCAGCGCGGAGCCGGTCCCCCTTCCCTTCCCGGCCCCCTCTTGACTGGGAGCCCCCGCTAAAGACAGAGGCCGCGGGCCGACGGTACCCGATCCCAGCCCATCGGTACCCGGTCCCAGCCGGTACCGCAGCCCGAGTAGTCGGGACACCCCCCGGGACCCTCGAAGAACTCGCTTTCCCGGCGTGCCCCGCGCGCACTGCGCAGGCGCGCTGAGGGTGAGAGGTCAGGCCCGGCGGCGGCCGCGCAGGCCGCGCTCCCCCGGGCCCCCCGCCGCGCCCCCGGCCCGGCACTCACCGCGGACCCGCTGCGAGGGGTACAAGCGCTGCGCCTTCTCCAGGAAGCGGCGGGCCTTGTCGGGCTGATTGGCCTTGGCGGCGGCCAGCGCAATACTAATGCACCGCTCCGCCTCGTCCCGGTTCGACTCCATGGCGGCGGCGGCCGGGCGGGGGGGCGGAGAGGCGGGGCCGGGCGCGGGCTGATGACGTCACGGAGCCCTGCCCTCGGCCGGGCGGGGCGGGCGGAGGGTTTTGGGGAGCCGAGGGGGCGCAGGGAGGGAGCGGCATTCTGGGGGGAGAGACGGGGATTCCCTGCGGCGGAGAGACTTGGTGGCCCCAGCCGGCCCTCAACAGGAGGAGGGGACCCCAAAAAGCACCCCCGGCTCCTGCTCTCGGAGGGGGTGCGGAAGGGAAGTATTAACCCCTTCAGGAATTCTCTCAGATTAGAGTCCTCCTCCTTCTAAAAATTCCTGTCTGTGAAACAGGGCCTGCCTGCAGGGACTGTGCCCGGGACGGGATGAAGGAGACGCTAAAGAGGCTGGTCGGGGTTGTTAAATATTGTTTCACATTCAGTCGCTCCAGGGATGGCGGGAACAACCTTCATTCCAAACGAGAGAATTCAGAGCCAGGTGACATATCCCTGGAGGCTGGCCAAGGGGAGCAGGCAGGAGAAAGGGAAGAGCAGCTCCAGCCAGGAAGGGCCAAACCTGCACTCCTGCCTTGGTCGCTGGGGTCTGATGTGTGTGACAGCACAGGGAACCATACCCAAACCACCCCAAAGGAGCAGGCTCGGCTGAGAAATGAGGGAGGAGAGGAAGATGACTCTAGCTGGAGTGATCAGGATCAATACCCCTGTATGAACTACAGAATCCTACAATGGTTTGGGTGGGACGGGACCTTAAAGCCCATCCAGTCCCACCCCTTGCCATGGGCAGGGACAACTTCCACTATTTCAGTGTGCTCCAACCCCCTCCAACCTGGCCTTGGACACTTCCAGGGATCCTGGGGCAGCCACAGCTTCTCTGGGTATCCTGTGCCAGGGCCTCACACCCTCACAGGGAAGGATTTCTTCCTAATATTTCATCTAACCCTGCCCTCTGGCAGTGGGAAACCATTTCCCCTTGTCCTGGCACTAGAGGGCCTTGGCAATATTCCCTTTCCGTGTTTCTTGTCACCTCCTTCCTGGAAGGCCACAATTAGGTCACCCTGGAGCTTCTCTCCAGACTGAGCAATCCCAATTCTCTCAGCCTTTCCTCGTAGCAGAGCTGCTCCCTCCCTCTGGTCATCTTGGTGGTTTCCTCTGGACTCTCTCCAGTACTTCCATGTCCTTCCTGTGCTGGGAAAGGAAAGTATTCCAGGAGTGATTTATCCTCTTTGTCTTTCCAGCTCTGGAAAGTCACGGGCTTCCCCCCCTTCCAAAACAGCCCATCTTCAGTGTCCCTCCCCCAGCCTTGGGGGAGGATCTGGAGCAATGAAGAGACAGAGCCAAGCTGCTGTGAGCAACATCTTTACAGGATATTTTACAGAGGATGGCACCCGGCAAACAACGCCCGTCAGCCCCTTCCCAGTACAATTCCCCACAGAGAGGGCTCTCCATTCAGGAAATAAATTAGGGAACCCCTGCAGCAGGATGCTTGTGCAAGGCAGGAAGGGCAGGAGAGTCAGTCGCTCCACTACTTTTATCTGCCCTTCTGCAGCAGGTGCAGCACGGAGCTTTTGGCTGGCTGCAATCCCGGTCTGGGATCCAGCAATTGCCCAGATTTTCCGAGGAGCAGTCTGAGAATCAAAATAAGCCCCGTACCATTTTTTCATAGCATTAATTAACTGTGATTTGGGGTCCAGCTCTCGAGCAGGGCACATCACACTGCAGAGGTGGTGGCAGTAAAAGTCCTTTCCTTATTCCTCAGACAGAGGAATATTGAGGAGCCAGCAGCCAGCAAATACAACAGGCCTGGATTTCTAACTTGGATTGACAAAACCCTCCTGTGACAGACAGCCCGAGCTCTCCAGAGCCTGCTGCCACCCTGCTGTGCCCATGGGCTGATCCAGGGAATGAGGGAGGGTGTCCTTCCCAGCCCTGCTACTGCTGCTTGGGAGCTGTGAAGTCCCACGCTGTCTCCTGGGCACACTTCCACATGGCCCTCATGAGCCGTGTGAAGCCCATGTCCTTGGGCTTCTCCAGGCCTCGCATCAGGCGCTGCTTCATGATGGCAACAAACTCCTTGTTGCTCAGCTCCCCGTTCCCTGCAAAAAGGAGGAAAAATAATCAGAGACCCACCACCAACCTCCTTGAAATTATAACTCTAAAGGGCAGTAGCCATGAGTGCCCTTTCCTGCAGAAACTGAGACCAAATTTGGCTCCCACTTCCCAAAATATCCTGCTGAGCAAGGGTTTCTGAGCCACAGAGTGTAAATCCCAACTCTGTGCATCCTTGCAGGAGGCAGAAAAGCCAATGCAAACCAAATGTCCGTGTCCTCCCAGGAAACACTGCTTTAAGTGGTTTAGGAAATTATGGGTGCACAAATTTTTCTAATGGAGTAGAAGGGAAGATTTGTTGATCTGATGAATGAGGTTATGGAGAATGCAGCCACTGGGCAGCAAAATTCCAGCAAATGATCAAGGGGTGAGCAAAATTCCCTCCAGTGCTGCAGGTTTTTAACGTCAGTAAACACTGATGGAGTGAAAACAATAAAATCATAATAATAATAAGTCTGTGCCTGCGTTTCTACTTGGTTTCTTCCTTGGTGGACTCCTCTGGCAACCAGAGTCTTTCCCCCCAAAGATTTGCTATCAAAATATTTAGGAGATTCTCCTCTGAGAGAAGGCAAACAGGGAATATTTGGATACACTTCAGCTCACTCTAGTCTCCAGCCTGATCATCTGGCTTGAAGATTGTATCAGAACAATAGTACTGAAGCACAGAGGGAAAATAAAACAGGAGATGTGACCTTAGAAAGGTGCAAAGGAGCAGGTGGGGCTGAAATCAAGAGGAACAACAAGGAATAAAATAATTAAATACATTTTTTAATGTTCATACTTATGCACCAGTGCTGCCACTCTGAGCTGCCAGATGCTGGTGACTGTGCTAGAGAAGCAGGGTGCCAGCCAGGACTCTGATTTTGGCTTGGCAGTTTTGGGAAAATGCAGAATTTCCTTCTTTCCAAGTCAGAATTGCTGTCACCTGGCAAAGACTCCAGTAACTCCTGCTAAATCAAGCCAGGAGTGCTTCAGTGTGACAACAACTACCCCAGGCTCCCACCCTCTGCAAAGCCACCAGCTTCCCAGCAGGACACAGAGCCATTAATTGATTAAAAATTAAGCTGACATTTGTCTAGGACTTTGGAGATAAAGCCCCAGACCAGCTCCTTTCCAACACTGGAGCACAGCAGTTCATTTTGTTAAACAAACTGGAGTTCTGTGGGGGGGGAAGGAGCAAAGTGTGCACACCAAACCCTCCCATCTGTGCACCAAGATCCACATCTCACAGGGTGGGTACCATTGGATCCCCTTCCCAAAAGGGCAGGGGGATCACCAAAGATCCATGGACAAAGAACGTGGCAAGAAGAGGCCTTTTCCCCTGGATTTCTTGCCCTGGACCGACTGTCTCCTGGGCTGGCTGAGGTTGGGGAGCTCGCTCACCATCGCAGTCGAAGAGCGCGAACACCACGTCGCACACGTGGTCCGAGAGCTCCACCTTGGCCACTGTCCGGGCCACTTGCTGCATGGTCACTGCAACACAGGGAGGGCACAGGGTCACACAGGGCTCAGCCACAGCAGGAGACTCCTGCTCCTCCATGAAAACGGCCTTGGTGTCTTCAGAGAGGCCTGGAATAAGCTTGATCAACCAGGCAGCTCCTTCTGACAGCATTCCAAGGATGATCAGTCAACTATCCAGCACACCGGGAATTCCAAAACTGCTTTTCCTGTTGCAACTCAGTAATTTCAGAATGAACCCACCCACTCTCACCGCAGGGAGCAGACCAGATTAACCTTGCAATAAAATAAAGAGTTGTAAGGAGTTATTTCCCTTTCCTCCCCAGACTGGCAGCAGAGAAGCAAGCAGGAATTTTATTCCCACCTTTAGAAAAGGGCAATCCATGGAGCTATCAATCTGGCAAGGTTAGGCAGTTGATTTTGCTGCACAAATGGGAAAAAACACAAACCCTCACTAGGATAGTGTGAGTGTATTTAAAGTTAAATTGCTTCCCTGCAAAGCCTGACCCAAGGAAACACCATCCGCAGCAACTGGGATCAATGTTTATTTGTGGAGAAAGGGAAAAGAGGGAAGTGGTGCATCACAAAACCAGGCTGAAACCACAAACAGCCTCTGCTTTCCTCCACAGCATCCTTACGGGTTTCTGCACCCCCAGTCCTTCAGGAATTTTGGAGAGTTAAGTGCAGCAGAAAGGAAAAAATAATAATCCAACATATACCATAACTGGATTAATTACAAACTGCATAAATATATTTCTAATAGGATTTTATTTTCCTGAATGTTTATATTATTGGTACCTTCCACCCCATTTCTGCTCCCCCTGGGGTTTTCCGAGAGGAATTCACAGCCACCATCAGGTCCTTTTCCCCATAAAACCTCTCCTTCTACTAAATAATGCAGGAGAAAATTGAAATGACACATTTTATATGTGTAAAACACATATAATCTCAAGTAGGACCCTGCTTTTTCCATGTAATTATTCTTTTTGAGTGAAATATCTTTTCTCTGTGAGTGATGTAGCTTCAGTCAGCAGTTATTACTCTGTATTTCCTCAGACAACACCACCAAATTTCATTTTATCTGTTGTAAATGTAAAACTTTTCTCAAGGTGCTTCACCTTGATGCCATCCTCCCCTCCTGGTGCCCTAGGTACCCTATGGCTGTAGCCTTACATGTAAAAAAAAAGTTAGAATGTTTTTCTACATCACAGAATTCAATAGTGGTTTGGGTTGGAAGGGACCTTAAAGCCCATCCAGTGCCATCCCTGCCATGGGCAGGGACACCTTCCACTGTCCCAGGCTGCTCCAAGCCCCAAAGTCCCACCTGGCCTTGGACACTGCCAGGGATCCAGGGGCAGCCACAGCTGCTCTGGGCACCCTGTGCCAGGGCCTGCCCACCCTGCCAGGGAACGATTTCTCCCTAACACCAAATTAAAATCTCCCCTTTCAGTTTAAAACCATTGCTCGTTGTCCTAATTCCTTTAATTATAAGTCAGGTTTTTCTGCTGAGATTTTACCTGCTCCTTCCATCTCTGCAGGGAGTCTCCTGACCCCTCCCCTCCTGTTTATTTTTCACGGCCACAGTTTTCCCAGCTGCAACTTGTACTCACAGCCACCAGTTCCTGCTTCCTCTCTTATTAATCCAACTGCAAAAGTGTCAGCTCCATCCCATTGTTCTTGCTTGATGCCAAAATGACTTCACAGGGGTTGCATGACTGTGCTGTGCTGGTTTTTAAGGAATCATAAGGAAGAAGGAAAGCGTCTCCACTTTCCTCTTCCACGCACATGGTCCAGACCCCAACATAGCTCAGGGAGGCAAATAAAATTGAAATAAACCTACTGGAAGAATTTCTTTACTATTTCACAGAATGAAATAGGTTCTGTCTGGGGAACATCTCTTAAAAAAAAGCCTGTCCAGGTTTGGGGTTCTGGGACAGAAATTCTCCTGGATTTCATACCATAAAAAAAGTTCCACATTTCTGTCTTGAAAAGTTTCTCAAATTTCATGCATTGGTGTCTCCCACTGGTTCCTTTAATGAGCCATCTGAGTTATTTTATGCAAGTTTAGTGTCTGACACAGTTATCCTTTTTTTCCACTCTGATTCCCAGAACTGCACCGTGAGCAATGCCTCACCGAGTGCCTGCAGACGGGGCTTCGCTCCAGGCGAGAGCCTTGCCAGATGGCAAACTTCACTTTTTCCCTCCAACTTGAGATTAATCACACATGTGGCCAAAAGAATGGACAGCTGGGCTGCTGCCTTTGTTTTCCAAATGGCATTTGGGGTGATGGGCGCAGAACTCCCTGCCCTGGGCCATTCCAGGATGGAAAGGCAGGACACGTGTGTTGCGGCCTCCCAGAAATCAGTCTCACGTTGATGCACACGTTTCCTGTCAAGGCTCCCAGTTGGAAATGTTGGATGCTATCACTGGCAGTATAACTACCAAAATCTATTTAACTTTTTACAAATCATTTGCATGAGTACGTGCTGGAACACCCATCCAGGAAGAGATGGCTAAGCCTTATGCAATCCTGTGCACACAGCACATTTCCCTTTGTCTCCTCAAACCGTGAGGCTGCAGCCCTGCAGCTGAGCAGAAGCTGTTTTAACATCAAAGGGAGCATGACAGAAAGTCACGGAGATCAGGGAGAAAAAAGCAGAGCTCCCAGACCAAAGGCAGAGCCAACCCTTTGTTTGTGCAATGTCCACAGCCAGAAATATGGAAAGAAAGGAGATTCCTTGGAGACATCCCAAACCTGACTGCAGGTGGCCCAGGGCAAGCAGCTGCAGGTGATTCTGCTGGATATGGGGGTCTCCAGAGATCCCTCTCTAGTCCTCCCCCTCCAAACTACCAGCACTGCCATTATTCCAGAGGAGCAATCCGAGCTGTGCTCCCAGGAGGGCTGACTTCTTCCTTCCATCTCCAAGGCAGAGGAAAGCAAGCAGCAATTCCAGGACTGCATTCCAGCTCACCTCTGCCTCCTTCCTGATTCCCTGTCGACTCTGCAGCTGTTTCAAGCAGCATCATTCAAATACAATGATTTTCCATGAACCTCTCTGGGGCTCCAGCCCTGCTCCAAGCCACGGATCAGCAGCGGGCTCAGCTGTCTCCCCATGCCTTGGCCCATCCATGCCTTGCCCTAAACCCCAAAGGAGTTGTCCTGCAGCTCTCTGCTGGCAGAAGGGCTGCTTGGAAAGCCTGGCTGCCCACAGTGCCAGAAAAAGTGCAACTCACACCCTCCTAAAAAGGGGAATAAGCACCAAATTCAGTTCCTGTCCTGCTTCCAGCTGTGAGCCCAGGCTGGGGAAGTCTTCTAAGGAATGCTTGTGATTTAGGAGAATGACATCTATTATGTTGCTGGGAAAATGAAAGATGGGCTAACAAATAATCTGGGTGTTTTTAAATGGGTCATTAAAATACAGGTTTATGATCCTTTTTAGAAGAAGAAGCAGCAGCTTTAATTCAGCACAGAAAACAGGGTGTCAAGCTCTGGCTGTTTGGTACCAGCCATTTTTTTCCCCTCTGAAATTTTAAACAGCCCTTTTAAAATCATAATAATGTTTGCGGCATTGTTAGCAGCAAATTATTACAAATACTAACCTCTTCCTGCTCCCCATCCCAGTGTAAATTTTACATTTATTAGTTTGTAACCAGGAACCTTGTGAAAGCTTCACTTTTGGGAGGGCACACCCCATTTATGGTTTACTTGACTTAAATCTGATTCCTGCCCAAGGAAGGTTCCCTTACCCCAGCCAAACACTCCCAGCTCAGTGGCTGCACGAGCTCATTAATGGCACATAATTAAACAGCAATCATGGTGATTTACCAACTGCACGCAGACCTAAACTCTGAAAAAATGTGTATTCCCTGACAGGACAAATGCTAATTTCCTGTAGGTACTGAGTAAATTTGATTTGCTGGGCTATTACCTCTTCTGGGATGCTGCAGAAAGGGTTCAGAGCAGCAGCAGCAGCAAACCCAGACTTGGTATTTTACTTTTACATGAAAGAAAATCCTGTCAGGTTCTTTTAAGTCTTAAGGCAATGATGATCCAAACCAAAGAGTACAGACGATTTTCCCCCAAAAAATTGAAGATGAGAAGGGCTGCTGACACACACAAGAAGAGATGTGGCACGTTTGCTTCCCTCTGTAATTCCACTGCCCCAAAACTATTAATGCCTTAATATTCCCACAACAGCAGCAGTTGCAATAGTTGACTTCCAAAATATTTCATTCTGCAGCTGCCTAAATAAATCAGCTTTAACTTTGTAGTAGACAAGAGTTTCCACTTAGCCTAAAAAATCTTTTAATGAGTTTGCCATCTTTTTTTTATATTCTCAGTCTGTTAAAAAAAAAAATCCCTCTTAAAAAATCCTAAAGACCAAAGTATGCACTTGTGACAGATCCTGGCAGCAGAGGGAGACTTTGGTTTCAAATATATTTTGGGGTTTTTTTCCTTTTTTTTTTTTTTTCACATCAGGGTGTCAGATCTAAGAACATACCTGAGACAGACCAGCTCAGACAAGGAAACATGATGATGATGATGAGGATATGGATTGGTCTGATCAATAAACCACATTATTAACAAGGTCCTGAGGAAACACCAGCTCTGAGGTTTATTCAGCCCACACCTCTGGACTGTGAGTTATCTGAAACAGAGTCTCTGGACAGACTCTGATTTTCAGTCTGGGACCTCAATGGTCTTCCAGTGCTCCCCTTCTTTCCCTCCAGCATTCCTAGGAGCTCTGAAGGTGTTTGCCACTGCTTGGATTTCCAATCAGAAATGCAGCATCCAGCCCTTATTTCTAGGTAAAGCCTATGGTTTTTGAGCAAAACTGAAACAAAACAAGGGTTGAGCAGTTCCTAGCACCAGCCCCACTGCTGCTGTGCCTCTGCCATGTGGATCAGAGACCTGCACAGAAGATCACTCTGCAAGAAGTTTTTACACTCATTTTTGAAGTCCTTTGTATGAGGAAAAGAAAAGGTCACTTTAGAAGATGGGGATGAAGAAGAAAGACCGGTGTCCCTGAGATCTGGAACCACAGCCTGTGGCACACTCATTAGGTCACCTTGCCTCTGCACACAGCAGGATGGTCCTTCTCAAGGTACCACCATGAAGTCACTGCTTCCTCATCCATTCAGGCTGCACATGTCAGCCTTTTTGTCTCCTTGTATCTAAAACTGTGGAAGTATAAGACCTGAAATCCCTCTTTATCCATGGAGGTAGCAAGCTAAGCACCTCATTACAGGGAGGAATTGCAATTTGGGTACATTTTTAACCTGTCAGCCCGGGCTTGTCTGACATCTTCCTAACTCCAAAGACACGGCATGAGTTATGCTCCCTCAGGCTTCCAGCACCTGAACATCCCACAGGTTTTAATACCTTTATCAAGAGAAGCTCCAGCCATGTGGTAGAAGCTCAAAGCCGTGTCCACGTCATTTATGTTCTTCAGAAAAGTGAAGAAGTTCTCCACCTCCTCAAATGTCAGCCCCTAGGACAGAGAAAAGACACTCATGTGGCAATGGGAAAAGGACATCACAGACACTGCCTGGAAATAACACAGTGATTCATTGGCCCAAAGCTGTAGCCAGAAGGGAATTCATCTGCACACTCCAAAAAACTCAACCCTGGTACTTGAAGATGTGGGTTGTGACCTGTACTTTTGTCCCCCTCCTGCTTCTCTCCTGGCCCCACCAGTCCCACAATGGGAAGGGACTGAAAACCATTTCCCAGGTGAGCAGACACACCACAAGCCTGTAGTTGGGATGCAGACCACTGCAAACAGGTGAATTGATTTTTTTTTTTTGAAGCCTGCACATTTGCAATGACAATGTCAAACAGTCTGTGCACTGTAAGGTTCTCCCAACAGATTCAGGGCTCCCTGGGAGAATCCATGTCTTGCCCAGTGTGGCAGAAGCACAGAAAGTGTCCCAGTTTGCTTTGCTGCTGGAGGCAGGATCCCTGTCTGCTCCACTTACCTGGGCCAGGTGAGCATGTGCTTGGTGAGAGCCAACAGCCTCGCTCTGGGATAGTCATGGAAAAACACCCTGAGCTCCTGGGGACCCCACCTGGTTACACTACACCTGATTTTATCAGCCTGTTCAGCTCCAGCACAACCACAGCAGTGCTGGGACAAAAGCTGGAGCCTCCAACTCCTCCAGCAGAGCCACGGCATGGAGCCAAGGGAGGAGGTGAATCATCACCACAGTAATAACCACTCAGACTCCCTCTCTGGGAGACATAAATCAGCTTGTCAAGAGGAGTTCAGGTTCAGGCTCCTCCTATCCTGCCTGGCACAACAGATTGATAGAGCAAGATATTAAAAATCCCAACTGCAGAACACAGCACAGCTCCATGATCTGGAAGTGTTCAGCAGGTACTGTCAAATATAAATTTACACAATCTGCTGCAACTCTGCTCGAACAACTTCTAATCAGGGAAGAAGCCACCAATCTTTTGAAAGAAAAGGAACATTTTTAAGGTCTTTCCATACAGATATTTGCAGCTTGCTCCTATCTTTGCTGTGAGTATGGGGCACTGCACTGCTGATCTATGTGTGCACCGACACATGCAACAACAGCTTTGTCAGCCCTGGACTCATGGATTGGGGCCAAAAAGCATGAGATGGCAAAATGGGAGAGAACATGTGGACAACAGAGCTGACTGAAGAGAGAAATCCCTGGTGATTCTGCAGGGAGCTTTCCTTGAAGGTTTGCCCACTCCTCTTCCTGAGAGGAACATTAGGATGTACAGCAGAATTAAATTAAATTAAATACAGTCCTATGAAAAAGAACAATCCAATAAATCAGGTACTTTTGCAGGAAACACTGCAAAGATCCCTCCGTTCTGTACAATGGTTCTACAAGAGAAAATAACTTTGCAATTATCACAATGCCTCCCTGCCTGGGACATCTGAAGTTTGGAGTGTTCTAAGCAAAGAGCCACAAACCTTCTATTTTCCTGGAATTCCCAAAATGGCAGATGCCAAGGCCAGGCAGCACTGCTGTCTGTGCAAAATGGACCCTTGTTTGGAATCCTGGAATGGTTTAGGTGGGAAAGGACATCAAAGCCCATCTCGTTCCACCCCCTGCCATGGGCAGGGACACCTTCTACTATCCCAGGTTGCTCCCAGCCCCATCCAACCTGGCCTGGCCTCTGTGGTCCTTTCACCAGCTGAAAAAACAAAAGCAGTGACACACCTGTATCCTACAAATCATGGCTTTCATCATGTGGGCAAAACCACTGAATGTCTGCAGAAAGAATGCCATCAGTATAAGGAAATTTAATTTTTTTTTGAGGAATCCTATAGGTGAGGCTGGCATCAGGATTAACTCTGTTCCAGCTACCAAAATAAAATAAAAATCAGAGACTGGGACAGCCTCAGGCAAGTTAACAGATGAATGATCACCTCCTTCAAGGCATTTGTAGCTCCAGCTGTCAGTTCATAATCAGCTGAATCCCTTCATCATCCAAGTAATCCTCCCAAAACATAAGCAGGGAGACTCCAGAAGCACTTACCTGCTTGTTACACAACAGCTCGAACATCTCCTGTAAAAATCAGGCCTTTTCACCTGGGAACCCAGGTTCAGCCAGGAATTCCACCTCACTGCCACCTCCTGCTATCTCCACAGAAAAATACCCCAGCCAGCCCCCAAAGCACATGTAGGAGATGACATGAATCACTGGTTTCTGAAGAGACAGCTTGGTTTTCTAGCAGTTAGGGGCCATAAATCAAATACCTTGCTTGTAAATATTGCTGATGACTCAGGTCCTTCTTACTAGGAGAAAAGCAGCTGTGTAAGTACAACTTGGGAAGGACACTCATAAGCAATGTTAGACACAACAGAGTGTGGCAGCTCTGCTGAATAGGCAAACTTCACCTATACAGGGGAAGATGGGAGTTTTCCTCAAGAAAAATAAAAATAACAAAAGCAGATTAGTAGTTAGTAGAAGAAAACTTATCACTCCCAAAAGCAGGAATGCAGAATAACAGCACTGGAAAACAGCTAAAGATTAGATTAAACCCAGAGTTTTGTTGTTTTAGAGCCTGCCAGGGTTGCCTTGTGCAGTCAAGGTAATTGCATCAGACAAGGAAGACAAGGTTTGGCAGATTCCACAAGGAAGGTCCCTCAAAAGAACTGCACTTCCAAGGGAAAGCCTTGCTCGGTGAGTTTGGGACAGTTTCTGGGCATTTCATCCTCACCAGTGTAAGAAATCATGAATTTTTCACCAATTCTGTTCCTTGCAATATTTTTTTTTCTGTTCCTTGCAAATATAATGGGGTTTTTTTGTCCTATTGCTCATTTTCTCTCCTTGAAAGCCCTTGGAATACAGGAAGATAAAGATTTGCTCTGAATCCGGATGGCTGTAAATAGAAAGACAATCTGGCTGATTTGGGGATGAGGAATAAGGTAAGAACAAGAAGTTCTTTCTCTGGCACAGATGTCAGGGTCTTGGCTTACACATGAAAGGAAGAAAACATCTGCTGTAGGAAACCTTCCAAAATTAATTCCTTTGCCTCTTTTCTCACACATCCAGCTACTGTTCAGTAATATCTATACACACACATACATATATATATAAAACCACCAAAAATCACAGCAAAAGAATCAACTATTTGCAAACTTCAAAACCAGAGCTGATCTTTTCTATTAGACACGTTACATTTAAGCACGTTTTCCTGGAGAAATCAAATGATTCCTGTTAATGTAGGAATCCCATTAAGGAACAAAAAGGAGGAGCAGACCCTGGTCAAAACTTGTGTTTTATAACACACTTGGCACCTAAACCAGTTAAGAAATAAACTCTGGTTCTGATGTCAGAAGAAAGCAGCTCTAAAACAGCCAGCCAAAGACTTTCCATCCATTTTCACTTTGATGAATTGCTTGTTTATATCCCAGTTAATAAAAGAACATTCTGGCTTAATAAAAGAACATCCATTATAAGGGCAGATGTAAAATTCGAATGCTCAATAATTTCTCAGCCCATACTTGCCTTACCTGATAAAGCACATCTTGTGGTATGGATATCTTATTCCAAGGTCTCTCACTGAGTTAATGGGTATAGAATCTGCAAACTTACTCCTCTCTAAATTGTGAGTAATTTTTCCCAGAAGTTAATAACTAAATAATAAACTGTCTGGTCACAGCAGCTAATGAATCCAAGGTCGAGCCAGGAACTGGGAGCACGGCTTCAGTGTTTGTTCTGGCTCCAGACCCAGGGTGCCATTCAGCAAATTGAATTTTTAAAATTACAGCATCTGTTTTCATAAGGAATAAACCTACAGCCTGCACTGGACACCAACCACTGCACTCCAGCTCTTCCCTCTCTCCACCATGGCTTAACACAGAGCGGATGCTTTTCCAAAGACGGGGATTGCTTAACTGATTTCTCAGCCCAGCTTGGGGCTGAGAAATTTGCCCAAATTTTCCATGAATGCCACTGACCTCTCCATCCTGGAAGTGCTTCTTGAGCTGTTTGAGCATGACAGTGAGCTTCTTGGACTGCACCCCGCTGTATGCCAGCAGCATGCTCCCGAACTGCCGCTCCGTGATCCGCCCGTCCACCGGGTCGTGCCGCTCAAACTGCGAGGGAAAGGAAAACAAGGAGATGAAAACCAGGAGCAGCAGAAAGCTCCACCTGAGGTATGAAGCATAAAAAAGGCACCAGAAAAAAATTAACATTGCAGGAAATGCTGGTGAGGAAGAAGTCCTGATGTGCTCCAGTATCTGCTTTCCCCAGGATTGTCTCTCCAGGTTCTCCCTGTGTGCAATTTCTTGGACAGCTCTTGGGGGAAAGGTTTGTATCTCACCCTCCCAGTTTTATCCCACAGGACTGGGCTAATGAGTGGTTCCATGGCTGCTCTAAATAGGGACAGTGGTTAATAAAACAAAGAGAAGTCTTGCAAAGGTCTTCCAATTTTACTCTTCTCTGCTTCAAGGCCTGTACCAGCATCCAGCAAGGGAAGGTTCATGGATGTCTCCAGACTTCCCCTTCCCCAAGTTCTCCTCGGCCTCAGACCCTTCCAGTGCCTGACTCTTACAAATGCTGCTGTGAGACCCCTGCAGAACTTCCAAAAAGCCCTTGGGCAGAGAAAGGTTCTTTCCACTAATCCATCTCTCCTGCAGTAGTTTGTCTCCTGGCTTCCACTGCAGGGAAGGAGGGAAGAGTCATTCCCCAGCTTGGGAAGGTGCTGGGTGGGAGCACCAGGTCTTTGCCTACTAAATAATGGGGATTTCATCCTCTCCTTTTCTCCCACCTCTGTGAATCTACAAGCATCAACATTACACTTCACCCAGCTTCACAGATCTCAGCACCTGGGATCCCTTATTTGGGATAGATTATACCCCTTCAAATTTACCAGGAAACACAAGACCAACATTCCAGCTGATCACAAGCCAGTAGACGACATTTAACAACAAAATTAATTTTTCAACTCATGGGGAACAATTTGGTTCCAGCTATTGACATTCTGCTGCCTGCTGAGTTGACCATTCCTGCCTCAGCCACTCTTCAGTGCTAATGAATTTTTAATTATTACCATATCAACCAGATTTTGGCTGCTTTTCCCAGTGGGGAACCAAGGGATTCCTGATAAGTGGAGCACCAAGGCTGGAGGGATTTCTATGGGCAACTCTGGCAGGAGGGAGGGAGATCCCAAATGGAGAAATTCTGCTCCTCAGCCCCCTTGTGCTTTCACCTGAGTGGTCCACACAGTTTTGGGGGGAAAAGGGTGATTTTTACTGTCATCTGATATAGGCTTTGGGAATCACTCATGATGCAAAATGTAGGCCTCTCCCATTCTCCTGTGCTGGGGAAAGGAGAGGGAAAACTCATTGGTTGGAAATGTTCTTCATTAAAAAGCCAAAGTAGTAGTTTCTGCCATGCCTGAAGAATGCAAAGAAAATGCCCCTGGGACACAAAAATCTGCCGTCAGTGCTGCTTCAAAAGCAGCACTGATGCTTTCTTCTCCTGTAATATTCCTAATTTCATCCCCAGAGACACAAACCAGCTTTTTTCTACCAACAGCCTTAAAATACCCTGAGTTTTAGCAGAGCTTTAGGTAGCATCTTTAATTAAAGGCTAGGAAATGGGTCCAAATATCTCAGATCGACCTCCTAAGTGGTGACTATGCTTAGAAAATCTGAAGTTGGTGTCTAAAAGTCCGTCAGACCCCTCTCTCCCTGCCCTGCATTAAGGATCAAGCATTGGGCAGCTCCACGGGGTGGCACAAGCAAGCACAGCTCCCTGCAGATGGGGAAATAAAAAATCAGCTCCTTGCAGTTTTTTTTGGAACTAAACCTTCCGATTGTGGTCAGTTTTGCACTACCAGAAGCAAAAAAGACCAGAAAGGAAAAATGAAAATACTTTTCATCTTCATTTTTCTACTGATACACCACACAACTATTTGCAAGAACTAAGAAAAGCCTGGAAACAATGGAATTTATGTTGCTTATTATTTATCTCGCTTTAAAGTGAACATCTCTAACATTAAACCAGAACACTCAGATGCTCACTGTCACGCACAGTGGTGCTCATTGCAAAGGTCAGCCCGGAAAGGGGCTGGGAAGTGAGAGCTGGTCCACATCCAGTTCCCAAATTCCAATATAACCACCACTGAACTGAGAAAAAGCAACAGCATCACAGCGAGGGATGAAGAAAGTTCAACTCCTGCCTCCAAGCCACTGTCAGATGCATTTAAATTAATTACAGAAGAGATAAGCAGGGCATGTCATTTAAAGAGAAATTTCAGGGAGGGAATTCTGCTCATTTTTCTTTCTGGTACATCAGAGATTGTGTTTATCTATAAAGAAACTGGGCTTCAAAGGATTTGTGAGTAAAAATTCATTGATTCCTGATGAAAGAAAACCTCCAGCTACTCCTGATACCCCTTTTCCCACCTCCCTGCCCAGAAGCAGAGGTACATCCATGCTCCTCTACCCTCTGGAATGTCTTCTTGCCAAACACAACTCACCACTTGGAAATGAAGGAGGGTGCAAAGCCCATGGGAATTTTTCTTTCAGTATTCAATACACAGCCTACAAACAGTGTTAAGTGTTAAAATCCTCTGGGCATTTGAAAAAAGCAGAAAAAATAGTGCCCGTTCCCAGATAATCACCATTATTTGCCTCCATGCACAGGATGATACTGAACAAGTTATTTTTCTGTTCGCTGTGGGAGGGAAATAACCCCAAACACACAAGGAGGGGATGCAGGGCACAGCACACTGGGATTTATTACAGGCAAACAAGTCCTCTGACAGCCTTTTTCCCTTTCATGGATCTTAAAGAAGGGAAAGCAGGGCCAAAGCAGCCGCTCACCCAGCATTATCCAGAGGGGGATGGAGCAGCTCCTGCTCCCAGCATCCCACCGGGACAAACAGAGGACAGGGGGGTTACCCCATCCCAAACTGCAGCCCCAAAATCGACACACACAGTCGGCCAGCGAGTTCAACACTTCCGGAGCAGCTTCCACTCGCAGCCACTTGGTGCCAGCAGTGGATTCTGCAACTGCACGAGGCAAGGAGAATGGGATAGAATGCTGGCCAGTGTTCCTCCTGCAGGCCAGGACACCTGAGCTGCTGAAGAAATTAGCTTGAAATAGAAAAGGCTGTGCTTTGAAATGCATTAAAAGCCAACGTGATGTGAAAGGAAATCCAAGGCGTTGATGGAACAGTTCAGCAGGAAGTGTAGTGACAGGACAGGAGGGAACGGCTTCAAACTAAAAGAAGGGAAGTTTAGATGGGATATTAGGAAGGATTTGTTCCCTGTGAGGGTGGGGAGGCCCTGGCACAGGGTGCCCAGAGCAGCTGTGGCTGCCCCTGGATCCCTGGCAGTGCCCAAGGCCAGGTTAGACACTGGGNGTCCCTGCCCATGGCAGAGGGGTGGAATGAAATGAGCTTTACCATCCCTTCGAACCCAGGCCATTCTGGAATCCTATGGGAGTGCAAGAAGGCAGGAGAAATGGGCTGCAGCCCTTGACTTCACCAGTTTTGGTAGCACAGTACCAGCTGCCAGTCCAAATATACAGCAGGGCAGGGTACTCCCTGATTTTTTTGTTATTTAAAAGATTACCCACAACCTTAAACATGTGTTAAATAGTCCCAAACTCCCCCCCAAACCTGACAGGATGAGCAGATTTCTCCTCCCCTGTAAGATGAAATGCCCAGTTTTGTTCAAATAACCCCACTCTCCTTCCTTCTGAGAGAAAATCTCACATGAGGAGAGCAGAGGACAAATAAGCAATTTTCTCTGCTTCTACATCTCCTTAATTGCACAACTTTATGGAAAGGCAATACAAGGATCCATCATAAAACAGACCCATAATATCTTTTCTTCCTTGCTTCACTGTTTTTCTCCTTCACTAACTCAATCTGCCTTCCCCTACAGGAAATCAAATCCCAGGCTCTGAGGAGCATCCAGCCCAGACCAACTCAGAGACACCACCAAGAGAAACATCCTGGTGGGGAAAAAAAACACCAAACCAAACAACCTGCTGGAAGTTCCTAAATGCAGACATTGGTTTCCTTTCATCTCTCCAACAGGGCTCACCGGTGGGAAATGAAGCAGCTCCCATGGCCTCAGAGAAATGCCAAGTTTGGAAGTTTGGGTACCACACATTTCTCAGGGGAAGGTTTCTCTTCCCAGCTGACTCTCCTTTCTCCTCAATATATATCTCCTAATCAATAGTATGAACAGGGGAAGATTCTACCTAAAACTCCAGTGCTAAAATCCTCTCTAACCGGAGAATGGGAGTTTAAAAAATGGCTTAAAAAAGGAGGGGCAGTGTTTTTTGATTGCTGCCACCAGACCTAACCAGACCCAAGAGAGCAACCCCTGCTCTGCAATAGGGGAGGGGACACCAAAGCCCTCAAAGAGGGCTCAGCATCACCAGACAACCACAAGTGGATGTCAAAACCTCCCATGGAAAAGCAGGATAAATTATGGCTGGAGACTGCACCCCTCCTTCCTAAGGTGGCATTTTTGGGCCAGACGTACACTGTTGTCTCTTGCTTTGCTGAAGAAGAAAATGGCTAAAATAACCTCCAGGCCCTTGCACTTGGCACAGGCCCAGACAGCATTTAGGATCCACCAAATCCTATCGGTGCAGGAGAGAAACACCCAGTTGTAACACGAGCCAGCACGATGAAAACACAGCTCAGACTTTTCCTAAAGCAATGCCAAAAGGATATACTTCCTATCCTCTCCAAACACTCATATTAGCTAAATATCCAGCTGGATTTTAGCAGGCTCTTAAATTTCCAGGAAGGTTCCCCCTAAAAACCAATCAAACAGATGATGTATTCCCTACAATCTCAAAGCAAGGATCTTAAATAAATAAATGTACGTGTGCCACACTCCTAATTGAGATAGCAAAGAGAAATACATCTTCAAGGACTTTTGAATGGGGAGAGAAGTGTTGAGGGATGATTTTTGAGCTTCTTTCTGCAGGTTAAAAAAAACATCCATGGGAGAAATATTGCTAATACTAATTCTATCAGGTTTAGGGCTAGTTGAAAAGGTGACCAGTTCCCAGAGCTGGTCTGTGCATAACAAGGAATCAAAAGGGTCTGGGAAATAATGATTTGGAGGGTGATATTCCGATTCATAATATACAACCCTTTAAAATGGTATTTGCTCAAAGCTTTATTTGACAGGCTGTAATACATTATTTATCTGCAAACTACTGCAGCACTGGCTCTGTTTACTGTTCTGGAGAAGGAGGCTGCCAGGACCTCTCGTCAAGTTGCATATACAACTATGACAGGAAGAAAAAGAAAGGGGAAAACACTATCTATCTCCCTAAATCCCAGCAACCTCGTCTGTCCAAAAAAATTTAATGTATTTGTGAGTAAGCTGAAGTGTTTGCACAGGCACCAAATTACTGCCAGAAAAAAGAAAGGCAAAAAGTTTCTAAAGGCTTTTTGTTCGGGAAGATTAAAGATTTAAAATACTAATTTTTGGGGGGGAGATAATTATGCTGAAAGGTTTCTTCTGTGGACATGGATCTAAAGAACTGGGTTTTGCAAGATGAAGCTCAGCCTGCTCTGGACACAGCCTACAAAGAGCCCCCGGGTGTAATTACTGCATTATTTGGTAAAATCCACTCTAAAGATGTTCAGAGCTGCCAACAGCAGCAGGAATGAAAATGGGAAGGAGGAAATGCCAAACCCAGCCTGGACCACCGCTTCTCTTTACCTTAAAAAATAATGAAGAAATGAAAGAAATGGGAGCTATTTTCACATGAGAAAAATCCAATCTCCCAAACGCTCTCCCTGTTCACACTTTCCCCCCTCTGCCTAAGTGAATATGTAGCAGCCAGGTTAAAAATGTCCATCTGTCAGCAGCAGTGCAATCCCAGCAGACCTGATGCTGGAGAGAAGCTTTGGAGATTTCATTGACCTTGGCAAGCCACTGCTGCCTGCAAGGGGGAAAAAATTCATTCCCATCACCAGCCACTTGTTCCGCTTTAATGAGCAATTAAAAAAAGGTTATGTAAAGATGTCTGCACCTGAACTTCAGCCCCACAAATGAAAATATCTTCCTGCAGGCTCTGAGCACATCTATGTTTTGAAATTCAGTGCAGTGAGGGAATGACAGGAAGGAAACCTAAAGAAAAGGCATCAGTAATGCTCAGGAAAAAGGACACGTCTGATAAATTAAAGGGATAGAGAGGGGGAAGAGTTGAGCAATCTCCTCCCATGTTTGCTCTCCAGACCTGGCTCTGTTACTGCCATCTCTGCCCTTGACAATGCTCCTGCTACCAGGGAACGGAGCAGTTTTTCCATCCTGCACGCTCCTTGAATAACAGCAAAGTTCAGAAGCAGAACAAACTCCCAACTCTCCTGCAAGAAAACACACAGGACAGCGGAGCTGCAAGCATCCGAGTGAAGCCATTACTCTGAAAAACAGCAATATCCAAGTCTCCATGGAACTGCTGTACACAGTGTTATTAAGAAATACAGCTCCCCCACTGCCTGTTAAGAGTTCACAGTGTTTTCTGCTTGACCTTGGTGCTCAATTCCCCAAGAATAAGTTTGCAGGAGTTTAATTCAGCCGAGCAGGGGAAAGGGTCCTGCTTCCACGTCCTTCCTGCATCAGCAGAAGCAAAGCCAAGGCTGAAGTACAGACAGCAACGTCTGGGGGTGCAGAACAGCTCTGAATTCAGAGCCTGAAAGGGGAGAAAGAGCAAGAGGACTGAGGTGTTTGTTCATCCAGCAGAAGGAGGCAGAAGTCAGGTATCTGCTACAAGAAGATGTTCACACAGACATCCTCAGCCTCTTGCCCACCAACTTCTGCTGCTCCCTGGCTGTTGGCTAACTTGGTTGTGCACCCATAAACAACAGCATCTATGCTTAAATAGCTTATATTTCCTAATTCACGGACTCTGATACAAAGCTCCACACATTCCTTTGGCAAGGTAATGAATCCAAATAGCACTCCTGGGATTTTATTTGCTGGGGTCCCACACAAGGCTCTGCTGCACTGCGGGAGCTCGGCAGTGGATTTACACACCCTTCATAAACCAGAGGAGCCCGTTGGTACAGAGCAAAGCCTTCCACTGCTGCTAATGATGCAATAAATAGAAATTCCAATAAAATCCTCCACAGTTTCCCCTGCAGAGCCACTGCATCAACCACACTGAAGTCTCCTAGTTCAAATACAAGGAAGGCAGCAGCGGGTGTTTTCTCACCTGGTGGTTGCCCCGGGAAGCATCCATCCCAAACAAGAGGATGCCACAGTTGCTCCTTTGTGCTCCAGCCTGTCCCAGCCTTGCTCACAAGCAGCTGCCCCACCATGCCAGCCTCACTGGCACACTCCTGGATCACTGGATATTTTGATGACCAATGACAGGACCAAAGGGAATGGCATGAAGTTGTGTCAAGAGAAGTTTAAGCTGGATATTGGGAAAAGGTTCTTCGCCCAGAGGGTGGTCAGGCATTGAACAGGCTCCCACGGAATGGGCACTGCCCCAAGGCTGCCAGAGCTCCAGGAGTGTTTGGATAAGGCTCAGGCACAGGGTGGGATTGCTGAGGTGTCCTGGGCAGGGCCAGGAGTTGGACACCATGATCCTTGTGGGTCCCTTCCAACTCAGGACATGCTGTGACTTTACAGCTGACATGCAATTGCTCAATATGCTCTTTTAATCCTGAGGCCCCCCAGACCACCCCACAGACTCTTCCTCTGGCTTTCAGAGTGAGGCACTGGAAGGGTTTGATTTCTCTGGTGCAAATTTCCTCCCCTTGGATGAGGGAGGAATCAGTTAGGAACAGCATTTATGGAATCTTCTGACTGAGGCACAAAGACCAGCTTTTGGTAACTCACCCCTGACAGTGAACCCCCCACCCACCAGCATTCCCTCTGCTTAATGGAAAAAAGGACTGGAATTCAACCTGCCTTGGATCTCAACTAAACTTTCCCTGGTGCACACTTAGGCATTTCATTACCTGCTCCGCTGTTCCTGATTGATGAAAATGACTTGCCTCAGCCTCCTTTATGGTGACTCCTCGTGTTTACTGAGACAGTTATATCTCCCTTCTGTCTTTCCTTTAAGCTGCACATGCCATGGCCTCATAACTTATCCCTATCCTCAGATTTCTTTTTTTCCATACCAATGCTCCACTCTGAATTCTTCCCAAGGCTTTGGCTGACACTGGACAAGAAGTGAGTGCCAGCTTTTCCCCGAACCTCAACTGAGATAGTGCAGTCAACCTGAAAGCTTCACGTGACCCTTCCCACTTACATGCCAAGACAAAAGCAGGCTGCCAGCTCTGAATGCTGTCAAAACCAGGATGAGCTGTCCAAATCACTTCCACTGCCTGCCTAGAAATTCCCACATTACATATGTGTATGCTGGACTGTGTCTCCTTAACTACAGAGGTCCCTGATGTGAAACTGTTCACAGTGGTTGGATGATCCCACTTTTAACTGGACATGCCACAAAATTCTGTCACCCACCACACTTTCATGGCTATCCATCAAAGGCAGGGACATCAGCCTCACTTCTGGTCCCTGAACTCCTAACATGGGAGATGCAGAAGGAGTATGTAGGTCTGCAGGGTCTCCCAGTAACTTCCCTCTCCTTGGCACAAAGCCGTCATGGCTTTGTCAATCTGACTTTAGTAAGTACTTCTGGAGGGCAAAAGCCTCCATATCCAGATGCTCTTTTCCTCCAGAGCTGTTTAAAGGTTATTAGTTATCAACATACCTTTTATCTAGTCAGGGCCTGACAACAGTGACACAGACACTCATCCTCTGGGATAAACAGAGGACTCATGGGGCACACTTCAGGCTTTCTGTATTCAGCCATCAGCCCATCCTCCTCTCCTTCCCCTGCAGCCAGGCCAGGAACGCACTAACAAAGAACACAAACAACTTCTGTCCCTGTCATTAACTGCCCTACTGAAGAGGCAGTTCCACTAGTGCTGGTTTGACTTTTCAGATATAAAGATCATGTGAAAGAAGAGAAAGCAAATCTGGAACTAAAACAGGAGTTCTAGATATACAGGATATAGATACAGAACCAGGTGTAGAACTGACAAAACTATGTAAGTACACAAAATGCATTACAGGATTGCTGAAAAGGCAGAATTCATAAGGAAAAAGGGAAAACATGACATTCCCTATCATTGTTCCCACAGGGGCTGGGTCAGTGGTGAGGTTGAAGTGAGAGGATCAGCAGGTAAAGGACAGCTTTGAGAGACAACCCAGCTAATCATGACAGACTGTCACAGAGGTGACTTAAAATAAAACAGAAATGTCTTGTAGAAGTTCGACAGCAAACTGACCTCTAAAAAATCCAAGTTTTGGGGCCCTCCATACAAAGCTCAGCCAATCTGACACTGTCAGACTTCATTTTTCAGGCTACTCAAAACAATTTACTTAAGTTACTCATTTTTCCCCCAAATGACTGCAGCAGAAACAAAGATCTGTGACTCATTACTGCCTTGTTGCCCGTGTTAACAAATCACTGAAAATCTGTATGGCTCTGCCAGCCTATATAAAAAAACAAGGCAGAATCCCAAAAAATCTTGAGTAAGCTGCTAACAACAGGGCAGTTTTTAATAACTGCTACAGGATTACTTGGACACTAACTATTAAAACACTGGGACTCAGAAAGGCACTTACAGATTTAAGTTACTATCCTAAAACTCAACTGAGCAGCATCAGAAATGCCTTGTGAAACCAGAGTATTTGTTAAGACAGGCCTGAGATCCCAAAGGAGCTAAGACTTTCTGAAGAGGTGTGTGCAGATGGAAGAGCATCCATCACCCCTTCTCCATAAAAACCAAACCAGGCAGTAACTGTAATGGCACTGGCCATGAAAACAGCAATTTCCAGGATAAAGAAGTTACTCCCAAATCACCTGTCACAGAACAGACACAGAAAATAAGGACTTTTCCAGATGACAGCAATGATGTCTTGTACCTTTGCCATATTCTTACAGAATCCCATTTTACTTTGTTTGGAAGACCTTTTTCTTGGGAGGCACGCTGGGGCATCCTTAATCCTTGGGTAAGAGGAAAAATACAGAGAAAAATACAGTGCTATCAGCAGGTTTTGGGTTGTCTTGCAGGAGCAACAAAGACAAGGAGAACAAAGGGCTCACACATCTCTTCTACATGCACTTCCAGATTCCTAAAAAAATTTAGGCTAGAAGAGCCCCCCAGGCTGGCTGTGACTCCTTTTGGTCCAGCAAGGACGCAGGAATATCTGGGACAGGCACTAACAAGGAGAAATTGCATAAATGATGATGTTGAGTCCTGTTCATCTTCCAGACTCACAGAGATCTTCCACTCAAAAACCAAAGATAGAGCCCAACACCACCTGTGCCAAGGGGACATGTGAGAGCTGTAGAGCATGTCCAGACAAACTTGTCACTCTTTGTCAAGGTAAGCCACAAGAAAAAAGGGCTTCTGGCTGTAGGACTTTGCCAGCAGCCCCATTTGCTGGGCTGGTTCCTGTGGCTCAGTCTTAACCAAGCAGGGCCACGCCATAACCCAAAAAAACTGACCACAGCTTTCTCCAAGTAGCCAAACCCCCAAAAGTAGAAAAAGGTTGAAATAAAGTTAAAAAGCTTCTCCTCCACCTCTGGCTGTGGTTACTTTCCTCATCCTTCCCTTCCGGCAACTGAGTTGACTGCTGAGTCGCCATAAAACGATGGAAAATACACTTGCATAAAGAAAACAAAACAACCCCCCCCAAAAAAAAACCCCCAAAAAAACACATAAGAGAAGAAGAAAACACCAGACCATGGTTACTTAAATCTGCTGTCAGCACTTCAGCCATAAATAATACTGAAATGTTCAGGGTTTTGTCTGAGTTAATTCCTCTGTGAGAGTTTCTGCTGAATCTTAGCAAGAAATATGCACGGATATTTTGATAAAAAATAAAAGAACCAAAATCTGTAAGAGGAAAGATGAAGTGGGTTCAGATGGTCAGAAACTATTGTTCCACCTTCAGTCAGCAGAAAATAGCTCAAGTGTATGAACTGCAGAAATGCCTGGATCCTGAGCTGAAGGGAAAACAGCTTTAAAAAAAGGTCTTTCTAAAGCAGCTTTCTTTTGGAAGAGACAAAGCCAGCATCCCAGCCTAAGAACAGAAGCCCCAGGTCACTCAGAGGCTGCACCAGTCCCAGGAGATTCATCAGACCTGCATTTTCCCAAGGACTTCCCCAGAGCTCTGAACATGAACAAAAACTGGGTTTCAAATCAACATCCCAGCTTCAGACCGTGCTCCAGTTTTACTGAGCCAGCAAAGGATGAGCAGATGAGGGAACAGGAGTTCAGCTAAGCACCACTTCTCACATTTTCCTGATTTACATGGGTCAGAGTAAAGCCATCTCTTCTCAAGAGACATCTCATCTCTGAATTATGGCACTTTTTAAGTAGCTGAGTTCATTAGGGCACTCCCTGGGAAAGGAACAACACAAACCCACCAGACACTGGTGTGAAAAGCTTCTTAACTGTGAACAAACACATCAAATGTGAAGCAAGGAGAAAAGATGGGAGATCAAGTCAAAAGAGATAAAAGCTTAAGAGGAGAGAGGCCATGTTGCATAATGCTGAGGACAGAAATAGGCCTGCTTTGCCTAAACCAGTGAGAGATATGAACAGGGCTTAAGTGTCATGAACTCAGGGAAAAGTTATGTTTGGCAGAACAGAACCATCAATGTTTCACTGGAAATGAGTATCAGAAATGCCAAGCACAGCCTGGTGCTGTGCTCAAGGGTGCTGGCAGGGAGTGAGTAACGGTGCCCTTATGATATTCAATAACTTACCCAGACATAAATATCTTTTACTGTCCCCAGTTATAAATAATCTGTTAGAAAAGCAACTACTATTAGCCAGAAAGATGAACAATTGACTGAAATCATCAAAAAATAAATTGTCACAGCAGAAGAAAAAGAACTAAAGTATCATGAAACTGAAAAAAAAATCGCCATTGCTTCGTAATGAGGGAAGCAGGGACCCGTGAAGGGAGCACAGGGTCAGAAATACTTCAGTGCCTGCCCCTGGACTGAATATGGCAGTGGAAAAAACAGGGCATAGAATAATCTCTGTTTCTCTTGCCTTTACATTCAAGTTACAGCTGATGTTTCTTCACCTTAAAAAGAATTTTATTCCTTTCAATTTGCAGAGGCGCCGAGGAAATGACACTGTTCACAAAGAACATTGTCTTCAAGCAGCCTGTTCCCCCTGCAGAGGCAGGGCCACACCACCTGCTTTAATGGCCATGGAAGGAAGGTAGTGAACTGGGCAATTGCCTTCACAAAAATAAAATAATCAGTCCTTGGGCCAGTTTCTTACTTGGATTTGTAAGCTCCAAATAAAAAAGGGAATGAATTCACTTTCAGATTGCAATGACTGACTTGATAAGAACTTAATAAAATGCTGATCACACGACCTGAGCATGTGAACAATAATACACCAGACTGAAGTGACAGAGCTCTGAATACTGTTGTCTTAGTAGGCTGGGAGGGCATCTTCTTGTGCACATTTGTCCTCATTTCCAGTGCAAATAAAAGCCTGGCTTTGCTCAAGCCAAGCTGAACCTTGGAGCCTGATGCAGTCATGGGCACTATTTCCAACTGAGTCAGCTCTACCTGAGAGCTGAGACAGATGAACAAGTCTCCTGTTGCTGTCCTTGCACTGATTTTATACAAAAGAACCAAATTTTGAAGGGTGATGCTTAAATTCAGACTATGTGACTAGGAGCAGGAGGCTGGGAGCCACTCTTAAAACTTGGGATAATGCAAATTAAAAAGGAGACTAAATTCAGAAGAGATGGACAACATTTCTTATAAAACATCCAGGATTGAACAACAGAGATCGTGTTATAGACCCCCTATTTAGGAGAATTCAAACAAGCCTTAAACACTTTCCAGCAGAAACCTTCAGAATAATGAAGCAAACAGAAAAGGTGGGAACAAAAGCAGAGATGAAGAGTTTTGGGAATATAAATNAGATGAAGAGTTTTGGGAATGTTATAAATCCTGGTCCTTTAGGGCCCAGCTCATCGATTAGGACTGAGACCAACGTTCCTCAGCAAGGTAGCAACAGGTCACTCACAACCTCTCGTTTTTCCCTTAAATCATCTCAATCATCTCCAGCAGCAGTGCTAAGGCAACAGCCAGGCTTTTAGAGGGACACACAGCCAGGATGTGCCAGCTGCTGCTCCAACTCCACAAGAGCAGCCACCAACAAATGCTGGGGATGCTCCTTGGGGAGTGCCACAGACACTGAAATGCTCATCAGGAATTTAACAGGCTGGATCTGCGAGTCATAACTGTAGAAATTCCTTCTGTACCCTTCCCAGGCTCTTGCTCCTCCTCCAGAAGCCCCACCCTGCAGCACAAACTGTGCTGCAGTGCCCTCCTCTGTAAAACCCACTCCAAACCTCAAGCTTCAGAATGTCGTGCTGCAGCTTGCGCTGGAAGTCCAGGAAGTGGGAGATGGTGAGCTTTCCCTTGAGGTCAGCCCCGAAGAAGTAGGTGGTGAGTGCGGAGTTGAAGCCGGTTTTGAGGGTGTTGCCGGTGGTGGAGCGGTCCCGGTGGCGCATGCCCATGCTGGTTTGGGAACGGATGATGCTCTGCACCTAAAAACCACAGGGAGGATGTCACAACCAAAACAAAACCAGTCAAGTGCCAGTATGAAGCACTCCATGCTCAGCTGTGTCACCCTCCTTTCTTTTCCTCCTTAAACCATTCTCAGAAGACACAATTCAAAAACGTGGCTGAACTTGAGAGAATCACAGAATGATTGAGGATGGAAGTGACCTTAAAGACCATCTAGTTCCAAAACCCTTCCATAGGCAGGGTTTTCCACTAGACCAGGTTGTTCCAAGCCCCATCCAGCCTGGCCTTGAACATCTCCAAGGATGAGGAGTCCACAACCTCTCTGCCAACCTAGGCTTTGGTTTTTTCAGTCCACTTTAAAGAAAGAAGAGAATCGAGTGCTTAAAATGAGTTTTAGGAAACAATTCAGTCAGTTTGCAGACAAACATTCTAGAGCTGATCCTACCCCTGATCAGTAGGGCAGCTTCTTCCCAGCAAAATCCCAGGAGGTGAGAAAGCTGCAGCAATTGTGGGGAAGAAGAAAACCCTTCAAATATTTTAGAGCTTCCACTCCTTCACTGCCCATCCTTGTGAGCTCACACCAACCCCAGTCAGCTCACAACACATTTCTTCTCACTTGTGCACAAATCCTGGGGTTTTCAACCCAAGGGCACACTGTCCTTGCTGCCTGTTGCTCTCCATCACAGCTGGAAGTTCCTTCATCCCTGAGGCTGTGCCACCCAGCACAAAAGGCTCTTCAAAAGAACTTCCCTACCCCATAAAAGATGCCATAAGGTTGACCTTGAAGGATGAGACTGCCTGTGTGTTATTTTAAGGGTTCTGTGCAAATTTAAGGGGGCAGCCAAGCCAAATGCAGCCATCTCCTCTCTCCATCCTTAAGTATCTCACTAAACTATCCAAGTCCATCTGAGTGATTATTGTTGGGATATGAGAAGCCAGGCTTATAGTCTGTGTAGTAACTGATCTCTTCCAGCAAGGCAGCAGAAGGATCTATGTTAAGGACAACAAGGTTGAAAAAGGAGGGGGAAAAAAGCCACCTGACAACCCAGGCTTCCCAAAGCTCCAGCAAACACCACTGCTTTGCCATCAGCCTCCTCCCCCTGCCGACAAAAGCTGGAAGGGAGGAAGAAATGCAGCTGCCAAGAGCTCCAGCTGTCACAAGGATGCCAGAACCTTGTTATTGTGGTATTCAGTGTGTTCATTTTTTTTTCCTAATGAGAGAGTGAGAGCTGGAACAGCCCCAAAAGGGATGCTCT
This sequence comes from Cyanoderma ruficeps, assembly GCA_008694505.1. Classification (NCBI taxonomy): domain Eukaryota; kingdom Metazoa; phylum Chordata; class Aves; order Passeriformes; family Timaliidae; genus Cyanoderma; species Cyanoderma ruficeps. The sequence continues at coordinate 228,249 of VZDJ01000116.1, forward strand.
GGAGGAAAATGCTGTGCTCTTGCTGGTGGGTTCACCTTGCTGGAAACCCTGCATCCCAACCAGAGGCTGCTGGCTGTTCTTCCACTACAAGGAAAGGCTAGTTGAGGAGAAAATCAGGAGGAAAAAAAGCACAGAAAAGAGGTTTTCACTCTGATGTGAGGAAGGATGTGGGGTGACCTAATTGTGGCCTTCCAGTGCCTGAAGGGAGCCTGCAAGAAACATGGAGAGACTATTTTCAACAGTAATGGCTTTACACTGAAAGAGAGGAGCTTTAGACTAGATATTAAGAGGAAATTCTTCTCTGTGTGGGTGGTGAGGCCATGGCACAGGCTGCCCAGAGAAGCTGTGGCTGCCCCATCCCTGGAGGCGTTCAAGGACAAGCAGAACAGAACCTGAAGCAACCTGGGATAGGGGAAGGTGTCCCTGTCTGTGGCAGGGGGGTTGGAACGAGATGATCTTTAAGGTCCTTTCCAACCCAAACCATTCAGGAATTCTCTGATTTTTGCACTGTAAAAAGCAACTCCTCAGTTTGCTTTGTGCTTCACTGTTAACTGTGAATAGTTTGGGAACAAATATTTATAAACTGTCTGAAGCAAGGCAATTTATGGCCAGCTTGGAAAACTGCCCTTGCTTCTACATGAGTGTTTACCACACTGCAGACTGCTCCACAGAGCAGCTTTTCCTGAATGTTATTTATATGGAATCCTATGGCTCTCTTTCCCTCTCCCATCTGTAACAAGCGTCAGACAGGTTGAAAATCCAACTGTGGGCACTGGAGCCAAAATGATTTAACCAGTCCCTGTTTTGTGTAATCCTTTTAATGCCCAGAAAGCCAGGCACCACTGCAAGGAGCTGCCCTCACCCACAGCTCATCAGTCATGCAAGGACGTGGAGCTCTGAGATGCTCCATTGTTTTTTGGTTCATATTTCAGCCAAAGTGTTTGTGATGTTTCATCTTTTGAACCAGATGAGGGAGAAAAAAAAATAAAATAATTAAAGACTCAAAGAGAAATTGAGAAATCACCAGTAACACTGTCTGCGAGTTTTCTACTTTTCAGCCAGCCTTTCTTTAAAAACACAGGAGTAAACTAACAATTTACATGCCGAAGGATGAAGAATTGAAAGCAGTACTGATGTAGGCACCACATTATTCAGGACTAAGCACTAACCACATGTCTCAACTGGATAACAAACCTGAAACTCTTCTGCATGGCCTGAAGAAATTCAGTATTTTTTTTTACTAGGTAGTTAAAGCCTCCAACTTAGTCACGTATTAGCTACATCACTGGAGTAATTTTCTTCCTGATGAGGTTTTCAAACATCAGTAAGAAGGACCTGCTGTTGACTGCCTGCAAAGACAACTTGTGAGGGAGGAGTAGGAAGTCCATTCCCACACGCTCCCAGCCAGCAGGGATGGAATGACACTTCCCTGATGGTCCTTTTCTTCCCCCTTTTTTCCCACCCATTCCCCCCAAAATGATGTTGCTCTTTTGAACTGCTGCATAATCTCCTGAGAGGGCCAATTCCAGCTGCTCCTGCCAGGTAAGATTTACAGGATGGAGCTGCAAATCCTGACATCCTTCATACTCTTTCCCAGGCATTTCCACAAGGAGTGAAAAAAGACAATTTATCCTATAAACAATTGTTTGTAATGTTACATGTTTGCATAATGAGATATATGTGCCTCTCACTGGAGCTGTGCTTATTCTTGCAGCAAACCAGTACCTCCACAGATACCTTCCCACTTTCCAGAACAGCTTCTTCATCGTCTGAACCTCAGGCTCTGGAGGATCAGCCTTCACCCAAATACTCTGATGCTAACCAGGAACTTTATTCCTTTCTATACAGGCAGTGACGCATGTAACCAGCTTAACAAAAATACCTTTCCCTTCCTAGGGATGTTTATGTGACTTAATGCATGTCTAACTTCCCCTGGCCTACTGGATGATTTGAAGTAATTTAATTCAATTTTATACCCCCATCTTCATAGCGATTAGGAAACATTCATCCTGTAGAAATGTTCCTTTTTCACTTTACATGGCTCTAATAAAAAAGCCAAACATGACACCTGTGTTAGCACCTTGGCATCACTGCAATTTTAGTAGCAGTTTAATTGGTGTCTGCTTTTCTTAAATTCATCTATCTCCATAATTGATTTCATGCTAGAACATTACAACTCCCATAAATCACTTTTTGGACTGCTCAAGATGATCACACAGCTGCAGTGGAGTGCTGTGTCCATGCACCATGCAGATAGAAGGAAGAACAGCAATTTTTACTTGGGGGAAGGAAGGAACATGAACAAAACCCCAGGTTTACATTTCAAGCTGTCAAGTGAAGTGATACCAGACTGCAGATAAACACACTCCAGCCTCTTCGTAGTCCAAAGTGTGCCTCTAAACCCCTGCACTTACCCAGATATATTCCATGGTTCTGGAGCAAGGTCATGATAATGGCATCATACACACAGGTAATAATTTAAGGAGGATGACAGCAAAAGATTAGAAAGGGAGGGTAATTCAACAGACCTCCTTTGCCACTAGTTCTTCCCATTTATAGCAAGTGCCCCAAGCATGACCTTGTAGAGACTCTTCTGCAGTTAATTACTCACTGAGCCAACTGATGAGTAAGAGCCTGTCCATGGATTCTCCAGGGCTGCTTTGTTCTTGGGTAGCACTTTGTAAATGTATTTAAACTTCCTTTTATGAATAGCACACACAGGTGATTCAGGATGTGATTTCAGGGTGTTTATAAGTTCCCAATATCTTAAGGCTAGAAATAGGCAAGAAAAATCACACTCTTCTGCCTGGGGTGGGCAGATCTTTTCCCCACTGACAGCTTGAGCCTTCCATCTATTCTCACTCGGACATAACCATAAATCACAGCTTATAGGAAGAGTTCACCAGTATCAGACATGAAAGCTAAACTCATTAAAAAACCTGCAGCAAAATCCCTGTTGACGAGGCCTTGTAAGAAGTAGAGGACTAATGAAAATATGCTCTCAATAACACATTCTTGGATTACACTGGAATAAGTGGAAAAATTCTCCTCTGAAGCAGACTTACCTTGGCTGTTCTCTGAAGACAAAGTTAAGGAATGCAGTAGAAGTTGTGAAGGCAGTAGGATCAAAACCTACTTTATCAGTACAGTGGAAAAAAAAGTTCTTTATCTGCCTTTAAGGTGACTTTTAATAAGGGAATCTTACAGAATTATAGAATGATTTGGGTTGAAAGGGACCTTAAAGCTCATCCAGTTCCACCCCGTGCCACAGGCAGAGACACCTTCCACTAGACCAGGTTGCTCCAAGACCCACCCAGCCTGGTGTTCAGTGTTGGTGACAAAGTCACAGGAAACCTGAGTATGTACTGCTGTTTGTCCTGGTTGAATGAAAGATTTTCTCTTGAAATATCCAGTTTAAAGAAACAAACACCAGGCACTGAAGCAACACAGCAGAGCACAGAAGGGAAAGGTGCAAACCAGCACTAAATCCAAATATAAAAGGCAGTAACATCACAAAGGAACGCTGTGCTTATGGCTAAGATGCCACAGCACTGATTGTTCAACTTGCCTGCTCAAACTCTTCCATGTCCACCTCGCCGTCACCGTTCAGATCAAACATCTTAAAGGCGATTTCAAAATTCCTCTGAGGAGCTACATGAAAAACACAACAAAACACAAAAAAAGTTAACAAACCTACAAAAGCTCAATTAAAAAAAGGGCACAAGTTCTGAATGACATTTTCCAAAGAGCACAAGTTTGAATGATGTTTTCCAAATGCAATTTTACTTAATTCTTTCAATTTTAGTAAGGAAATGTGGCTATTGGGAACCTCTAGGTATGACCTTCATGGTGCTCCTTTTACCAAAGGTCTTGACAAGGAGTTGTGAGGAAGAGATATTTCCTGGACATTTTTTCTGTTTATAGGTGAAAAAAGCTGGAAAGCAAGATGCTATCGGATATTTCTAATGGCAATCAACAGAAAATGGTGCTGCAGCGAGAGCTCCAACCTGTTCCATGCAGTCGAACACCAGTTTGGCCAGAGATGTTCCTCAGGCACTGCACTCCCTGTGCTTCCCCATGGGTGAGGAGCAGACCTGGAATCTGGGCAGTTCTCAGCTCTTGCCTCGCTGTATAAATTTAAACAAATCATGACCACCCTGTCTCAGCCCAGTCATGACATTGAGATAAGGTGTGGGCTGGAGCTCACGAGCTGAGACGCCGCTGCACCTTATTTTTCATTGCATTTAGTCTGTGCTGTCACGGTTTATTTAGTCAGAACTGCAAAAGCATCATTTCCCAGCCAACCACACTCTTTTCCCTGCATCCCACCATGGAATTTCAGTACATTTCCATTTTGGGCTCTGTAACCCATCACCATTTGAAGCTACAACGCAGTGCCACAATTTTTTCCCAGATTAAGTTAATATATGAGGATTTATCATGCTCTGCTACTTTCAAATACACACCTCCTACAGGATTTGTGGTGTTTGCTGGGATTTCTAGGGAATCCTCGAGGCTATAACTAATGCTAAGGCTGTCATCTTCAACGATCAGTTAAAACTTAGCTCCTTTCTTCATTTCCCACCCAAATTTAATGTAGATCACTGGTGGGGTTCATTCCTCTTTAACCTCATCTGTGCAATTAACTTTTAATACTTCCTGTGGATGCTCAAAGAGTAATGACGTTTTGCATCCTTCTTGTGGGAAGGCACTTCCCAAACAGGGGTGGGAGAGGGGAGACAAAGAGGAATCACTCAGACAAAAGGAAATTAATATGGAAAGAACTGAACTGGATTTTGGATGTTTGTTACAGCTCCAGTTCCAAACTTTCACACTGTGTTTTCTCCTTGCTCTAATAACAATTAGCACTTTATGAGGAAAAGATTCAGCAGACAGGTTAATGAATCCCCTTTTCCCAAACACTTTGTGCCCAAAATAGATGAATAAGGGCATTGGGGCTGATGGCAGGGACAGCCTGTCACTACCTGCTTGATATACACAGCACACGTGGTCCTGCTGTTATCATCCCTGCATTTCCAATCTCCCCCTGCCAATTCATCGGGCTTGGAATTCCAGACACCACGTGCAGGAGGAACGTCTCTTGTGACCACAGCCACTGGCCAGCAGCACGTGGTGGGTCATCCCCCCTTCCACACACAGCCCTGCTGTGCCTCCACACAGCTCCTCCCTCCTGCCTGCTGGGAGGGGGACACCTCCACTCACTGTCCTTCCTTAGCTCAGTGTTAATTGACCTGGGGACAGCCAGTCCCCAGCACCACCTTCATAATCCCTCCAATGATACACTGAATTTAAGGGATTAAGCCTCCTCTGTATCCATCCAGCATTTCCAGACTGATTTCCCATATTCTTGAAGAGGAGCAAGCTTCCAACTACCCCCTTAATATTTCAATGACATGTGCAATTTTATTCACTTTAACTGCAAGTACTGCCTGAAAGCCTGGAGGTAATTTCTTCTTAGTTGCCACAAAATCTGGCATGATGGAAATGTTGTTTCCTCTGTCAGGAAGAGGAAAAACAGACAAAACTCTCATCTAGTTACAAAGTTCTAGGAAAAAAGCAATCAACGCATATTTCTTACCCCATTTTCTCTACCAGAGTATGATATTTATTTAAAGATTAGGAAATTTGTTACTCCTTGTGAAAAACTGTCACAGGTTGAGGTTCCCCCCCTCCTCTTCTAAGGAAATACATAAACCCAGATCCCATTTGTGCAGACACGTGGTAAACAGAGTAAAATACTCACTTGGCCCTCACAAGGACCATTTCTCTCCTTTTCCATCTCTGAACGTACATTTCCATAAGCAGTGTACCAAAGCCCCAGAGGAGAACACCTCCAAAATTTAAATGAGCAGTTTAGCATCAAAAATCTGCAGGGTGAGTATTTTTTAAAGACAGGGAAGGGTGGCTTTAAATTGGCAAATTCAATTACTTCATTCCTTCAGCTAATAAATGACACGGCTGGTTTCTTCCTTTGATCTATATATCCAGCTCCAATTACCTGTAATGACACTTCAATCCAAACAATGTGACCCCGAGCCAGGGGAACCAGAGGGCACTCGAGACAATTAGCTCATCCCACTCCTGTTCAGGAAGGAATGTTCATTAGAGATGTACATCCCTGATGTCCAGGACTGGATTTATGGGGCCTGGGTGAGATGATTTCTGCCTGTCCCCTTGGCTGTGATGCTTCTGACCAGGATTTATGGGGGAAGAGTTGCCCTGACAGCAGCCAACCCCACTGTGCCCACCTTGCCCATTACCTCAGCCTGCACAACCTCCATTTCCCTTCCTTTTCCTGCACTTACATCCTTCAGACTTATAGACCATAAAAGCAGCAGACCCAGATTGCCCAGCTAAATTTAGCCTTCCCCCCTTCCGCTCTTTTATTTTGCCCCCCAACTTTACCATTCCCAGCTGCAGCATCTCTAAATTCCCCCGCTGCCTCCATAATTAGGATGCCTACAAACAAACCCCACATTCCTCCTGCAGTGGTTTCCAAAGCCATTTAAAGGACAGTTTAGTTTTCATATGGCACGATGCCTGTCTTGATAAGGGAAAACCACCTCTGGATTTCCCCCAAGTGCTCTGCTGCATTCCCTGCTCTCTCTGATTGTGTGAGCTGTCTCCTCGCCATCATTTTTGACATTATTAAAAACTGAGACTGTTCCATTGCAACTGATTTCCCTTGGTCAACAAGGCTGAAACTGGTCAGGGCAACCAACTGCAATTTCTTTTTTAGCTTTATTTCTATCTTTAGATGTTCAGGAGGATCTCCCAAATCATTAACATGAAAGCATGGAATGGCTTGGGTTGGAAGGGACCTTAGAAATCACCTATTCCAAATCCCTTCCATTAGGCCAACATGAGGGAAAACAGGGTATTGAAGCTCACACCATTATCAGTGAATTCCTAGCTTGGAAATATATGGACAGATCCAGTTGAAATGATCCTTTAGATCCATAATTCCATCAGCTCTCCATGCTGAGCTGCTTTTTCCACTAACTCGGGATTTAGTGCAAAGAGCAATTAACATTTTTCTTGATTAATTTGTTTCAATTAAATATTTGGGGACAGAAAGAGACCAAGTAAAGCACAAGCCAAACACAGGAATGTTAGAGAGATGAGTGTCCTCCACCAGCAAACAAATAACAAGCAGCAGCACTGACCACGTGAAAAACCCCATCAGGGTAAAGCCCCCGGGAAGATCTGAGGGATGAGATGGGTTGATTAGGCATCTTTAAGCCAATTATGCCATTTTAAGCTATTTTCAATTATTCAATGGACCAATTTGCAGCACTCAATTGCTCTTTACTGCCCTGTACTCTCAGCAGAAGCGATGCACTCTGAAAGACATTAAAAGCTCGCTGATGAGAAAGGCCACATTTCCTTGGTTTTGTGCTCATTTGGGATCTTCTCTTTCCCAAAACTCAACATTCCACCCTTGGAGACACTTCTCAGCATCTCTCTCCCTCTGACCTCCAGCAGTGGAACTGCATTTTAGGAAAACAAAAGTCTTAACACCCTTTTGGAGAATATCCATTGCTTCCTTCTCGTGGAGCTGGGAATTTCTTTGGCAAAGCAGGGTGATTTTTTGGCGACGTGACTTACAGGAAGAAAAACTTCTGGCTACTCCTTTAAAAAAAATGGAACATCTTGCCTTTTGGTGGGAATTTATACACAAATCAGTTCATGACTCCCAAGGCTTAATAGCTCCTCAAGCAACTCCAGTGTGGGAAGAAAGATTAAGAACTCAGTTGGGAAAAATAAGTCATTTGGAGTTAAATATCCTATGGTTGCTTCTTTTCCATTTATCCCCAAAATTAAGAAAAATAAATGTGCAAAGGCCACAGTACCCTGAAAGTGAATCAATCCCAAATTAACAGTGCTGAAGTAGACAGCTATCCATAGAATACAGATGGCTGAGTCTCAGCTGCAGTAAATATAGGGGAAAAACCCATTAAACCTAATGTTGCAGATATTTTCCTTTCAAATTATTCCATCATTTCAGAAAGTGAATCCAAATCATACCAAGTTGGGGTTTTTTTAATGTTAATCAACCCAGAAATGTAAGTAACAGGCAGCTAAAAAAACTGAGCCCACAGCACAGACACTGAGCCACAATATCATCCGTTTTAGTAGAAGGATCAGAATTAACTCTGAAATAATGCAAGTGTGTAATCTTGGGATACAAGGGAGAAATTGATCCCTGGGAGAGAGATGAGGCCACGGCAGAGGTTGCCCAGAGAAGTTATGGCTGCCCCATCCCTGAACCCCCCCATCCTATCCATCAGCCCATCACATCACACAAACCCAAGGGACGAAGAGATAAACAGAGGAAGACCAGGTGAAGGCTGACAGAGCCTCCCATGCTCTAATCTGAGTTTTCAAATCACTTGGGAACATCCCAAACTGCCAACTGTGAAAAATCATTCCCATTTCTGTTCTTCTGTCCTTCAGCATTAGCACAAGTGGGATGCCAAACCAGAGAGCTCTCCCTCTGCCAGGAAGCAAGGGGGGTTGTGTTCGGAAGCTGGGATATTCCTTGGAAGATGCTGCTCAGATACATCTTGGAAATGCCACACACCAGTGACTGGGCTGGCAGAAAGGTAGGAAGACATCCCTGCTCCAAATACTGAGGGTGAGATGGACCCATAGAGAGTCTTGAAAGACTGAAGACAAAATTAACATGAAAGGACTACGAACAAAAATAGTACTATAAACTCAAAGCAACCTTTTCTTATAGAAATGAGCCCCAAGGCACAGCAGGATTAAACCACCATTGGTGAGGTAACAGATTTCACTCGAGGAAGGGATGGGGCTGAAGACTTTCCTGTCAGCTCGGAATAATTTAGGCAGAATAGTCATGGGGCCAAAGGGATCCTGGAGATCCCAGTGTGGGAGAAGAAGTCCCGCCATTCCAGGGACACTGAGCTCAATATCTGGCCAGAACATAATTTCCAGAGTTAGATGGTTTGGAATTTATTCCCTACATACAGGACAGAGAAAAAATAATGGGGGTGAATCTATCCTAAGTGACAGTTACCTGCTCTGATGGGAGAAGGAGCTGCAGGTCTGCTCCGAGAGCCCTGGCAAAAGGCTAATTACTGTGGCTTCAGCCAACGTTATTTAACTCTCCTGCCAGGAGAATTAAATCCAGACACAACAACAGTCCAACTGTGGAAACAGCATCAATTTATTCTTTCAATGCCCACCGCTCTTCAGTACCTGTTAATGAAGGCAGAATTAGTGTGCCTCGACAATGGACCCCATGTGCTGGGAAACTGCAGTCACTGGTGATGGAAAAGGTCTTTTTCTCCTTCCTCCATTTGTTTTCCAAGTCCCAAAGCAAAGACCTCTTTGGTCAGGGAAGTCATGTCTTTGTTTCCTATAACATTCGAAGGATCCAGGGGAAATTCCATCAGAATTTGCTCATCTTTCTACCTCTGCCTGGAAACACGAGGAGCAGCTGAAGCAACAGAAACCGTGGAGTTTCCTCAAGGCCCCTCAGCTCTCATTGCCCTTAACAGAAGGCTGACTTTCTGAGGGAGCTAAAAGCTATTTTATTAGTGGTTTTAAAAATAAATTTTCACAGAAACACAGCAACCGATGAGAACAGACAGTGCTGGAGTGAGAAATGGCTCGTAAATAAGATACGGTGACAGACTCATTTTCTGAGCAATGTGCAAACAGCTGCCTGAGAGCAACATGAAATGAAGCCTCCAACCCTCTCTCCTCCTCTCACTCCCCATTTCACAGAACTCAGCTGGAGGGAGCTTCAGGTCAAGCTGCAAAGACAACTGAAACAAAGAGTTTGGGGAAGCACTCCCAAAGTCTGGCTGAGGACAATGACACAGAGCCCTCGGAGCTTCTTGTTTCCCAAGGCTCTCATTGATCAGTTTGGAGTCCAGTGAGCCCAACCAGACCATGATGTCTCTCCCCATCACTCTCCCTCCTGCCTCCCACCCCCAGACCCAATCTTCCACCCCCCTTTTTGATTATCCTGCTTAGTTCTCAACATGCCACCTTTCTTTCCCAATATTTATTTGGTTTCATCTATTTGATGCTATCTACAGCTCCACCGTGTCCAGACAGTTCCTTAATGTTTGGGTTATTTAAGCAACACAAGGAGAAAACCAATATTGAACTGTCACATTTAAGATTTACTTTCCTCATTCTATTTATTTCCTAGGGAAAAGAACCCAGAATCAGGAACTACTGGATTCCTGCAAGGCAATGTTCACAATTCAGAGAGTAAACCAGTGGGGTGCAACAGTGAGTTTTCTATTTAGCCACAGGGCAAGGTTTGGTTGGAAGTGTATTTTGCAAAAGCAAATGCTTTAAAAATGTAACCCAAACTATTCCCCTGGGGAATCACTGACTAATGGGAGCTCCAGAGACTTTCCTCCATCTTCAGTAATCATTTAGCAAACTCCTCAAATGTCTATAAGTCAGCCTCAAAGTCCTGGAATTTTTTTTCCTCTCCTTTTCTTGTTTTGAAAGTTCCTGGCTTGCCCACCCTTCACATGGCTCCTCAAAGCCAGTTCTATCTCCTCATTAATCTAACTCCCCCGTAATTGTGGACACACTCTAAAGCCCAAGAACAAGAGGAAAAAAACCCTGTCCCTCCCTCACAGCCTCCAAAACAAGGCTGGCTGCTCCTCCAATGCAAGGTGGTCCTTTTCTTTTATTCTCACAACAAACAAGTTAAAGCAAAGCAAGAACAATTTCTCTAACTGCTGCCTGTGGAAGCACATGAAATTAATTTTGTGCCCTGTGTACTTGATTAGGGGGTTGTTTGCCAGCACAACCATAACCAGCACAACCATAAAAACAAGGGCAAGATTGTTTTGCAAATCACACTCAGTAATGTGATACCAGAGGTTTGAGAGTTCATTGTCATCTATGGAGGCTCAGATGAAAACTCCTTGTTACACAAGTGAATACCCAGGATCATTTCAGCACAGCCCAGATGCATGTAAGAAAGGAACAGCAAAGATCTTAAGAGCCAGGTCTGAGACTCAGTCAAATAAAAAAAAGCAGATTAAAGTCATAAAACAAACTCACTGGCTTGAACCAGCTTTATCTCTCGGTTTGTTTTCACAACATGAAGGTCACACACAAGTCTGCCCCTGCCACTTCCATCTGACAACAAACAAGACCTTGAGCATTGCTGCTTCCCAGGAATAGATCCTCAGTAAATGAAGAGTTGCCTCTCATGTCTCCTATTACAACATGCAAGAACATGGGGGGAGAATAAAGCACCTGTTGCTGTGACAAAACATCAGTGCCTAAAGCCAGCTGACTCCCTGAACAGCACCGGGCAGGCACCAGTGGGCTCTGCAGGTAACTGGGGAGCAGCCAGTTTTTTAATCCCATAAATCAGGTCAGCATGGAATAGATACTTATAAGATTAGATGGTCAAGTTTTCTCTTTCTAAATCTGAAAATAATATGTCTCCAGTTCATTTGGACAGTGGCTTATTTCCCCTTACCCCACATTTTCTAATGGGGCTGAGAAACTGCCATTGACTTTCCTGTTTATGAGACAGCACCTTCTAAGCAGTCAGAGAAGCTCTGCAAATGAGGTTTTGAGCTTGACTTCCACGTGAAGAAAGTCTAGAAATGCCATTTGACATTATCAAAGGCTTCAGTTTCACTGGTTCTTGCCAGCAAAGCAAACTTTTTAGTGCTGGCACTCAGAGTGCAGATGACTTTGCTGGAACAGATTAGCAGATCACAGAAATATCACAAATGCAAGTCAAGTGCAGCAGGGTGAAAAGACAGAAGGTATCTAATGATACTTGTTGAAATGTAAACAGCTTAACTTCTCTCCTCATTGGATTACATCACTCACAAACCTGAGCTCACTCAAGTGAAAATACAGCTGGAAAAGGGAGTTTGGAGAGGCGTGAAAACAGTGAAAAGCTGGAGATCTGCGTTCATCCAAATCCAAGAATATCACATGAACGCGGCTCAAGAACACGTCTCCATTTACAGATCTGAACAGCAGGTCAAGTGACTCATTAAAAAAAATTTTGTCACATTTCAAAATGAGAAATAAATCTTCAGAAGTCATCGACCTGCTTGTCTTCCTGAAGCACTGGAAGCTCAGTCTAAACCAGATGAAGCAACAGCAATTACTCAGCTCAAGTTGCAGGCAATCAAGAAGGCCTTTTAGGGAAATATATGTCAACAAGCTATTGTTTGTGAACCCTGAAAACTTAAAAAAAGAAAAGAATTGCAGGGAAAATCCCTGCTGTACTTACTGGAAAGGACCGTGGTGAGGAAGATGTAGTCGGAAAAAGAAATGAGTCCACATTCTCCGAGGGCGTAGAAAATGCTGTCCTCGTCGGCAAACTTCTCCCTCTCCTGGGATAACTTCTGGTCATCCACCCGAGCCACACCCCAAAGAGAGGACACAAAGCACCAGATTAAACAGAGAAATGGAAAGCTTGATTCGTGTCCTTAGCACCAACAAGCCATTCCATGGACACACACACCCCTACTATCTCCATCCATATCCAGTGGACCTTTTCCAGCCTTTGGATCTGCTCAGGAAAGTTCTGCAAAGGTCGGTGCTTCCCCATCGCAAATGAGGGATCAGGAATTGCACGGGATTCGTTGGTAGGTTCAGCCCAGCTGAAATACACATAAATAAAACTGTGGCCATTTTGCTCAAAATCTTTGAGATTAGTGGTAAAAACCACAGACTTTAATACAGGATTCAAAGAGGAAATCGTTGTATTTCACTGACAGCTTCTTAGTTGCAGAAAGGACTCAAGAAAGGACTTTTTGACATGAATATAAAGTCTGATCAAAGTTATCCAAACCGTGAGTGTGCATGAGCTCACAGGAAGGACCGGGCCTGAAACCAAACTCAATCTCCCTCTTGCTCCAGTTCTTTTCCATTTATCAGCTCACAATATCTTACTAAGCTAAAAACTCAGAGTCCCTTTGATCTGCAGAACCCCCAAAGGCTGAAAAGGATCCATAAAACTGTTAGGGAATCCACGCTGGTGACCCACTTTAAGGACACAGTAGGAGGAGCACACGCACACACAGAGGAGAATTAAATTAATACAGAGGAGAGTAGGGGTGGGTGAGGTTATTCCATGGAAACCAGGCCATGCAAGCACACGCAGGCACGGTGAAAGCAAGGCTGGATTTAGGAATGGTTTTAGGAAAAAACCACCGACAAACACCACCACACGAGGGTCCAGCTACACAACTGTCCCCCACCGTTACCTCTGTCTAGCGGAGATCCCATCATATACAAGACAAAGGAAAGAAAACTGGTTACCCAACAATAAAACAAGCAGGCAAAACATCACGTCAAGTTGAACGGTTAGGCTTGCCAAGAGCAAGGAAAGTTTGGAGCAACCAGGTGGTTGCTGTGACTGGAAGCCTACGGAGATATCCCAGCAAGTGTTAGCTCAAGGCTTCTCCACTGTCTGCAGCTGATGCGTCTCATCCACCTCAGGTTTTTGTTGTTTTATTTTCTATTTTTTGAGAGGGAACTCACCATTGTATGTGACTGCAGAGTGGGGATGAGCTCAGCTAATAATTTAGATGAAAATTTAACCTGTATCTGGCTTGGAAACCACAAGAAAAAGAGACAAAAATAATCATACAGATCACCAAAAAACCAGTTTCCAGGGAAAAACAGTTCAGCTCTATTGATCACATAAAATTGTTCCCAGTAACTCTGCCTTTACCACCTGGAGAGCACCAGGAATTTAATAAGAGGTGAGTCACTACCAGCAGACAACATGCTAATGGCCTTCATTTGATGCAAGTTAACAGCCATTTATGTTTATGGGGTACCAAGTTGAAATATCATTTCCTCAAAAAATGCTTTTGCTTCCATTCCCATCGAGATGGATCCGAAGCAAAAACTACCATCAGTTGATGCTGATGTTAAGAACAAACATCTGGTTTTCCTTTGAACCAGAAGCAGAATCTGGGGAGAAAGCAGCTCCCTGTGATTGCTGCTGGAGGTGTTGCCAGCAGCATCTCACCTGCTCCTGTGATTTATTGCCTCTCCCTCTGATTGCCTCTCTTGGGCAGCATTGATCATAAACTAGCTATTAGCATCTTGCTCAAAGAATCCTGTGAAAAAGTTCCAGAAGGTGGTTTATTAATTTTTATGGGTTTCTTTTCTGCACTTAAAATTCATAGTCAGCATCAAACAGCCCAAAATATTCCTCAAAAGAGGAAAGCACATCCCTAGACTAGCAATAAGAAAGGACATTAAATTAGTTGGTCTCTGAAATATAAAGACAGATGGGAGGGAGAAGCATTTACCCGTTTGCACCTTATTATGAGCAAACATAGAAAAAAAAGTTATTTATTTATATTAAAACCAGCATCTGCTTGTCACTAACCCAGAGAACCCAAGCTGTAACTACAGTGCTCAGCTGCCTGTAGCTCATGGAAAAGGGAATTTCTCCCACCGATTTTAAGAGAAAATAACAACTGCCCTGATCAATCAGATTTTCAGGTTCCCAGGAGTAGAACAGAAGCTCTAAACATTTCTCTCATTCATTTTCCTCTGTCTCAGTGAGAAGCTGTGACTGCTTTCCATGAACTTTGTGGGAAGCTCACCCCATTATTGGAAAGGCTCAAAGCATCCTTTTCCCAGGAGTTGCTCCCCACTGTGAAACATTATTGCAAGGAATTATATATAAGCTCCAGGAAAAATAATATAAAACAAATCAATCTACCTACTTCACAAAGCACAATATGGGCTGTTGTCATCCCTCAAGGTTCAAGGTGGTTGACCCAAGGTCAGTCCTCACTAACACCTCCCTTTCCACATGCCACCTTCCTTCCAGCACACTCCCATTCAGCCAGAAAGGTAATGCATGGTATCAGAACAGGCAGGGAAAAATCCCTTTCCAAACCTCCACCTTCTTTTAGAGACAAGTCATCTCTACAAATTAATTATCCACACCCTTTTGTATCTGAGTACAAGGTAATTCTCGAAGTGCCCAGTTAAAACAGTCAAATGTCTTCCACGTAACATTTTTTCCATGTTAAATCCACTCCCCAGATTAGAGTAATTGGTTAAGATCATTCAGCACACCCCCAAAAAACCCATTTAAACCCCAGCATTCACAAGTGAGCAAGCCATGGGGAACGCTTTACAATTATGATGTATTTTTAAATCAAGCAGTAGATTCATATTTAACAAGCACACAGACGAGCAGACATCCAAATTAACATGTAAAATGAAAAAGAATTCCAAATAACTCACTGCTTTTGGCACAAGCATGGCTGTGTAAGTTCAGTGAGAAGCCACCAGTGGAACAAAACTCGTGACAGGTGTACAGGCAGATTCTCTTATAGTTCCAGACAACAACAGGTCATAAAACTGACTCAAATTCAAGATACAGGGCTGGGTTTGCCCTTCCCAACTCAGACTCCAAGCTCAATCAGCACCAAGATGTGGTTTAACAGACCAATGCGGTGACCAAGCTTCCCCAAACCCACGTGCTAGAGGAAAAAGTTGTGTGCTGCATGCAGGCAACTCCCCAGAGATTTTTTATGTACAGGCTGGCTGCAAAGCACCCAAAGACACATCACAGACTTCACATATTCCACCCCAAAATCTGCTGCTGGAGCCTCCCTTAAGTTAAGGACATGGTACAGCTTCCAAGTAACAAAGGATTGGTGGAAAAACCCCACAGAATCCTTACGTTCCTCACCAAATATTACCTTTATTTTGGATTTTAAAATTGTTTACCCAGGGCTAAAATTGTTTATCCAGTGAGGAGTGTAACATGGCAATACTGAATTACGTAAATCTGAAAAACAAAGGTGTATTTTTACACATGGAGGGATGCCTTCTCTGCAGAGGCAGACACGGACAGATGGTGCTGGTGCTCCCATTCCTAATGCAGGTCTGGAAAAGCCTGACCAACTAAATCCCAGCAGCTTCACTTCATCTGGCATTCCAGAAACTACAGCATTTAATTTGGGAAGAACACATTCTTGGGAAATCCCTCAGAGCTGCCAGTTTGGGTTTCCATCTAGAGAAGGAAAGGACATTTTGGGCATGTTTCTTCCTGTAACTTATGTTTCGGCACCACATTTGCACTTCCATGAAACAAAGCTTCAGGAATTTATCAGCCCTATGTGACCACTTACACCTTCCAAAACAATAAAATAAATATCCATGAGAGACAATGGGTATTTCTCCAGAACCAGGAAGCAATTCTGTCAATTAGCAAGGGATTTTTACATGAAGAATAAATCACCTTTTATTGACAAACATCATAGTTACTCACTTTGTTCCTTTTGAACATAAACACTTTCAGGTGACCAATATTGTGTGAGCAAATAGAAACCCAGGAGTGTAGAGTGAAGTCACCTGGATGCAAAGCAATTCTCTTTCAGTCCCAGCTGATCACCTCCAGTTACGGAAAACATTAAAATAAGACACCCATTAATGTATTTCTTTTCTGGTTAACTGTAGGCATGTAGGAAAAGAAGTCCTATTTGACAGCAGGACAGGCATGGATTATTGCAGCTCCTCCCAAACAGGGCTGTTGAAAATCCAGGGAAATAAATACTAAGGGACTTGGTAACAGACAAGGGAAAACTCTTAAAAAATTCCAGTGCAAATCAGCTTGCTTTTGCAATTAGAAATATGAATGCTTTCAACTCTGTCTGCATCAAAACACTGAAGTGAAAAAAGGAGGATTTTAAATTTTGCTCTTTAAGATTTAAAGTTTAAAGAGTCAAAGCCATGTATCTAGAGATTTCAGGCACCTCACTTTAAGAAAACTGAAGAAAAAAATAAAAAGGCCTTCAGGATCAAATTTAAAAATTGAGCCTTTCAGCCCAAATGTTCAAACATCCTTTAAGGCAAAAAAGATGGGGAGGTCCCTCTGCACTATGGAACACAGACAAAAATGGTGCTTGGGGGAAAATTGAGGGATTTAAGAGTTTTTAAAGTCAGTTCTATAATGCGGATGCAAAATAAGTAATTTTAAATGCACTGCCTGGCTTTGTTATATCACTTTTTCTGTATCATTAAATAAGAAAAAAGTGTTTGATGGAAACAGCACAAGGACCTTTTGAAACTTATAAACCTCTTCTAGCCATGGGAAAGCTCACATTATGTGGAGCCACTAGGAATGATAATTTATTATGGAGTCTGCATACCAACACAGGCAAACACAAACAGGTTCTCCATGGCAAATTGTGGTGGCTGAGTGCTGACCTAAGAAAATGCTTTAAATTTACTGTTGGCAGATAATACTGCATAATTGGCACATAATATCTTTCAAGAGTATAGTTTTATCAAAAGGTTTTAAAAACTTTTGATTTTGGGGGGTTATTTTATCTGTGTATCAACAGAGGGGCACAAAAATACAGAGCTGGACATGGGTGAGGCTGTCCTGCACATTGTCTCATTCTACATTTGAGCACATCCAGAGAATGAAAACCTGGGCAGCAATTATTACTGCAGGTGGACTCCTGAGACTGGAAAGAGAAATCTGCATTCCCTCCCTTCCAGCAAGGCTGTAAATATTCAAACCACCCTTCAAACAAAGGGCACCTGAAATGCAAGGCCAGCATTCTGTACAACCCAGAAAATCAACGACACAGACTTTCCCGACCCTTGGCAGGCAGCGGAGCCACTCATGCAAGGGAGAAACCCCTGCAGAAAAAGCAAATAGGAAATGCCTTGGAAAAGGGACAGTCTACACTTGTGCTCCCCTCAGCCCTCTGCAGGGTAATCAAATCACAATCTGCAGGACCACTGGGGCATTTTGCATTGAAATTTAATGGGGAGGATTAAAATTAGGGTCCTTGATGGCCCACATCAAGCTCCTAAAATGAGCTGAGTTTTGCCACTTTTGAATTTAAACGGCTGTTTAGGTCCCTGATGGAAATTGTGATGCTGCTCTCCCTCATCTCAGCCTGCATTACCAAGATGAACTCGTGTTCATAACGCACTGCGCCATCTCTCAGGCAGAAATCTCAGTGTGAAGGAACCTGAGGAGGAAAATAATAATTCTCTATAAAAACTGATTATTAAAAATTGCCTCAGTTGATGAGGTTGGGGCTGTACACTTGGTACTCAACGAAATCTTGCCAATTCTCCAATTCTCTTTCCCTCTCTGTCCTTTTTTTTTTACTTCATCTGCTTCTCCTATCCAGATTTTACCTCCTTTTGTAGCCAAGGAGTTCAAGCATCTCCTAAAACATTCCTTGCCACTGTCTCCATCCATACCCCTTCTCCCTACTAACGCCATGGCATCCAAGGACAGAGTTCTCAGAGCTTTGTTTTGTGTCCCTCAAGTATTAAGCTAGCACAAGGAAAACTATCAAAGAAATTAAAGCCAGAAATACCCCAGAATCCATTTTTGATTAAAAGACTGCATACACCCACTGAGGGCCTATTACCAAATTGTTTATTTTTCCCTAATTTTCCCTGTGGATTTCATTAAGGTCACAAAGCTACAGGGCAAACTCAAGTGCTTAGAGATATTTTTCTCTTTACTTACTAATACTGAGTGAACTCCCTTTTGGTTTCTAATTCTTTTTCCTACAAAACATTTTAAGAACTACAACACTAAATATCTTCTACCTAACGTATTCTTTAATACAGTTCACTGTACATAATTCAGTAACTTGAAAAACTCAAGTTTGCAAGTGTAACCTTTCCCAAACCTACACACCTTCAAATAGATGATATTTCCCCAAAGCGTTTGGCCAAGGAATCAAGCTTTGTAGCCTCAAGGGGAAAACACTATTTTCTGACAGAGCCAGCTCTACCACAGACTCATCAAGCTGCAAAATAAGACAAAAGCCTCAGAGGACACTGTGAAACCAGGAGGGCAGGGAGACACACATCTGAGCTTTGCTCAAAGCAGTTCCTGTTAACAGAGCCAGGTATTAATGGTTACCCTCAGGACTGTTCTCTCCACAAGCCAAACTCGGGTGTTCTGAAATAAATCCTTCAGGCTGAGGATCAAGGAGAGCACTCTGGAGTATTTATTAGAGGAGCAGGGAGAAGAGGGGAGCGTACACTGTCCCTTTCACATGAAAAGTGCATATTATGAGGTCTGAAGCACAAACTAATCAAAGCACATGCTGTCTGCTTTGTACCTGCCAGAAATCCTGGTGGGAGGGGAGAGGGTTAGAAAAGGGAAGAAAATGAGGGAATGCTTGGTTACACCAAAAAAAACCCCACAAACCAGAATCAGAATAAAGACAAGTATCAGAGATATTAGCAGCTGGAACAAACACCCGCTGGGTACCTGGAAACCAGAACAACAGAGGACAAAGAACAACCAGAGGATTTTAGTAGGAGCCCTGTGGAAATGAGCAGCAGAGTTAGCAATACAAAAAGGTAACAGCAAGTAGAGCTTTGTTAAAGACAAAACACAAATGTTTGGTGGAGGAGGTAGGAAAGGAAGACACTTGTTCTGTACCTAAAGCAGCCCAGGTGCCCACAGGTATGTTTGTGTGATGTGTTAGAAGCGATTAAGAATTTTCTTTGATTAAATCCAGTTTTATTGAAAAACAAACCAAGAAAACAATTTGCACAGTTCATTGTTCACACAGGTCCCAGCAAACAGGAAAACATCAGAACTAACTGAAGCAGACAGAAGGGTCAAGTTTGGCTGGGAGGGGAAAGCCAACAAGAAAGAAACCAACCAATGTGGACAGGGTGTCAGCAAAGAAAGCCAACAACATAAAAAACCTTCTCAGCTCAGCTTTGCTGGTTATCTGCAATAAACTGCATCTCTGCTTGCTTCCACAAAGCCACAGGCAAGGATTTTGTCTCACCACTTCCTTACAACACTTTTAGGGATGGCAGAGGAATGTTCATGCAGATCAGTGTAAGGTTATTATCCATGTAAGAAGGTGCTTCCTAGCTATTATGCAAATGCTACCTGTGCTGAGATCAGAAGGTGAAGGAATTTAAAAGCAGGGAATCTGGAGTTGGACAATGACATTTCCCACGGATTATGGACCAGAATGGCTAAACACTTCAAGGTATCTCCAAGCAAGTCATAACCCCCCAGCCTTACCAGCTCCACCTGGGGACATATTCATTTCAAACTCTGTCACAACAGATGCTGGCAAGACCTCACACAGTTGGATTTAGAAGACTCCTCATCTGTTTTCATTGCATTTAACCTGAAGAACATACCAAGCGTCCTCCAAGTGCACCTGCACTTTATGCTGCTCTTTACTGAATTGTGATACTGGCATTTGGTAAGGCAACATTTAGAGTTGCTCCTTTGCAATGAAGGTTCCAGAGGCACTTAAACCCCCAGGCAGCTTGGAGCTCTGACCCAGTGTTTGGCTCCTGAATGACAGCAGGACTTCAGGCTTGTCTCACTTACTGCAAGTTTGGGTCTATGGCAGCTTATCACACTCCGGTGGGAGCATTATGCTCCAGGCAAAGCCCATCCACAGAGCAAAGGATCCCAGAAATTCCAGCTAATAAGTCAAGGCTCCTTTCCTTCCCACTTTTTCAAACCTGTGAGCAAGATCCTTCAATCTACCAGTAAAGGATGTTCCATCTACCTCCAGTCTTCTCCTTGAGGATCCTCCCTGAGTACTTTTTTCAAGCTCCTCTGCTCCTGAGATGCTCTTTAAATCATCTGGAAAGAAATCTGCCTCCTGAGCTGACTCCCAGCAAGTGTTCTTTAATGAACACACACCTTCAGGTCAGGGCAGGTGAAGATACTAATTGCATTGGTCCATGATATGACCCTGCATTAGCCAGAGGAAGTGAATTCCAGAGATGTTCTACTGGCACTTAGAGGCACCATTTGAAGTATTTTCCTTGTCCTTCACCTTGCTTGGCATTACTTTACGGCATCCCCACACATCTAGAGAACTAAACATAAACGCTGGCAGGAAATAATTAAGTCATAAATTTAATTAGAGGGCACGGAAAGCCTCTCTAATTACTTACTGCAGGAGGGGAAGCTGTTGCTGGTAGCTCGAAGGCTCTTGTTCTTATTGAGCAGTAGCAAGGAATTCTCCCCACAGGAGGAAAAAGAGCAAGTCAAGTGTATCCTAATTAAACTAATAAGCCATCTAGAGTGGGGCTTTTATTTCTTAAATAGGCCAGAAGTCACTTAAAAGCACTCCAGCTCACCTTCCCCTTTCCACCAGGACAAATTGCTGGGAGCTCAGCTGGGGGACACCTCGGAGCTCCTGTGCTGGCTCACCAGGGTGGTGACAAGGGAGGGGATATGCAGCTCACAGTTCAGAGCAATAACGTGAACAGCATTGTTTCTTTGAGAGATGAAGCTTGTCAATCATTAATGCATAAGCCAAAAAAAGTCCCACCAATAAAAAGAGGGAGGATGAAAAAAGAAAATTTTGAACAAAATCTGCACGACAACTTACGTAACATTAATGAAGCTTATGCCAGGTTAGACGTGCTAAGAAATCTCTACTACTTAGTGAGAGCAAATTCATCACTAAAACATGAGTTATTTCTCCGAGAGATGGGTTAAAAATGCATTTGCTTTCCCACTGCCAAATGCAAGAAGGAAGAGACAGTGGAAACATAGCAGACAATCGTGGTCTGGGCACCTCCACACCACAGCACCCCGAGCCTGTGTTCTCACATCAGCCTTTTGCTCAGGCTCCATATGAAATGTCTGCAAGCTGATTAATATCTTTTTTCTACTCTGAATGAACAGTAATCAATGCCTCTTTTCCCCTACTCTGCTGAGCTTACTTCCCTAGGGAAGAAACCACTCTTAGACAAAAATGGAGCCACAGGTTGCCTCCCTGTACACGCTCTGCCCAAAAGCACGAGCCCGTGCTGGCACACACATCTGATCAAAGGCTTGTGCTGGCTGAGTGTCTCCAGGGTTTTTGGTCTTGCATGAGTGAAGAAAAAGCATTTAGCCTCAAATTACAGGAGCATTGTTGCCATTAATAAGGCAGTAACATCTACCTCCCTCTCCAGTAACTCTATAAATTATCAGTAGGAAGAAGGAGGGGCAGGAAGAGGGGAAAAGGGTAGATATCTTCTCACTGTGGCATTCAGTCACTTGCACAGCAAGCTGGCTCAGAAACCCAAGAAAAGCACAATACAGAGGCACATCATGCCCCAAAATGCTTTGGCAAGATCACCCCACAACGGCCAATTAGTTGTTTTGATGGCAGTTTTGCTTAAATATGATGGGTTCTGTGAAAGGAGTAGCTCATACATCATCTCACTAACACTGCAGCATCTAGGTCTCAAACACACATGCTCAAAATTCACACAGATGCTACAAACACTGTCCTGGAATATGTAATTAAAATGCAACTAACTGCACAGATCTTTTAACTGAATCTCCTTCTAAACTACTGCTTGCATGGTATCTTTGCTTGGAACTAAAATCAATCCTGTTTCCCACCCTTCAGCCAGGATCTGGCCTGTGGATTGTCAGTGCTCTGGAGTAGCACAGCTTGCTTATGTCTGATAGCTCACAAACTCCTTTCTCCTTAAAAAACAGGAGAAGAACTTTCCAGTGGCCAGGCTATTTTTGAGTACCACAATTCCCATTACCTCTGTGCAACATCCGTAAGGATGCTTAGGGGAACAGTGATGACCCTCTCACCCTCCTGCCTGAGCTGAGCAGCTCTTTCAGCACACAAAGATAAATCCCCTCCAGGTAGAGGCTGCTTTGATAATCCAAGAGGATTGTGTGGCTGGAACCAGGCACAGATGAAGAGAGGCAAAAGGGTTTTATCACTATGCAAGTGAAACTCAGAATGTTCGAGGTCAGATCTGCAGCACCTTCGTTGTGCTTGGCTGAGTAAAAGCAGCGTTATTTTTTTAAACTGGAACTCAAAGCAAGCAACAAAATGAGAACAAGTTGCTGTCAGATCAATCTACTGTCAGCTTCCCTCATTACCAGGGGAAAGCAAGGCCAGCTCATTTCATCCTCTCCTCAAATTATCCTCTCACCTGGACATTACCACTGCCCTAATAGCCATAGTCAGATGTAGCCAGTCCCAAGATGTCTTTAAGCAGACAGCCAAGCAAACAAGAACCTCTATCTCTTCATTTTCAGAGTACACTGCTTCCAGGGTGTTATTAGGCTGTGGAAAAAACAGATCCCAGGAGAAGATAATAATAAAGCAAAGTCCATTGCAGTCCCCTAAATCTGCTGCCTCACTTTCAGGCAATCAAACCACAGCATGGAGACATCCGAGTGCAGCAGCAACATCTCTAAGTTATATAAAAAGCTATTTCAGTCTACTACAGGTCAGAGTGCTCGGTGTGGAGGGGCAAAGGAACAGAAAGTTGAGTTCAAAGGACTTGCCTTTGGATCTTTTATCCAGTGTGCTGGGAATCGCCTGCAGAGTGCTCAGGAACAGAGGAGCGATTAGCAAAAATAGTGTGGGATTCAGCACTTCTTCCCTACAAACAAATCTTGTTTATGTAAAGCCTAAGGGATGAGGGTGATAGCTTGACAAGATAAAATGATGAAAGTAAGCGAATGCAAAACAGACTGTCATGAAACCAGAGGGAGAAACACTGGGTATTTTGCAAAGAATATACGTCCTTCCTTTGGTTGGGTTGTTTTTTTTTAATCACAAAAAGCAGACATCACGTTTGTGGCGGGGGGAAAAGAAAACAGGTGTTCACGACACGCTTTGGAGCTTCATGTATCAAAACTAACTGCCAAAATCCACCTCCCTGTTGTCTATTTTCCAGAAAAGCCCTGCTCTGCTGCCTGGGTAACCAGCACAATCGTCCAGTGCTCATGACAGGGACCCCAGGTATTTGATCATCTTGTTGTTACCTGTCCCTGCTAAACACAAACCAGGGAATTGCACATGTGCAGCCCACATTGTGTTTATATGAAGCTTTAAATTCCCTTTTTTTTCCCAGTGTTAAGGCTTTCTGGAAATGCCTGACACTCTGTGTCAGGTGCACCCTGCAGCAATAGGGGGTAAGAAGCTGATGACCCTTTGAAAGCTTTATTTTCAGATGGTGCTGGTGAAAATGCTGCTAAAAGCTGGAGGACCATTATGTGCCACTGGTGATATGATGGAAAATTAGTAACTAACCTGCAGTTATGTGCATCAAGGAGTCCATCTGAGCTGCCAGTCCTGGGGCAGAGCTGCATTTACCACCCCAGTGGGATTTACAGGGCAGATAATTAGGTCTGTGATATCCGTAATAACAAGTGGGATGCTACAAGGCTCCACTTTCACAAGGAGACAAAACTAGATCAGAATTTGCTCAAGATTTTACCAACACCTCTCATGAAAGCACAAACACCCAGAATAGTTGTGCAGTGCTGCAGGAAGAACCTGGAGCTCAAAGGGGGAACAGAGAAAGGCCACTTGATAGGGGGGAAATACACTGACAGGGTGGGATGCAGAAAAAACATCACAAGAGCATCGCCTTCCTTTAGGAATCCAGATGAGACTGGAAGGGAAAGGTCCAGTGAGTTTCCCCTGAAATGGTTTAACTTGTGGGGTTCTCACAGGATCAGAAAGAAGCAGCAAAGAAATGTGATTACAACTCATGATTTCCCAGCCCATCAGAATATAGGAAGTGGTAATGTTTTGTCTGTAAACATTAAAATACACTCCCTTTATAGAAACAATCTTTCTGTCATTACAGAAAAAGCACTGCAATGCTACCGAAAAACAAAATGCTCAGAAGAGAACACTTCACACACTTCATTTAACTTACACTCTCACACAGGTAATAACTGAAGGATTCTAGGTCAAAAAAGCCATTAAATAGAATACATTTAATAGTCTAATGTGCTCACCTTCCCATCGTAGCGTTTCACTATGAACTGGTCCAGGCCCAGGTCTGCAAGAGAAAAAAAATACTTATAGAAAAGAAAGCTTTTATTGCATAAAATTAAATATTTCTTGTGTTTTCTGTTTGAGAGGACTGGAAAGCAAAATGCACAGTCTGAGTAACACATCGAGAAAACATAAGGACAGGAGGAAAATTTTATTTGGTTTTGTATAGTTTGTACTTTGTATTTTGAAGACAAAAAACCAACAAACTCATGGAATCTGGGAAGAAAACCTCCTTCTATAGCAGGGCCAGCAAGAGCTCAGCAACCAGCACCTCTGAAGAGCCTGAAATACCCTCCCCAAAGTAGATCCCTACACTATTACCAGGCAAACATTTCACCTGTGACCTTAGGTGGTTTTAATAACACCTTTTGAATGGCCCACAAAAACTAAGAATTGTTCCCATAGTTAATTGGGATATCCCCAAACAAATTCAAAGTTTGTTCAAATTTGAGCATAAAATAAATAGATTTTAAAGGAGTTAAGTTGTAGATGCATTTGTAAGAAGTGGAGTTCTTTAGCTGGATGGGAGAAAGGCAGGGAGAGGGATTGTTTATACCAATAAAGTCTCTGATACCTTCATAAAATGCTTATTTATGTTGAAGAGGAGAAAAGAATATCCCAGCCTTAGATGAGTTAAGGAACAAAGCTCTCATCTAACCCACAATGCCCAGCAAGCTGCATCTAACACTGGTGACTGCTTGTATTAGCAAGATGACAAAAAATATTCAGGAAGATTAATTATCTGAGCTTTGCAATCCAAAGTCAGGAAGGTGCATCCTGAGAAGAGACTAGGCAGAACTCAAGCCCAGCACTTCCAGTAAAACTCAGGAGAGTACAGGATGATTTTTTGGTGCTCTGAGAAATAAAACCTTCCAGAGAGTGATGTCCCATGCGTTTTCTGCCACTGTTTATGGTAATTAGCACATTCTCATTTCAATTTAAATTAGAAAATAAGATGGAAAAACCAAAATAAAGCCTTCCCCATGCCTGCTGCGTCACCTGCCTTTGAAAGAAGATAATGAAACCCTTCCTGTCTACTGGAAAATGTCATGATATTGTGTAGAAAATGGAATTATTCATTGCTCCAGGGTGACCCCCTTGCTCTTTGTGACCCAAAGCAGCTACAACTCCTCTGTAACTAATTTCAAAGGTCAAGGCAATTGTCACAAGGCTTTCTACACTTGTGAAAATTCCAGCCAGAAAGCACCTTCTCAATATTTCGTGGGCCTGATAACAATGCAAATTGCATATTCATACACATTTTCAGACTTTAATCTTCTGAATTTCGTCCTCCTCCAAGCTGTGGGTATAAATGCAGTAAGTATTGGTGCATTTAGAGCTAGAATTTGTCTGATAAATGTGATTATTTTACTACAGACACTTTATGTGTCACCATCTGGATGGTAACTTAAGCTGATCTTATGCCCATGTGTCATAATAAAGCAATTTCTCAGGAACACCTCCTTTTCCCATGCCAGGAAATGCTGCTGAAAGACAGATCCCTGACAGCCTGACATTATACATGTACTCATGGAAAGCCAAAAAAAGGACATGGGCTAAAAATAGCAAGTGAAAGTACGTCTTAATGGCACCCCATGCAACTGGACACTGGGAAAGCAAACAGGTTTCAATAGAGAGCCAAAATGAATGGATGATTATGTAGAGAACATCGAGAAAAGATGAGTTGATAACTGTAATTTTGAAGATATATAAATATCATATAGTTCAAAATAATTACAATAAATAGTAATGTAATAAATAAATATGGAAATAATGGCTCCTGGGCTGTCCCAGCAGTGGTGTGCCCACAGGCCCAGGGCAGGGCCCGTCCCCTGGGCTGGCCCTGCTGAGGGACCTCGAGGGCCGTATCCAGTTCTGGGCCCTCCCGGCCAGAGAGTTCTGGAGGGGCTGGAGCATGTCCAGGGCAGGGAAGGGAGCTGGGCAAGGGGCTGGAGCCCCGGGAGAGGCTGAGGGAGCTGGGAAAGGGGCTCAGCCTGGAGAAAAGGAGGCTCAGGGGGGACCTGGTGGCTCTGCACAACTCCCTGACAGGAGGGGACAGGCGGGGGGGGGTCGGGCTCTGCTGCCAGGGAACAGGGACAGGACAAGGGGAAAGGGCCTCAAGCTGTGCCAGGGGAGGTTTAGATTGGATATTAGGAAAAATTCCATCACTAAAAGAGTGATCAAGCACTGGCACAGGCTGCCCAGGGCAGTGGTGATGTCACCATCCCTGGACAGATTTAAAAGCCATTTAGATGTGGCACTTGGGGACATAATTTAGTCTTGGCCTCAGCAGTGCTGGGCCAGTGGTTGACCTCTACCTTAAAATCTTTTCCAACCCAGATGATTCCACAATTGTACTGCACACACAAGCACGTTGCGGTTTCCACCAGTGTTTTATATGGTCACCTTCCCAGCCATGCACAGCAATGCCCCCCCTCCTCTGCTGCATTAATTAAGCTGCACACTTAAATTCCTCTGTGAAACTCCCCTTACAAATGTCCTGAGAGAAGCAGCCAATTCAAAAGCTGAAGAGAGGCATTTTTGTTCAATGCATACGCTTTTACTCTATACATTTTCCTTCTCCCAGTACAGTTTTATTTTCTTTTTTAAGGACTTAGCTGCCTTTTTTTCCACAAGCCTTTAAACCTGACAAAAGGATAATCAACAAAGAGGGTCTGTTGCCTGATGCCTGGGGTCTTTCTTTAAATTACAAAAAAAACCCCAAGAAGCTTTTCCTCCAAGATGCTGCAATAGGAATTCAGCATTTGCGTAGGCTGGCGAGTCAATGGGAACAGTGTGTGGATGAGGACAATCACAGCTGAACAAGGGAAGGGAGGAATATCAGCTATTACACCTCTGTTTTTCTAAAGGTAGAGTGTGATGTTAAAGCCACCACAGGATTGTCTCTAAGTGCCACACTCCCCAGACAAACAGCCCCTGGCTGGGCTATTGCTACTGAGCTGCAGGAACACAGGCTAATAGGCATGCTGAACCAGGAAAAAAGAGCTTTTCCACCTTTCACTGAGGAGCGGGGCCTGAAAAAGCACTCTCCCAGAAGTGATTGAAAGAATTTTCTCAAGAGAGGCAGCAATGAAATCCAGGAATCATTTCAGGAAGATACCTGGCCACTTCAAGCTTTCCTGGGACACACACCATGGCTAGTCTGGATTGCAGTGATCACCCAGAGCTTCACTCGTTGCTTCTGTTGAACAAACCCAGAGCTTCCACCATGACCTGCCCCAGAACACACTTATATTTACCTGAGACCCTGCACAACACCTCCCCTTTCCCTACACATCCCTTTTGCTCCTGCAGCCAAGGGCTCTGCACCAGCCACTCACTGCCAGCAGCATTTCAGTGACCTGCAATGATTTCCAAATCAGCTTCCCTGGAATGTTTAACTACCACTGTTTATTACTCCTACAAATTCTGATGCCACCTATCAGAGGCCCCAAATAAACAGCAGCACTGCCACGGAGTATCTAAGCACACAGCACTACTAGAAATGTTATTTCAGGGTAAACTGACACCATTTACCCACCAGTAGCAGGGATATAGAGGCTACCACTTTTATTCATGTGGTGGTACTTCTACAGCATTCTAAAAATAAAAATGATTCAATATAAAGCAAAAATTACTTAACACTCACTACCTGCCACAGTGGGGAAAAGAGGGTGTTCAACAGCAGAACTGTAGTCCCTGCATTTACTTCTCTCATTTTGTGCCGGGGAAGATGTTTTCATAGAGAAAGAATGAATTATGTAAAGGAAAAAACAGAGAATAACTTCTTCTTACTCTTGTTGAGAAATAGCCAAATCTAAAATCAAATGCTTATTGTATTCCTATTGATTAACAAAAACATACTTTCCATGGATTTTCTCAAAGCCAGCTAATTGCCACACTTGACAAATATGCAGACAATTACTAAGCTCTTCATGTTATCTTGTAAAAATAAATCCACAGGCAGTAGGTTATAGACTGCAGTTCTAAAAAACATTTTAAAAATGAGCTTCCAAAAGAAGAGAAGGACAATTATATTATGCCAAGAACACAGTTCAGATCAATTAGAAATCACTGTGATTTCCTCTGGGATACCAGCAGCTTCTCACTGATGGAAAAACCTTTTCAATTCCTTCCAGTCTTGATATCCTTGTCAGATTTTTCACATTATTTGGGTAACATGCACTCATAGTCTGATTTTTTCCCCCCACTGCTTAATATATAACATGGAGTCTTTTTGCCAGCAGATGAATAAAAGGGCTAATTACGAAGACTGAAGAGCCTGCTAACTGTGCTTGTGACATGCCACATTATGGCAGGAGAAAATGCTGGAGCAAGCCTTCCCCCCCAGAGCTGTAATCCAGCTACTGATTGTTGTATTCAGAGTATTTCCCCTCTGAATCTAAAATGTAATCTGCAAGCAAACAATGAGCTGCCCAAGATTTCTCAGGGGACAACAGCCTTGTGCTCGGGTTCAAGACTAGGAGTGTTTTGCTCCAGGAAGGATGGATCAAGGAGCTTGGTTCTCATCTATCTCCTCCTGCTCCAACAAGCCACTCAGACTCCCTGTGAGACATGCATTCCTAACACACCTGGTCAGTCACCCCAAGCTGGCACCTGTCTGGGAAGCCCTCATTTATGTCACTTTCAGCACATAAGCATACACGTAAATGCAGCTCTTGCTCCTCCTTGGCTCTTTTCCTGGGGTCTCACATCAGGCATGACAGGCTCAAAGATGATTCTTGCCCAGGCATTAAGTATTTCCAGAGAAAAAGAGCCCCATCTCATTCAGGAGACGACAGAGTTACCTCTCATTCACATCCTTTCTCTGAAGAGCTCTTCAGCAGAGGCACTGGGGAAGAATAGAGAGTGCATTCCCAGAAGGACTGGAGTCCCAGAATATCTGGCTTCCTCCTAGGTCTTAAATATCCCAGCTGACCACTTTGTGTAACTTTGGGGATCTGTACCAGCCCAGGGAGTTCTCCCCTCCTCATTACATGAGTGCTTGTCTCAGCTCCTGGCTGTTGGTTCTACAGGAGATCAGATCCGTATTTCATAAACTTTGATCAAAATTACAAATAATCACTCATGCATTGTACCACCCCAGAGGCCAGTTTGTGCTCAGCTTCTCATGCAGTTCAGACATGGAAAACAAACAATTTCTAACAGGAGAAGCAAGCTGTACACTCTGATGCAGCCACCAGGAATCAGCTCTGTCCTTCACGGCTCCTCTCCTCTGTCACCATCCCATGCACAGAGCCTGCAGGGACACAGCTGCTGCTTCTGCCTAGCCTTCAGCAGCAGCATGTTTGGGGTCTCCTGCACTCAAACAAAAAACCAACCCAGCCAAAAACTCTTCCAAGAGTGCAGAGTTGCTGCTCATTATGTGGTGAAACTTGAAATGCATCTTTCCTAAGGCAGGAGTCTGGGATGACCAACGAGGTTAATACAGGGATGGAAGAACAGGATTGGTTTGGGAAGAGCCTGCCATCACTACAGCACACGGGGATGAGATATAAGAAGTATTTTTTACTTCTTTCAGTCCCTATTGCAAAGGCCATAGTAAAACTGATACTGGCTGAGCATGACACAGCTCCTTCTTAATCAAGGATGCCCCAAAATGCTCACTTTCTTCAGGAAAACAATCAGTGCAGAATGGACCCAGATCAGCTTGGGGAAATGGGGGAAACCCCTGCACTTCCCACCACAGACAGAGTATTTTCAGCTTATTTTCAGCTGGTTTGGGACTGGGGTTCCAAGGAAGCACCAGGCAGGAAACAGTCATCCCTTCCCATCCACTCTTGGAGCAAACTTGCCTCTCAGGTACGAGAGGACGTGGGAGAAAAAAAAATAATACAGGACTGCAGGGAGCAGAAATCACCACCCACGCTTCTCCTGGCACTTGAACTTTCCAGATAGCACAGAAAGAAATTATTTTTTTCAAGCAGCTTTCAAGTTTCATGCCATTCTTTGGCTTCTTCTGACAAACCATTCCAAGCTCAGCAAGCTCGTGTCATTCCTTAAGCACAGCTTGCCTACTTGGGAATGCTGTGGCAGGAAGTTTGACTGAACCAGAGAAAGCAATTTACAGGAGCTGAGGAACTGGCATTCATTTTCCCCAAGCTAGCAAAACACAGGCTAGAATTAAGCTGACACTTCATTGACAATAAATCAAACTTTCCCCTACGTAATCCATAAAAATGAATCAGGCAAATGATACCTTCACAGTAGATGAACAGTTTAAAAATAAATACAACAGGGACTCAGCTACTTCATTACTCCAGATCACTTATATTTCACAGTGTTTTCTGTCCATAAAACAGCAGAGGCATTTACAAGAAGTTACTCCCTGAAATTACGACCAGCAGCTTGAGCACTGAAGGATTACCTCGAAGAGGTTTCCCAGGAACACACCGGGCTACACCACAACCCCAAGGAATGCTGTGGGTTGAAGGCAGGACGCTCCAGGCCCAGTGGAGGGCACACCCAAGTCATGACTGAGGAAGAAAGCAGCTGCAGCATTTCCCAATTAACCTGCAACCTAAATTACCCTATGAGTCAAAAGTACCAACAGGGAGTGAAGTACAGAACTCATCTGGCCAGCAGGTAGCACTCTTTGTTCTCAATTTCTGGTCTGAAAACCAGACCTATCTTCGTTTTATTTTTTATTACCAGATTTAAAAACATTTGAGAACACGGTTATGGCTGGTTTGACTTTATTGTAGCAATAAGTATTTTACTCTTCTACTGTTCATTATGTATTAAAAAAACCCATTTACTGTGATTGTGATGATGTACAGAGCTGATAGGGAACAACCACCCTAGAGCAGCTCCATCTAGAAGCAAATCCACAACAGTAAGAGTCCTGAAGACTGATTTTCTGGTAGTCCTGACGCCTACCTTTCTGCTCTGCCTGCTGATGGGCAGCCCAAGCTCAGCTTCCATCCCATTCCACTCACCAAGACCACCCAAGAGCACTTTCTTCCCTTACAGGCTGCTGTGTGTCACTGACTGGCAGCATTTGCAGGCACCACAGCTTCATGGGGCCATTTCAACAGCCAGGATAACAATGGGAAGTGAGTGGCTAAGAGTGATGAATTATTATTTCCCATTAGTCACCTCTGCTTGTCTCTGAGCGAGGTGTTGGCTGAGCATCCCTGCACCTATTTGCTGTACACACCTTAAATTGCACCAAGCACGTGGAAGAAGTAAAAGAAGAATCAGATGTGTTGAAATGAAACACAGGATGTTTTTAAGCTTCCAGACAGGTGCTACTGCTTTTCCAAGTACCAGTTCAAGAAGTTTGAGATAGACAAGATGGTAACCTAGAGCCATTAATTCACATGGAAACTACAGCTATTTCCAGGGCTTGATGGAAACCTAAATATCAATTCACCTACGTGCTTTAAACACTAATGCCAGGATTATTTTTTCTTCCCTCCTGCACACACATCACATTATTATTTTGTAAGTACAAGGGTACACAGTATCTATTTAGCAGCTGTCATCTAAGACATCAAAACAGTTGCCCAATTTGGACATAAACCCCACACTCAAAAAGTTAACATTCAGGGGCTGAAGTTCTTCATGGATGTCTGCAGAGACAAGGGAAGTTTTAATTTGACAAAAGCCCGTTTCATTCTTTGAGATACAATGTAGGACACCAAGAAACCATCTCCCAGGTCTTGCCCCAAACATGAATCTCTAAAATGGAATGCAGACAAAAGCCTCCTACCACCCCACCAAAACCAAATATTCAGGACACAGCTTTCCACACAAGAGAAGGTGTCTCTGTCCCACTTGTTGATTGCCAAACCCCCCAGGTACCACAGGTGATGTGTTTGTCTGCAACCCACAGGGAAGCTGGCAGAGGTGAGCCCTACCCTGACCAGCAGCATCATATGAGAGGCTGCCTCAATCCCTTTAGAACCATTTAGGTTGGAAAAGAAGTCTAAGATCATCAACTTCAACCTTTATTGCTGATGTTTTTCTTACCAAAGCAACCTCCTTTTGTAGGTTTACAAAGTGTTTCAGTTAAAGCAAATCTTTCCCTATCAAATACAGGAGAAAGGCATCCCATCTACTCTTCAGGGGCTCACTCCAGCCAGATCTGCTACACTGCAACAGCATTTTGGGAAACATGAAAGGGCTCAGGCTAATTTTGGGCTTGAAGCAGGAGACCTTCAGGAGATGCTTCCTAGCCCTGGCAATCAGAGCTGGGAAGTTTAAAGACCAGGTGAGCAGGGACTGGAGAGTATCAGCTGCCCAGATCACCACCCCCACAGCACTCACTCTCCGGCTGTTTCTCGTTGGGGGTGATGGATCTCACGAAATCCTGCGGGGTCATGAAAACCTCGGACTCGCCGTGCTCGTTGATGACCTTCAGCGTGGCAAAGTATCTGAAGATTTTGTCTGGTGTGGAGTAGGCTCTGATCCTGTTCTCATATTCCATCACCTGGAAATGAAATTTAGCCAGCATTAGATGTGCACTGTTCCTGCCCCAAACTGACTCTTAGTCCTCAAAGAGATTTTCCATAGGAGAAGTTGCGTGCAGCAACACAATTTGACTCTTGTGGCATTATTCCTTTCAAAACCCCTTTGAACACCCAGGAAAATTGGACATACCAGCTGCTGGTGTCCCAGGATTAAGAACAAACACTAAAAATCTTTATTATGAATAAATTTAGACTGTTCTTGGTGGCAGAGGAAAAACAAATTCACAAAATCCCTAAAGGTGCTTTAAAAACATGAGCATAAGAAAACACACTGGCATCACATTTGTGAATCTAAAGCAGCCCAACATTTTAATCACAGTATTGAAGGGTTTATGATTAATATATGAAGTAAAAGAAAAAGGTCTTGGAAGGCTGAGAGAAATCTTCACTTTCAAGCAGTCGTGGAAAAAAAATCACTTGGAGTTGCAGCTGGTTGCTCCGTCACCCAAGTTCATTTTTTCCTCTTTTCTATCACATTGGCAGAATTCCCCAGAAACTCAGTCCTCCCCACCAATCTGCTTCTTCCTAACTCTGCCAGCAGTGATCTTTTTTTTGTACCTAGAATCAGTTTTCCCCCAAACAGCTGGAATTAATCAGACAACAGACAGCTTTTCTAAACAAAATCCCAACACGAGGCCACAAGGGTGGAAAAAGGCACAGACACCTACACTTCATCATGTATTAGCACAGAAAACTTTCGTCCTTACTTCAGCTTTTCATCCCTGCATTATATGCTGTGGTTTACAGTCCATAATGTACTTGAAACCTGCAGCTGGCCAAGAGCCACAGGAGGAAAAAATCCCAACTGATGATGTGCTGCAAGAGAACAGGCAAGATCAAGGATAGTGCCAAGGCAGCTGTAGATCATTCCTGGCTTTGGTCCTGGTTCAGCCTTGTCCTTAAATTACTGAACAACTTCCTCAGCCTGATGTTTATCAGACAGAAAACACCCTCCCTAGTTTCTCTTATTTCTAGGATTTTTTTAAAAAAGCCAAATATTTTGAATCCCCCAAGCCAGGCTTTGGTAAAGCAAAGCCTCTCTCCTCTTTATTGGCCCCAGCTCAGATCTCCAACAATGCAACCACAGATTACATTACCTAGAATGATAATACCTAAAGCCTTCTCCCCACTCATCTCTGCATCACCACAGCTTTTCTAGAATTCACATATCCTTGCACCAACCACTACAGGCAGTTCCCTCCCTCATTCTGGAGAAAGTTTTTGTCCCTAGGCCTTTGCACTTCTAATCAACAAACCTAATCCCACTTCTATTGCTTTAGTTCACAAGGTTCTCCACAGCTAAGGGCATTGGAATGAGGACAATTGCTTTATTGCCAAGCTCCAAGTCCCAGTAAAAGATGACACCCACTTTTCCAACTCTTTCTGGCTTTGTCTACTGCTCCCACTTGGCAGGAGGCAGCTCCTGACGCCAAAGTGATCTTTTCACTTGTGGGTGCAGGTCCATATCTCACTCCTGCCTGACCTGATCTCATGAATAACATCCCACCCAGCTTAATCAGCCAGAAACAGCTCAGTATTTTTACCTTCAAGGAAGACAAATAAACCCAAGGACAGTATGAAACCCCAGACTGGAGCCAAGAGCAGATACCACAGACCACGACCAGTTCCCTTCATCCATGGCAACCCTTCAACACAGCCTACTTTCTAGCTATAGAAATTCATTAACCAAATTTTCCAAGCCTGTGAAAACATTTCTCACAAGGCACTATCGAATGCCAACCCAGCTGGGCACAACTCAACAACCCCACTGCTGCACCAGAGACAGGAGTCCTGACATTTCTGCCAGTAAAACCATGTTTCACTTTACCCCACTGGACTTCATATCCGCAATGGCTCTTCCCTCTGCATCCATTTTAAGACTCTGCTAAGATGCTACTGTCAGACTTGCTCCTTTCAGGTGCTTTTCTCCTCATGCTTAGAATGTTTAGAGTATTAGTTCCACAGCAACAACAGCTTTCTAACAACATGGGCTCAAAACCACATCTCCTGTCTCAGCTTACAACACAAAAATGCACAATCTAGACCAGAAAAGTAGACTCTAAACTGCTTTTTAGCATCTCACAGGCTGCTTTCATCACAACTGAAATCTCACTTCCTCCAAAAGCTTCCCTACAAGAAGGGAGCAAATGTAGCCACACTTCTTCCCTTTTGCCTGCAGCTGAACTCACAATTACATCATTCTGGGTAATGAGCTAATCAGCTGGCAAAAACTGACAAATGTTGCAGCCCATCCCTCTGGCTGCAAGGCTGGGTGCAACACGAAGCCAGGTCAAGAAGGGAGCAGCCAAGATGCTGCAAATGGGGAAAAGCTCACTTATTCACGACTGGGTGCTGAACACAAGTGGGTGGTAACAGGGGTGGACTGATCCCCCTACAGAAATGTGGAGTTCCATGTATTTGGGCGCAGACAGCCATTTGTGAGGGCTTTTTGCACTAATTCAAAGCAACCTGGACTGAAAATCATGCCAGGCAAGTGTCTCCTCTCCTGACCTCTTACCTTTCCCTAGTACAAACCAGTCCTCGATGCAAGGAAGACCAGTCAAAATTCTCATCCTGCCCCCAGAAATGCAGCTTCAGGTAATCAGGCACCTCCAGAAAGATGATATGACCAAAAGGGAAAAATCCCTTTTTTGCATTTCTTGGTAGAACATGTACTGGAGGAGAAAGACAAGTAAGTAATCCCTGTTGCTGTACAAGAATGAAGATGCTGTTGAGACTGTCAATGTTTATGCTGAGCCTCAGGTTAAAAGAAAAAAAAAATCTAAATCCTATCCTGACATGAAAATAAAGCTCTAAATTAACATTTCAAGGCACAGAGCATCACCAGGGCCTCCCTGACTATGCAACAGCACGCATCTTAACAGGGTAAATTAATTAGGACTCATTTTCTTCCTGCATCCTCCTGTGACACACACCCAAATGAAGGCTCAGCACATGGAACATCCCAAGGCAAGATACCTGCAGGACCCAAACACTGCCAGTACATCTTGATAAGTCAGCCCTACTGCTGCATGCAAACACTTTCAGCAAGTTAATTAACACATCAGCCCGCCCCCATTCTGTATTACAGTTCATTAGCCTTCAAACTATATTGAGGCACTCAAGTAATTTTTTCCTTTTGTGCCCTACATATCCAGGACCCACACACGGCACAGACGACACGTGCTTGGGAACCATCCACACACAACCCCAACACCTGAGAGTGGTTTATGTTCCACCTTCCCTCTCTCACTGGATCACTATTTAAAACAGCAATGTCAAACTTAATTTATTGCTTCACCACTAATCATCACCTTCATTAAAAGGAACATTAGGCTAACAAACAAGTGTTAAACACTTCCAATTAGGCTTAATTTTTTCTCAAGGAAAATCCCACACTATTTTCAATTAATCATGGGAAGAGCTGGGAAGATTTTTTACTGTGGGTGGTGGTTTGTTGGGGTTTTGTTAAACACGTAGAAGAGTCAAGAATCTCCGAGGTGCCACACAATTAGGGGAGCAGCACATCCTGGGAGCAGCCCTGATTTTGAGTCAGGAGCAGGGGCACACCTTCCCCTGTCATCTGAGCTGGCCACATTCAAACACAGCTCCCGAGGTGACTCACTGCAGCACCTGCTGATCAAACACTGAGCCCACAGCAGAGCTGCTCAAACACGGAGCAGGCACCTGGGACAACACCTGGCATATCCTGCCTTTAAAGGAGCTTTTGCAACATTGGCATTCAGGCCACACAAGGTACATTCTGTCTCGAGGCTGCAGAGAAAAGGCTTGTGTTGGCACAAAGATGCTGAGGGCTGTCTTAAACAGGGCTGTCCCCAAGGAAATCGCTGCTCCCGAGTTCCTGCTGTCAGAGAAAGGCAGACTGGGATGAGAAGTGATTCAGGCCACACACTATTCCCATCCTTTGGGCACACCTGGCTTGTGTCTTATTTGGAAATCATGGCCATATTCCTCCCCGCCTAGTTTGGAAAGGAAAGAGCTGGTCAGCACAGGCACATCTCTAACAACAGGACAATAATCCTCTTGGTAAAAAAACTTCCTCTGGCTTCCCCAGCCAGCAGCCACGTCAGACAAATCAATCTTTACACTCACTGTATCCAAAAGTAAGAGTGTGAATGGAGGTGGACTGTGGTTTGTTCTTTGCAACCTGCCTCCACCTGCTGACACTGGAAAAAACCAATAACCTGCTTTTCTTGAGTGGCAATGGCAAGAGCTCAAGTTGTCAGAGCACCTGACACCCAGCTGCCATGAAAATTAGCAGCTTCCAAGCACCCACATTCCCGGACAATTCTGAATATCTCAGCACAGTTACTACATAACTTCACTGAGCTGCCACCAACATGTCACAACAGGAGAGAGTCTGAAGCCCCAAATACCACGGATGCACTTGAAATCTCCAGTTGTGTAATCTCTTCTGACCAGGAACCGAAATGATTCAGCAGCTTTAAAGGAAACAGCTCTTCATTTTTCATGAGGAGCTGTTAAGCCACTATATACGACTACCCACAATTTAACAGCTAATGAGATGCAACCTCCACAATAAAGGCTTAAAAGTAAATATCAGAAGCAAGTCATAACAAAATGGGAGTAGATACTTCTCACAATTCCCTTCTCCTCTTTGGTGCTGCAAAGATATTACATCATCCAATGCAGCCCTATAAAACTGACATCCAGATGGGCTTAAAAAATAAAATATTGCTATCTGCCAGATCCCAGTTACAGGACTCTGTCAGATCAAATTACACATCCTTTAATAACAGTGGTTTCAGATAGTGCCAAACCAGTTGTCAGTTCTGAGGAGCCCAAAGCTCCTGGAACTGCCCAAGAGTGAAGGCAGGTCACAAAGCCAGCAATAGAGTTATTACTCAAGTGCTCCTCCTCCTGAAAATGTGTCTGATCTGAAAATGAAATAGCCAGAAGCATCAAGAGAGAGCCAGGACTAACCAAGAAGGGGGACTGAGGCTGTATTTCAACCAGTACATTTGCACAGAATAATTAAATGAAGAATTAAATGAATTCCTATAACCCTCCCTTCCACATTCATCCTCTTATTCCTACATACTCTGTGTATATTCACAAGCAAAAGGATGGACTCAGAGACACACATGCTGAATATCCCAGATGGTTTAAAAGCTTTGGTATCAACTCCCTGCTTTGCATGCACCATCCTAACAGCCATCAGTACAGGAGCCTTGATTTTCTTGGACGTGCAAATGGAGATGGGAAGAGGTCTCCATTTCAGAGGGTCAGTGTAGAGTGCTTTCCAAACACACGATTTTCAACCTACAGAAACTCACGGCAGCACGCCAAGAAAGCAGGTTCCCAAAACAGTGAGGTCCCTTAGAAAATAAAAACGGGTACAAAGCAAGTTCTCTCTCTTGCAAGATGCCCGAGTTTGGTACCTTGCGGTCCCTGAACCCAGAACGTTTCTTCTTCTTCCCTTCCTGCGGCGCCTCCTCATCGCCCGAGGCCACTGCCCTCCTGCCCTCGCTGCTGCTGCTCTCCTCCTCCTCCTCGGGCTTCACCTTCTCCCCCGTCTCTGCCCTCGGGCCGTGTCTGACAGAGTCTTCTGCGTAGGCCCTGTACGGGAAAAGAAAACACCCGTCGCTCAAGGCAAAAGCAAAGTGACCGGCCCCTTTGGAATTCAGTGTGCTTTCCCCTGTTGTAATCAAATTTCCACCCCACACAAAAACCCAGACTAACGGTCACGGTAAGTTTTCCCAGTCCAAATCGCTCAGTGAATTATGACACCTTCTGCCAAAAACTAGACATGCAAGAAACACCGGGAGAAGGGCCTATCATACCTCCTCCAGCACTAAATTCCACCTCTGCTTCCCCAAAAAGATATATTAAGTGACAGAAATGTGTTTTACCATCAGCACTGCAGGATTCGGGATGAACAACCTTTTTGTTTCAGCTCAGCTGATTTATTTTCTATCTCCAGTGGCTGACAGGCTGTTTTTTCCCTTTCTTCTACCAATGACTCTTCTAAACACCAGTGCTGCAAGATTTGCAACAACAAAACTGGAGTTGTTTGTCCTCAAGGTGGAAATAAAACTGTGGCAGAACACAGGACCCCTTTCCCCTTTCTGTTCAGATACAAAGATCTTCAGGCAGCTCTGTTCATAGACCAAAAGTCAACACTTCAGAGTCAGGAGCAACTCTCAGAACTGCAATAGGCAATGGGATGATTAAATAAAAAGCAGGATAAATCCCTAAGCCAAACAATGCTCTGGTTTTCCCATTCTTTACTTGTAAAGCAGTTTAGAATCAGACAGAGCTCAGACCACATTAACATCAGTGAAATTATAATCTCTGAGGATCCGTTAACATGTCACAAGCAGCAAAGTCAACGGTTTGACAAAATTACTTCTCTTTCTAAAGGACTCAAACAGCTCAGGGAAACATCCCAGCCTGCCCAAAATTTAAACAGATCTGCCTTTACTTTGCATTCCTGGTGATTTATTTTGGACTAATCACAGGGCATGGAGCTGACACACAGGTGCTGCTCCTTGGCCGCTTTGGTACTGCCTGGAACTACGACCACGGTCATTTACAGCTGGGTGAGTTTATTTTAAAAGGGCTGCCTTGGGAGGAAAATGAAAACAAACCAAGATTTTTGAAGTCTCCCAAGCTCTAAACAAAAGGCTACACATACTTCATCCTACCAGTTTCCTGGAAAACACAGACGTGGTATGTAATATTAACAGAAGAGAGTCTGTGTCTGTCTCCCCAGGAATCACAGAATCATGGAATGGTTTGGGTTGGAAGGGGCTTTAAAGATCCTCTCATTCCAACCCCCTGCCATGGGCACGGGCACCTTCCACAGCTTGCAGCAATCTCAGCACATCAGCTTCCAAGAAGAAATGAGGGTAGGTGCTCCATCAATTAATTTAAATGCTACTAAAACGAAAGACAACTCTCTACTTATTAGCATCCAATAATTCACTGACAGTCACTGTACAAGACAAATGGGAACGGGCTAAAGAACTGCAAACATCCACAGTACTGGTGGGAAGAAGTCACTTTATTATTTATGGAATGGTTTGGGTTGGGAGGGATCAGCTCATATACAGGTTCAGAAGTTTCTAGTCTACAGTGGGACAGAACACAGCTCCATTACAGGGGTCTGATGTAATAAAATACACAAGTGCTCAGTGAAGAGCAGTATTAATCCTGCCTCTTCATGTAAAAACGGAGTTTTACACACTTCATGTTCTGAAAAGGCCCTGAGTCTCAATTTGCCAGTACATATTTGTGAGTCTTACAGCAAAGCACCATCTTTATGACCTCCACTGAACCAAACTTTCAGAGACAGGATCCAAACCTGGGTCCTCCACAAGTATCTTAAGATAGGGAAATTCTTTCCCTAAACAGTCATCTGATCTCTCTTGGAGTATGAAGTCCATGCTGGCACCTGTCCTGAAGTCTTTCCTGAAAGTTTAATCAGCACTGGCACACCCTTCAGGAGCTGTGGGTTCGGCTGAAAAATGCAGTTGCCAGCTGAGGCTACATCAGCAGCACTGACATAGAAAGCCTTTGTGCAGGCAGGACACCCATCTGAAGTAGCTCTGAGGGAATGTCTTGGGAAAAGGGCACAGAAAAGCAACTGCTTATCTCCACAACCGAACTATCCCATAGGAAACATGCTGGAGAATAGCTGTATCAGGAAAGATTTGCTCCCGTAATGCTTGACTGACAGCCAGCAGACCAGGGAAGGGATAGAAGAAATTGAAAAATCAAACATTTTCAGCACATCCCACGCATTCCTTCAATCCATCAGGCTGTCAAGTCAGTTGCTCCAGTGATACAGACGGAGGCTGTTTGAATACAGTCGGCTTTTTCCTCCCTCTGGTTTATCCAGGTAATTAACTCTGCTCCACAGTCAGATCACCATCCCAGCACCCAGGAAAATGAGCTCTGAGGAGAAAGGCACAGTTTGTAGGCTACTTCTCAAGCAAGGTTTTAACAGCTATTCCTCACCTCCAGGCCACTGGCCAAACCACTCACTGAATTAACCACTGAAGGAGCAGCTCTCTATGTGCACCTTCTCTGTGTATTTTACCACCCTCTGCTGAAATCCTTGGCTTCCAACAACTTCCATACTCAGCCCACATAGAAACAGTCTTTCAGTGCAGATGTCAGAGTATGGCTGGAGAAAAAAAAAAAAAAGCCCATAGCTCCAGAAATATCCACTCTGCTGGACTTCGCTCAGCAAGTGAAGACACTCTCCTCTCCTGTTTGATGAGGCTGACTTTCCAACGGAATTCCTGGTGCTGCAGCTTCTGCACAAAAGGGAAATGAAAATACAAAGCCTCCCTTCACTGTGTGCCAAGACCAGCCACCAGCCTTTCCCTACAGAGTGTGCCTGCCCTGGATCCCAAACCCTACTGCCATGCTTCAACCATTCTGATCTCTTCAGACTTTTTGTCCACACAATGAACTGAATTTGAATCAAAGACTATTTCCCACCCACTAAGCATTATCTCCTTTGAATCCTTGGAGAAAGACAGCAATCAAGTGTAAGATTAGATTCCTCATCCTCCCCAAAAACACTGAGCCACCAGAGGCCTGCAATAATAAATTCTCTCTTGGGGAATCATTCTTTGAGAGAGCCAAACACATGCAACCATAGGATATACATGCAGGAAGGATGCAGGGACTCACACTGGGCATTGGCACGACACTCCAAGTTGCAGGTCTTCCAATGAATCACAACTTCTCACTCAAAAGTATTTTTCTTCTTTGAATGACAGAAGCAGAACAGCGTGAAAAAATCCCAAAGCTTTGTGCCAGAGATAACAGTGCTCAGTTATTCTAATCCTGAAGGCAGTAGCAAAGTACTCAGCTATCAGTTGCTGTTCAGTCTCAGAAGGAAATGTGAGATCTAATAACGAGTTGG
Source organism: Cyanoderma ruficeps (assembly GCA_008694505.1). Lineage (NCBI taxonomy): Eukaryota > Metazoa > Chordata > Aves > Passeriformes > Timaliidae > Cyanoderma > Cyanoderma ruficeps. Next base: position 270,500 of record VZDJ01000116.1, read on the forward strand.
GCACTCAGGAGTCAGCAAAGATGCTGCCACCAAACCAGAGGCAGGAGGGAGGAATCCTGCCTGACACACAAGTTCCTCCATTGACTAAGAGTTGCCATTCTCCCTGTATGTAAACATCTGGAGTCATCCCAGTGAGGTTTGAAAGCCACTTAAGACTTCAGGGCTTTCATGCTGTAACGTAAAAGCAAGTTTGGACACGGCATTCATAAAAACATGCAACCTCCAGGGATCAGGAGAACTTTCAGCAAGGAGCTCTGTCTTGTCCTCAGCTCAACCATATTCAGCAACCAAATTAGTTACCTGAAACTATAATAACAAATTCACCAGAGGGGATGAAGAGCCACAACCCAATTTTTCTGGGTGTTACCGCAATCACAGGACTCTTTACTACTTTGCTTCCCTCCTCAACTCTCACATACTCAACACTGATGTAAATTGGCACAATGAATTTGTGGCAAGAACTTCACAAAGGCAGGCACCCTAATGATCCATGCTGCGGTGTCCTGACATTACCCCAATACCCCTGTGAGCTATAGATCTGGTATTTCTTAATCCAGGAGATGCTGCTTTCATTTCCAAACGGAGCTCACCACAGTGGGCCATAGGGCTGTGCCCCCAGGATCTGATCCTTTCCTTCCCCAATGACCATGGGAAAAAAACCCCACTATTCAGCCAAAAGCCATCAGAGAGAACACAGTGTTTTCAAGACGCCACTCCCAGACCAAAGTGTCTTGAAATCTTAGGAAAAACCCCTCAGCACAGCAATCCCAAGGACAGTCTCTTGAGTGCGTCACCTCTCACCAAGAATTAAAAAAAACATAGAATCACAAAATGGTTTGGGTTGGAAGATACCTTAAAGATCAGCTCATTCCATCCCCCTGACATGTAAACACATGAGAGATCTAAAAATAAACTCACATGGATACTATACGGACAGTTCTTTTCTCCCACACATTAGGTTAAGTTGTACCTGACACATCTATAGCCATAAAACAGGTTTCCCCCCTCTTGACTATGATTGATGTGGTTGCCTTTGTCTTACTGCAAGAGAGATTTTTAAAGTCCCCGTTTCAGCAGGCGTAAGATATTTCCAGCAATTCTCCCATTAAAAATGTATTCTAAGCAAATTATTCTAAAGCCCCCAGGACACTGGTGCAAAAAATCAATGCATTCTTAAACAGTTCTGGAATCCCAAAACAGTTTGATTTGGAAAGAACCTTAAAGCTCCTCCAGTTCCACCCCATGGCATGGCAGGGACACTTCCCACTATCCCAGGCTGCTCCAAGCCCCACCCAACCTGGCCTTAGACACTTCCAGGGATCCAGGGGCAGCCACCGCTGCTCTGGGCACCCTGTGCCAGGGTCTCACCATCCCCTCAGAGAACAATTCCGCCCCAATATCTAAACTAATCCTGTCCTCTGGCAGCAGAAAGCCATTCCCATGTCCTGTCACTCCAGACCCTTGTCCCAAGTCCCTCTCCAGCTCTCCTGGAGCCCCTTTAGGCACTGGAAAGGGCTCCAAGTTCCCCACCCAATCCTTCTCTTCTGCAGATGAACATCCCCAGTTCTCCTAGCCTCCGTGGCCTCCTCTGGACTCGCTCCAACAAGGTCCATGTCTGTCTTATGTTGAGGATCCCAGAGCTGGAGGCAACAAATTCCAGAGCAGCAGAGGCATCTTACCCTTATCCTTACCACTAATTTTTTCACAGAAGTGTAAGAAATGGATCATTAATTAAGTATTTTCAGTCTGTTGGGAAGAGCCCTGGTAAGACTCTGCTTACAGAGGTCCCTCTGTGTCCCCAAAGGTACCTTTGCTCCCTGACTTCACTCAATGTTAGACTGATTAACAAGCTTCAGCACCAAAATGCCACTGTAAGTGCTTTCAGATGCCCAGATTCAGCCAGGAAGGGTTGTGACATGAAGAACAGACCTGCAGCCATTTCCTAACATTCCAAATGGGTATCAGGAACTAGAGAGTACAAGTTATACACCAGGATCAGTGACAGTATTTTTTAGAAACATTAAGCTAGCCACTAACTGTGAAGTTTAGTAATTCTCATATATTAGTGCCTCATTTAGAGTAGCCAAAGACTGCACTAAGATTAATTTCAATTAATTCAGTTCATTATGCCAGTGCCCAGATACTTAATTGCTTCTCTTGCCAGCTGGAAATCCTCAGAGTTTAAGTTATTGCTGAGAAAGGGTAAACTTCATTAGTCTTCTAAGCTCAGCTATTTGCAGTGCTCAAGCATCCTTCACCACAGGAAAACTGAGCAGCGTGAGCTACTCCTGTTGTATAATAATTTAGGGAAGATACATTCCCCAAAAACAGGCAGCAGGACTTTCTGGAGGGCAGGGAAGGCAACAAGACCAACACTTACCTGCAATGGACCAAACAAAGATCCCACCAACCCACCTCCCATCTCAGGAAGACGCAATTCAGTCTATCTTGAATCATACAACCATAGGATTTTTCCATCTATCTATCTATC